>JAPHCH010000007.1:0-546742 GCA_030772445.1 Cladosporium sp. MBC 237 | reverse complement strand
TGGTAGAGCCAGGTTCTGTCACTGAAGAACCACTGGTAGAGCTGCTGCTATCCAAGACTGTCGAAGATGGACTGTTCGTAGTTGCTGATGCCCCGGCAGACAGACTTGTGTCTTGCGTTGTTGGCTCTGACGACGAGGGAGAGTCTGATGTGACGGATGAGCTGCCGCTGAGCGAGCTTATAGTGCTGCTGATGGATTCATCGGGCACCGAGCTCGAGCTGGGTGGAAGTTCTGTTGATGTAGCATTATCGGCGTTTAGTCCAGTCGTGCTAGAGCTTGAGATTTCAAGCACTGAACTCGAGCTGGGCGGAGGTGATATCGAGGTCGTGTTATCGGTATTTTGCCCTGTTATGCTAGTGCTGGAGCCTTCGGGCCTTGCACTCGAGCCGGCCGGAGGTAATGTTGAGGATGTATCACCAGTGCTTTCTCCACTTATGCTGGTGCTGCCAGAAGCTTCAGGGTCGGGATTAGAGCTGGGTGGGAGTGAAGTCGAGGTCGAATTGGTGTTATCAGGGCCAGTCATGCTAGTGCTGGAGCCTTCGGGCCCTGAGCTCGAGCCGGACGGAAGTGACGTTGAGTTCGTATCATCAGCATTCTGTCTAGTAGTGCTAGTGCCACTGGCGGCTTCAGGGACAGGGTTCGAGCCAGGCGGAAGTGATGTCGAGGTCGAATTGGTGGCATCAGGGCCAGTCGCGCTTGCTCCACTAGGACTGTCGATTGGTACAGGCTTACTGGATGCTGAGCCCCGACCAGAACTTGCAGTACCCTGGCCACTAGAAGATGTTGTTCCATCAGTGATAGTGCCTGTAGGATTGCCTGTTGACAGAGGCCCACTGGGTGCCGAATCCACACCCGAGCTTGCCACGCCCTGGCTTCTTGTGATCCTGGCCGTTCTTGATGTAGAAGACAACGAGCTTGCGGTTGAAGAGTCTGCAGCGGTGCCATTTGAGTTGCTCGCGTTCTGTGTAGAGCGCTGTGAGGTAGCGTCTGAGTCGGACTCTGGAGCTTTCGTGCTCGAGGGCTGCCCAGTCGAAGATGATGGGTCCTCTGTAGAGTCATCCGAACCGGATCTTGTGCTAGATAGCCCTTCTGAGTTCTGTGTGGAGAGCGGTTGATCGGAGGTCTGGCTCGACTCTGAAACTTGTAGACCCGGAGTTGGTTCAGTTGAAGATGGGCCATTTGTAGAGGCATTTGAACCAGACGCTTTCCCGGACGAAGTGCTGACCCCGATATCACTTGTACTGTCTGAAGTGTTGGTTGTCTGTGAGGATTTGCTAGAAGAGTGATTGCTCTTCACGTGACTCGTATTGCTTGGACCATCATCTGCGTTGGAAGTCGTTTTGCTAGTAGAAACCTCAGGTTTATGTGAAGAGCGGGGCGGACTGCCGCCGAACCCAACACTGAATCCACCATGGAACCCTAGAAACCTCGAGTTGCGGTTGGCTTTGGAGGCTGAGTCGATTTGGTCTGGTACCGCACTGGATGAAATCTCGATTCCAACTGAATTTGAGGGCTCCAGAAATACACTCGTGTCCGAGGCCTGTTGAACAATATCCAGGGTAGGGGTGTTTAGAGCTGTAGTAATGTTGTTCAGTTGTTGAGCTTCGGTATCCCTCTGTCCATAAGTCTGTTGTATTATTGACGAGGCTGCAAAGAAGAGGGTTAGCCTCATTGTGGGCTAGAATTGACCCAGAAGCCTTGATCTGTTGTATTCGCCAAAGCCAAAACGAAACCTCACATGCGCGTATAACGCTAACCATATATACCTTTTGAGTATGGTCCTTTTCACAAGACCTTGTGAGCCGTGGCCACATCGCGGATATGTCTGTTTCATGGTCAATGTGATGTTTTCGAGGTCAGTCGAGGGTCCGTAACATTAGGGCGGCCGAAAAGCAACATCCTGCAAATGCGAATAGCGCCACCATTTGCAAATGAGTCGCTGCTTTGCAAGGATTCGGAGCCAGAGCATCGTGGCCCGATTGCTAAAGAGCAGAGGTTTGTCAAGGAAGCGGTGGAAATTGTATGAAAGGGCCGAAGGAACGAACAGCCAGGGTTTCGCAACGTTTTACCAGCTATTAGTGCCTAGAATGCATCGCCCAAAAACCATTAGTGGCTATCAGAAACGCGAGGGGGATTCTCTGTAAGCCGTTCATTTGTTCCATGCTAGACGGCTTGGGTATTTGGTGGTCCAGGTCTCAGGGCCTTTCGGCAGTCGCGGCTATCGCAGGAACCGTTGTATCTCCGAAGGATTCGACTGTGCAGACAAGGTGAAACAGATCTGGTAAGGATAGTTGATATCACGACCATCCTCCGCGGCTTTGGCGCCTTTCCATGGAACCTTCGGGCTAGGTCGAAGGTCCATGAGGGTATTGTTAGAAGGGAGGTATCTACAGTGCCCAACGCTTGCTGTTAATTTGACGCAATTTTCGGGATGATTCCATTAGAGTCGACCAGGCACTAGATTTCGCGCGACACAGTATGCATTTTGTGACAAGTCAATCATTTTGCACAAGAATGAAAGAGTAGTGGGTGAAGGAGTCGGGATATGAATCTAGGCCGCTTCGAACATTGCGATTCTCACATGCCAAGGCCTTCCTCCGTCCAGTGAGCAAGTCTGTCCTCCCACTCGTCACGTTCAAATCCTGTGTAAACATCTGCGACATGGTCCACCACACACGGGATCACTTGCAATTCGCTCTCGTTGACCTTGACGAAGAGAAGCTCGTCGTGCTGCTCATACCGGTCTCTCTTTAGCATCGCACAGAAAGTCTTGCAGAGAGGCTTTGGAGGCTTAGGCGCGTTACGCACAAAGGCTGCTGCCTCTTCCATGGATTGGCCGATGAAGGGAGAGCGCCAGTCGCTCGCAATAGGAGCGAGGGTGCCTTCTGCTGCTCGTCCGGAGTAGTCAGGAAGCCTATCATAGCTGTCTGCGAGCCATAGCGGGCAGGATTTGAAGTCGGTGTTTCTGCGGAGAACGTCGTTGATAGTCTGGTTCGATTTGTTCAGTCTTATTATGTCGCAAGGCAATGATTAAAGGAGAAGCAAAGCTGACTTACCTCGAGCGGTACGTCATCTAGGACAATCAGCGCCATCACATCTGTGCGCTCGTCATCATCGTCCCATTGGGAACCTCCAAAGTCATCGGCAAATCTCTCGAAGAATTCCGCAGTCGTCAAGGCCATGGTTGTCAAAGACTGCTGCGTATGCTGAAAAAAGGGGATTGAATAGCAATTCAAATCGTGTAAAGTAGTAGGAGTAATGGGATAATGCAGGCCTGTCCTAGTGAAACGTGGAAAACTGTAAAACAGCGAACGTTTCCCTGCCGTAGACCCGCATACGCACTTTGCCTCAGATGTGATCCTTCGGTTCTTGACCTGCGACCTGGGTCTAAGAATGGATCCACATCCCTTGCTCCTTGTGGCTTCCAAAGAAGATGAATTATTATGGTCCGTGAATAGTGCAGAAGCATCAGGTGCGACGCCGTATCAAACTTGATGAGATTAGCATTGCCGTAACATATATGGAGACATTGAGCGCGCCTCGTTTTATATATATGTTTGTTCATCTTCTCTCGGGGTGATGATAAACCTAGAGCCAAATACTTGCATCTTACGCCATGTTGTTCTTCCTCACGCTGCTACCGATTGTGGCTGCATCTGATCTCAGGGCAATTCCATTCGGTCAAAGTACTCATGTGGAGACGTTGATCGCCCGCCACACACCGGCTGTGGTCAATAGATCTCCATACAAACAGACAAATGATGCAGTTGCCCCGCCCTCCAATATCTCCCAGGAACACACCACCGACGACGCAAACAGCTTTGCAGGTGCTGATTTTATCGACGATGACGAATCTCATAGCGACCTCGATGTGGAACCGGAAGAGGAAGAGGAGGACGACTACAACGAATTTGGCCACTATCATCCCATTGGGGCCACGGCAGACCAAACACTGGTCCGACGAGCTGGCCTAGAAAAGCGTGCAATCTATCGAGGGGTGATGCAGATGGACTGCTTAATCTCAGCGGAAGCGTGCCAGAACGCCTGTTGGTACCAAAACTGTATCAGGGCCGGGCTGCCCACAGAGTACGTGGAAGGTGGCTTTGACAAAAACAAAGCAACTGCCAATCGAGTACAAGCCGGAGTGACCGTGACGTATGGCCGGCCCTGTCGCACTTGGCCATTCTCACAAAAGTTCTGGGACACGTACCAATTTCAAGACAAACCGAAAGGCAACCATGCCTATCTGGAGACCGACGAATGGCCTATGGCAGCCATGGAAAACGCCGCATTCGACTCGGCCGCTAGCCCTGCTCAGCGTTCATTGAGATGCATTACTGGAAACGATAACGACAAAGGTGGCAATCAGCTGTCAAGGTTCCGGAGAGCTGAGGGAGATTATAAAGAGGGAGGAAAATGGGAACACCATCGCTTGGGATCTAAACGTCCTTTCAACATAGGAGACACCTATCATGTTGCGTTTAATTTTGAGCACTTCGAGCAGGGCAATCCCGAACACGACAACCTTCGGAAGTTAGTACTGCATACAAATCTGAGCAAAATCTCTACTGACATCATGCGCAGGCTTGTGTCATACTGTGAAGGAGATTTCGCTGGATGTAAGAATGATGGCCGGCAGTTCTCGCTCACAAACCTGAGATACTCGAGCGACAAGCAGAACTCGGGCTACCTCGGCTGGCCATATGACAACACAAAACACAATACCTACCGCCTCGGCACCGAAGACGAGGACGTCAAGCAATACCACGTCAGCTTATCAATCACGGGTCTGGAACGAGATCAAGTCACTGCTTCAGTCGGTATCTACAACAACGGCCCGCAAATAGAAGAAAGTAAGGTCATGCAAACTATCGATAGCAAGACATTGACGCTAGACATCGGAGATTCTTTCACCCTCCAAGGCAATGGTCCTCTTGCTTTGAAAAGGGCACTGACCGTGACGAGGACCGACCAAAAGGATGATGGAGACCATGGATGCGAAATTTACGATTTCCAATATGGATCTAAGGAGGATGGATACCGGGCTTTCAGATTCCGCAACAACGACGTAGGCTACGGTCAATGGTCACACACGAAGGGGGCGAAAACTGCGAGATACTGTGAACAAAGTGTCATCAGAGAACAGAAGCGGAAGGCGGACGAGGAGGAACCCAAAGTCATAGGCACTTTGTTCAAATGCTCTTTCCCTGGTTGGTAGCTTTCAAGTATTCAGCGAGGAATACATACAAATTTTTAATAGCAACATGGGCATGAGCATCATGTCTTGTCAACGCTCTTATCATAGAGCTTCCCAAGCAATTCCGCACCGAGATGTATGCATATTTGATCAAGTGTATTGGATATATTGCTGGTTGTTGTGTTCTTATCTATACATGCATGCATCGAGGTCATCTCCTGCCCTCAAGCACTCCTTCTACGCTTTCTGAGCCTTCTCATAAGCCTTCCTCGCCAAATCCTCCGACCTTGACTTGCTGTTGACGTCCAAGTACGGCGCCTCGCCAATACCAACAGTGCGGTGGCCGAAACGTTCGCCCAAGCCCTCGAAATCGTTCGTGGCGGTGTGGAAAGCACTTCGGTTGTCCCAAATTGCTGCAAGCGTGTTAGTGACTGACTATGCCAATCAGCAGGCATGGACTGATCTGAACTTACCAATATCGTTCTCGTTCCTCCATTTGAACCGCACGACCAAGTCGTGATTGTCCAGGATCCGTCTCTTGAGAAGCTCGAGAAGCTCAGATGATTCTTCCTCCTCCAACTCATTGATGTACTTTGGGAACGAACCGATGGCGTAAATGCTCTTCCACCCCGTCACCGGATTCGTGCGAACGACAGGATGCACGGCTGAGAGATGTGTGCCGATATTCTCCGGTGCTCCTCGAGGCCCTTCATGGACAATGACGTTCTCTGGATCCGCTGCTGCGGCTTTGGTGAAGCCGTCGCCGATATATGTGGCCGTCAAACCCTCAAGGAATTTGCGGTACG
Organism: Cladosporium sp. MBC 237; assembly: GCA_030772445.1. NCBI lineage: Eukaryota > Fungi > Ascomycota > Dothideomycetes > Cladosporiales > Cladosporiaceae > Cladosporium > Cladosporium sp. MBC 237. The sequence goes on along the minus strand of JAPHCH010000007.1, from coordinate 540,739 downwards.
GCTCCGAAAAGCGATCGTATAACTCGTAACCCGAAGCCCACAGAGTGTCTCCGCCAGTGCTAGGTAGTTGCGTCAAACGGAGTGAGGTATAGTCTGCGGGCTTCTCTTCGAATTGAATGTCGCTGTGCCATTCGGCGGCGCCGACTTTGCGCTTTTCTCGCTTGGTCTGGTAGCCGAATAATTTCTTGTAGGCGAGTGAGCTGATGTGTGAGACTTCTGCGTCGCCGACGCCGAATTCGGATGTGTTGTTTAGGACTGGGTGTACGTGCAATGTTGAGTCGGCGGGCTTGCCACCAGCAATGCCGAGTTGGTGAACGAGGTCTTTTTGGAGCTCGTCTGTGAGGTTGTCTTGGGCGCGGAAAACGACTACGCCACGTTGGGAGACTAGGTATGGTGTTAGTATGGTATCTTCGGATTTTTTCTATCACAGGCAGGTTCACGTACTGGTGATGGCGAGATCTTTGAGTCGATCCTCTGCATTCTCCGAATTGAGGATGTCATCGACAATGTTGACGTTTGCGTACTCGCGACCGACGGCAGGTGTTGTTTCTTCAAACTTGAACCCATCCAAAGCGCCTGAAAGTTCCAGAGGCTCTGGATATGATTGTTGATTTTTGTTTCTAATCGGAAAGGCCTCGCTCTGCGCCGAGGTATCCTCAATGATGCCTGGAGCCATTTTGCAGAGAGACTCAGATCTGTAATCGATCAATTGACGAAGTTAGACAACGTTGTCGAAGGTATGAGGGCAATGCAATCAGTTGAGATAGCAGTGTTATGATCTTTTTAAAGCGATCGATCGTTATTTATATGTGTTCCTTTTACCCCACTGCCCCGCGTGCGTGTCCCTTTGTCAGGACGTCGTGCGCCACCGAGTGCACCATATCACGCAAGCGAGCACATCATCAGTGAATGAGACTTCGAAACGGGAACGAAACCCCTAAAACTGCCACAATGTCAGAGTCAATCGAGCGGTGAGAACAGTCATAGAGTTGTAAAGTCAGATCATTTGACTAATTCACCGTTGTGAAAGGGTCGTGGGCGGGAGATGCATGCCAGAAATAGCACTCGCCTATGTCAGCAACTCCATGCCATTTGAACAATTACCATGGTTTACTGGAACTCCAAGTCTAATTACTGATAGCAATCATAGTGACAAGGGCTATTTGATACCACAAGAGAAATGAGCAAAAGCATCCAGATATATGATGCGGCGTAGGATGCTCGGGAGATAGTATCATTCGGCCAACATCGGAAGCAGTCAGTCAGGCATTCGTACACCCGATTTGTTTGAATCGCATGAAACTCTGAGGGAAAATTGGTTCAGCTGTGAAATAACAAGTGGTCTTTCTGAGAAGTCGTGAAACCATATGTGTTGTCCTCAGGTGTTGGGGTTTAACAAAGATCCCGCTTTGTCAGCATGACCGCCTGCCTATACATGCTGCAGTAATCATGACTTTCTGCTATCGTGAATAACACAATCACTATCCATTACAAAGATTGATGATTAACCCATTGTGATACGAGTGAGGCATTTCGCCAACCTACTGACACGATTGCAGATATATGAGCATGCCCAGACGATTGACGCTTCCTTAGCGCAAGCACGTTAGATGGCGTGACAGCTGCACCTCAAGCTCGCCATGCCTCACAACACCCGAACGACAGGCAAACCCTCGAATGAGCGACAGTCGGCGACTTGATCAAGAGCGCGCTCCCCGCCGTTGGCCGCTGTCGCATCGCCATAGTCTCCTACTATCTCCATCGAACGCGTGGGAAAAGTGTGGCAGGCAGGGGAGGTCCCCGCTCATCTTCAGCCGTGCCGTCGCGTGGCCAGACGATTGCCATGTCGTGATTCTGATTGCGGACTCTTGTCTGGCTCGTGGGCCAATGGCGAGGTCGAGCTCGTTGGGAATGAGAAGTCTTGGTCTTGACAAGATGAGGGGACGTTATCGCTGATCAAAGTGGCGCGATTGCCGACTTGCCGGCTCTCAGTATATCATGCCTTCGGCTTCCTACCATTAGTCGGTGCGCTCTGTATTTGTGAATCTTCACTTGTCTCAGAGCATATCCAAACAACAAACGTTCATCGCAATGGCTCCCGCTCTCATCGACCCTCCCCCAAGTGCAAGGGAAGACGCCAAGGCAAATGATATCTACTCCAAAGACAAACTCCAGAACGGATCCTCCAAGGAAGCATTCGCCCAAGGCGCAAAGTCAACCAACTACGAGGCCGAGATCAACGGCACAGATGGCCATGCACCTGCTGCCCACCCTAACTACTTGCCCTACTGGGACGACGTCAAGTATCCGCCCTACGAGCCCTTCGAGGCCGTGGAACACGGCCATGATGCAGACCCCAGCTTCCCCAACCTCCTCAAAGGAGCCGAAGTGCAAGACATCACTGCCAACATCGGCGCTGAAGTGAAAGGCGTGCAACTCTCCAAACTCGACAAGGCCGGCAAGGACGAACTCGCCCTGTTCGTAGCCAAGAAGAAAGTCGTCGCCTTCCGCAAGCAAGATCTCGCCGACCTGCCCATCCAAGAAGCCCTCGACTTCGCCGAGTACTTCGGCCCCAGTCACATCCACCCAGCATCCGGAGCGCCCAAGGGTTTCCCCAAAGTGCACATCGTGCACCGCTCCGCGGCAGACACCACAGCGGCCGATTTCTTCGAGGAGCGAACAAACTCCATCACCTGGCACAGCGACGTGACCTACGAGCAACAACCGCCCGGCACCACCTTCCTGTACCTCCTCGACGGCCCCACCGCTGGAGGAGACACTCTCTTCGCCAATCTGGCCGTAGCATACCAGCGCCTCAGCCCCGAGTTCCGCAAACGCCTCCACGGTCTCTCAGCAGTGCACTCAGGGCACGAGCAAGCCAACGCCGCTCTGGCGCGAGGCTCCATCGTGCGCCGCGAGCCCATCGCCACCGTCCACCCGCTCGTGCGCACCCACCCCGTCACGGGCGAGAAAGCGCTCTTCGTCAACCCCCAATTCACGCGCCGCATCGTCGGCCTGAAGAAGGAGGAGTCGGACTACCTCCTCAACTTCCTCTACCAGCACATCGCCCTCGGCGCGGATTTGCAGGCCCGCTTGAAGTGGGAGAAGGACTCGGTTATCGTCTGGGACAACCGTGTTACGGCGCACACGGCGATTCTCGACTGGACTGATGGGCAGAGGAGGCATTTGGCTAGGTTGACGCCGAGGGCTGAGAGGCCTTATGAGACGCCTTTTGAGGGTGGTGCTTAGAGGTGTTGATTGATGAAAAGTTTTCTGGTTTTTTTTTTTTTTTGGTGTTTGATGTTCGACAATTGATGATCCCCCTTGATAGCCAGAAATTTTATTATTAGTTAGGTGTGTGTTAGTACATACACCGTACACGAATCACGAAGAAATACTGTTTCATTACCTTTCTTCAGTCGTCTCTCCGTGACTTACATGAGATACTTGGAGATATGTAAGGCAGTCAAACAAGCAGACAACAACAAGAACAACGCCCGTCTCCCGCGTGCGATCAGAGAGCACAGACATAGTTCTCCAGTCAATAAGAATAATAATAAATCGCAAACGTATCAACCTTGGGGGTTCCTAGGCAAACCTCCAAGATCACTTTGAAACCTCAGGACCTCGTACGGCCCTCGTACAAAACCGTTACATTCGAACCAACGACATGCGGTGAGCTCGTCCCTCGACTCTTTCAGTCTTTGAGACAAACGACAAGCGAGTTTCAGCATCTGCACGCAAGACCGCACGGCCGCGGGCGCGGCGGAGGCGATGAGACAAACCTTTTGGACAAGAAACAAGCGAGACAAAGCGCGGGGCCCGGGCTGGCGAGTGCTAGCCAGAATTCGAAGGTCGGACGTCGGGCGGAATCTTGGGATGGAAGTCTGTGAGGAGGTCGCTGAGGCGCACTTCTTTTTTCCCAGGCGGACGGAACGCACGCGCAGGGGAGGTTTGCGCGCGTCTCGAACGACTAAGCTGCCTCAGTGCGTGTGAAGTGTTCAATTCACTTCACGGCAGAAGCACTTCCGGTGCAGGGATGCTCCTTTCTCTCTTTCATCAAGACCACACGAGAGAGAGGGAGAGCTGGAATTGGCGGTGCCGCTACTGCAGGGAGATGGCTGGTCGGGTTTTTCTTCAGATTATTACCTAGGTAGGTAGGGCGCGAGGGCGCTGCTGCTGCTGTGCAGAAGGGTGATGTGGACATGGAAGGGCTGGATTTACTGGGAATAGTTTACCTTCTAGTGGAATTATTGGAAGGGCGAGTGTGTGCAGAAAGGAAAAGCGTACGTGGGTAGCTCCAGTGGAAACGCGGCAGGGCGGTGGAACTAGGGACTAGGAACTATTTCTCTCTAGACTCTGGCTACGTGGATTGCAGTCTGGCTCGGGCGGTGCAGGGGTTCGTGGAGAGGCCTGCGGAATCTGTCTCTCACTAACGAGGAGTGTTCAGGGGGAACAGGCTTCGACAGGATGGATTGGGATTTGGGGCACAGTCCAAAAGTCGTGGACAAGGAAGGTCACCGCCGGCCGCCGCCCATTCCATGGTTTTGGAGATGGAACGAACTATGGCTGCTTTGGGTAGGGTCGTCATGTTTCCAGTGTCTGTGTTGGTGCCCGTGCCATCAATGGTTCATGACTTTTGAGAGGATCGTGAGGATCATGTTGTATTACTACTCATTTGACCAATACTCGATTTCTTGCCCATGGAAAAGTACCTCCAGCAATAGTATTTCTCCTGCAGTGAACGGCCAGCCCTTGCCCAGCCCTGTCAACTAGAGATCCAATTATAATAAACCCACCTGCAAGCCTGCCAAACGGCCTCCACCTATTCACGTGCATTAGTTTTGCGCCCGCGCGCTAGCTTGACCAATCATCGGCGTGGCAGTGGCCGCCAATTCTGCCCCTTTGTTCACTTCGCACACCCAGGCAGGCTCTGCTCGCCCTGGCCCTCCCTTCGCCTTTCCCCATTCGGTTGGCGTCGTGCCCGTCTGCCAGTTCCCATCGCGCACAGCAACTACCTCTAACTCGCTACTCCCTTCATAGGTACGCACACACACGCACAACTCACCCTTACTCTCTCCTCCTCCCACCACCACCATCATCACCACCTCCCCTCTCTCTCTCCGACTCTCTCTCTCCCTCCCCGGCCGCCGTCGTCCTGTCCATCGTACAGCATCTATCTCGACAACCATCGTTCTTTCTGGCATTCTTCGCGCACCGGATATATCCGTTTGTTTTTACAACTCCGCGCGCCCGCTGCCCGCCCCGTCGCCGTGCTACTACTACTACACAACCACCACACAAACTGTGCTTTAATTCGCCTCGAGCATCAGCACCCATTGCACCGCCCATCGACATCGAGCCCGGCCTCCTTGTCTTCGTTGCCTTGCAGTGTTCCCGTTGACTGCCTTCATCATCAGCCAGCCTGCTTTGCTTCGTCTCTCTCCAACTCCCAGCACACACCCGCGGCCGCACTGTCAAGAGCTTGCTCTCAGCGCCACCTCATTCGCGTCCTTCCGCTTCAACAAAAAAAGCTTGCCACCTCACTATCAGCTACAACAAAGAGCTCGGACTCCCTATACCCCAGCGGTGTATTTACAGACAAAGAGCATATCCCCACCTTGGCGCTCGGCCAGGATCAGCTTCTTCAAAGACCACACTTTTCTAATTCCATAATCTGCCACCCTGCTTCTCGATACTTGCTTCGACGCAGCAGCTTAATCTCGGTGCCCCCATTCTCCGGAACAAGACTATCTCGCAGCATATCGCCGAGCTTTCTTCCGACACGGTCATCACCAACCCACTAGCTTTCCTTGACAGCTTAGCATTGGTACCTCTTTGCTTCCTTTTGACGGACGGCCACTATTCAAATCTTCGCATTTACGACACTCTAGACGGATACCAAGCTTCATACGATTCCAGACACTGAGCATGGACACTGGTGGTCTCGCTCAAATGACTTACAACAACACCAACAATAACGCTTTTCCTTCATCCGGGCTTAATGCCCCGGCCTCTGGCTTCGGCTCTGGCTCTCGCGGCTCCCGCTTCAACTCCAAGAGGTTGAGCGTTGCGCTCCCTCCCAAGGTCGGCTCGATCAGCGAGAACCCTGTCGACAACCCCACCCCGCGTACCAGCCGCTCGCATCTGCTTGCTGGCCTGCGCACTCAGCCCAAGACTCCCTCCGTCCCGGCTTCCGCTCCTTATCATCAGTCCCAGCACAGCGTGCCGCAGTGGGCTGACAACAGGTACGCTGGCCACCACCAGGGCATGCCGCAGACTGCTTCCGCTGCAGGCTTCGACGTGTCCCAACAGTACGCCTTGAACGCTGCGCGTCAAATGTACTCCCTTCCGGAGCAGGTCCTGGCACCGCCCACCTACGATCAGGCCGAGGGCATGGATCAAGCTACCCTTGAGCAGCTCCACATGACCAGCCTCTTCCTGGCTCAGCGTCAACAGGAGCTCCAGCAGAAGCTCGCCGCCCTGTCTGTTCAGCCTCAGGTTTCCCAGCAACAGCAGCAGCAGCAGCAAGTGAACTACGGCCGTGGCCAGTTCTCTCAGGCCCCTCAGGTCCAGCAGAACATGTACGCTCAGCAGCAAATCCAGGCCCCGATCGAGGTCCAGCCAGGCGTTTACCTCGTCTACAACCCAGCAACCCAGGGCTACACTTACGCCGTTGATCAGAATGCCCAGCAATTTGCCCAGCAGCAGACCATGTCTCCTCCTCAGCAGACTCAGGCGCCCGCGTATGGTCACATGTCAAACCCGAGTTTCAGCATCTCTCCCCCGCCTGGCGAGAAGACTCGTTCTTTCACCCCGCCTAAGAAGGCGCCATCGCCACCGACGACTCTGGAGAACGTCGAGCCTCTCCCGCCTCCCTCCGCCAACGCTTTCCGCCGCGGCCACAAGAAGGCAACTTCTCTCGCCATCAACTCTGATGTCAGCGCCCCGGAAGGACCCAAGACTTCATCCGCCGCTCTGTCCGGCAGCCAGCGTTCAGTCTTCCCTCCCACCCCGATGACTAGTACGTTCGGTCCGGGAGCTGCACGCGCTGGTGACCACCCGATGCGCCAGCCTCGTGGACCTCCTCCCATTGAGGAGCTTACTTCCGCTCCCACGAGCAAGCACGAGGGCAGCAAGAACTTTGCCCAGCGCCAGCGCCGCCGTGCTCTCGACAGTCTTCTTCGTGCTGGAACTATGCGCCGTGGCGCCTCTTCTTCTCCCCGTGGTAGCCCAGTCAGCGAGGGCGAGTACAACCTCCCCATCTCCGCGGAGCCCGAAGACTTTCTCCCATCTGGCAACAGCAGCAGGAAGATGAGCCCGATTGGCTCAGAAATGAAGGCCAAACGTGGCAGCCAGGACTCCGCAGATGGTTACTTCGGCCTCAGCAGCGCCAGCAGCAGTGACGAGGACGCTCAAGCCTTCAAGCAACCACCCACCCCGGCAGGCGAGACTCCAGCCGGCGGCGAAAGGAAGAAGATGATGCTTGGTGTGTTGAACGCTGCCGAGAAGAGGAGAAGCTTCGTTTTGTAAATTCTGCTTCTCGGAGAATTGAACAGGAGACCGATCTCGCTTTTCGAAAGATTTTCGAGACGTTTCCTTTCCCACGGACAGACAGCGCTGGAGGACAAATTGATGCCCAGACGACGATTTTTATTACCATTATTATTATCTTTCCTTTCTCTTTTTCGCTTCTACATTTGCTCGGATACGGACGAATTCCCTTTTTTCCCTTTCTTGCTTACAACATCGAATCTCCCTGTGCGGGATTCCGAGACGATTGTTTTGGAAACACAAAGAAAAGAAAGACTCAAGAAGTCCCGCCGTAACTCCATGGCGGTATTTCCAAGAGGTCTTGCCAGCATCATATATGAGAGCATCTTCGCTGTGCGAATGCTTTTGTTAAGATGCGTTACGCTCTTTTTCCCTCGAATGGTCTTAGAAATGGAAAGAAAGATATGGCAAAAAGCATTATTATTTCATGTACACTTCTTTCCTTTTCTTCTTGCATTCCTGCTTACGAGTCTGTTCCTTGTGGAGGCTAGCTCTCAAGCCCACGTGAGTCTGAACGACGGCTGTGGGACTAGATTTGTGACTTCTACTTTTTCTTGCTTTTTTCTTTCTCTCACGGCCGAAAGAAACGAGTGCCTCGTTTGTACGTTTTATCGAGTTGTTCTTGTTTTTGAAACAAATACAAATTCTTTCGATGGACTTTATGTACAAATTTCCTTACACGTCTGTCATCTTCCTTGTGGTGATGAAGTACACGCAACTCTTCGTGAACGCGAACATCTAGATCCCCACCCACCCCGTAGAAGCCGAGTAACTTATGTAAGAGGGCGCATGAAGGCTCCCACAACTCCGCTAGCCCACGTGCTCTCCCGATAGAGCGCGCAACATGCCCAAACACCATGCCTCCGTATGCTGTTTCCGCAAACACACAACCCCAACCATCGCCACCAAGCACAGCGCAGCGAAAAGCAGAACCGCAACCCCCCAACCCGGCCAACGCTTCGCGCCGCGCTGCTCGAAATTCGCCCTCACAACCGCCATCACCAGATCCTTCGCGCCAGCTTCAGGGAAATCCATCGCGATGATTCCATACCTCCGCCTCGTAGTCTTCCCCCCACCCCGACCAGGCACCACGCGTCCCTCCTCCGCATGCGCGGCCAAATACCCCCTCAACCGCACGTTCATGCCCTCCTCCCAGCGGAAAGCCCAGTAAGCGCCCGCGGCGATTTCCCTCGGCGTGATCTGGTAGTAGAGGTTGAATTCGAAGGCGCTCGTGAAATTGATGAACCACCTGTTCGCTTCAGGCGTCTGCTCGGCGGACGTGGCAGCCACGTCTAGAAGCTCCGCGACGTCGCCTCCTTTGCGCGCGATGAGGGAGGGGAGGCCCAGGGCGTCTGGGAAGGAGTAGTGGTCTTGGATGGTGATTTGCACGTCGTGCGCGGTGTGGATGGTGAAGGGTCGGGAGGGGTTGTCCTGCCAGCGCGTGACGTCTAGGCCGTAGGCGAAGAGGGGATGGGCGGGGCCGCCGTCGAAGCGGCGGAAGAGTTGGATTCGGCCGCGCAGTTCGCCTAGCACGGGGGTTGTGTTTGCTGTGCGCCAGAATTGGGGCGAGGAGGAGATTGCTTGCGTGACTGCTTGGGCGAAGTGGATGGTGGACGTTTCGTCTTTGCGGTCGCGTTTTATCTGCGCTATGAGGGCTTCGCGCGGGTGGGCGGTGAGCCAGGCGTAGAGGGAGGAGAGGACGGTGTCGAGGCGGAGGTTGAGCAGGGCGGAGCCGTGGACCATTTCGAGGGTGTTGTCGCGGAGGCCGCAGCGGAGGTCGAAGTAGCGGATGCCGGCGTTGAGTTGGGTGGTGATGTCCATTGTTTGCGTGGCGATGAAGGGCCAGGAGTAGGTGTAGGCTGCGCTGTCGTGGGTGCCGGGGATGGTGAGGGCGGTCATGGGAGTGGAAGATGGGAGGTGCGACATCCATGTTGCGCCTGTTATTTCAGTGGCGTCGTGGTGGTGGTGGTAATCTTGGAGTTCTTCCTGCTTTGTGTGTGGTGGGCGCAAGAGATTTTGCTCCCCTTCTTCAAGTTTCGTGTCTGCATTTTCGCGCTCGTGTTGTGTTAATAATGGTCGTTTCTCATTCATCGTCTCCGGTGCTGTGCTGCCGTGGAAAGTAGATTGCGACGCTGCGTCGCTGTGTTTGAGTCTCATCACATTGTTCAATTTACTTCTGATCTGTCAAACGATATGTATATTGGATTCGAGGGTAATGTGAGTGAGCGTAAGATATACTTGCTGCACTACTTGAGGCTTTGGTGGGAGTATCCCAATGGCTCGAAGCTTGAAGTGAAGTCGAGGTCGTTGAGCGGCGCACCTTCCGCGCGCGACTTCCTCAGGGCAGCCAACTTCGCTTGCGTTTTAGTTCGCTTGAAGATAACATCACCGCCACGATAACATCAGGGAGATAGACACCACTTGAAACAGACTTTTGGACCTCTCCAAATGAGATTGCAGTCAAAGTACAACTACGAACGTCCCTCGTGATCGATTGCAGCTCAAAAGAACAGGCAGCATACAGACAATGTCTCGACCTGTCGTAACCCATAGGCGCTCGGCCAAAACCGAGTACATCGAAACGGTAAAGCATCCCTGAGAAGGTGCGAAAGCATCAAGACCACCAGAAATAAGCAGGTTACAGGTTGTAAGGCTTGCCATAGACCGACACAATGACTAACACGTCAAACAGGATACGGGCAACAAGATCTCCCGTAAAGCCCACATTGAGGGCAAACCCAACATCATGCTCGGCGGTCGCACAGTAATCATGGCAGGCGTGACTATGCGCGGCGATTTGCAACGCAAAGCCGAACGTTCTGCAGATGGTAGTGAGCCCGTTGATAAAACTTCAAGTACTGCCATCACCATCGGCCGGTAACTCGCGCACCCAAAATCCTAATGTTCACTGGCAACAATGTCTATCCTAACACCATCTCTTCCAGCGGCACAATCGTCAGCACCAACTGCGTCATACGTCCTCCCATGCGCCAGAGTCGAGGCCAAATGACATACTATCCACTACGAATTGGCGACAATGTCTTCATCGGACCTGGCAGCCATATCTCCAGCCTGTCGGTTTCTTCACACGTCCACATCGGCGCAGGTTGCGTCCTGTCACCTTTCAGCATCATCAAAGAGAATTGCCGCATTCTGCCTGGGACCGTCGTGCCTCCTGCAATGGTGGTGCCGCCTGGGAGCGTGGTGGCGGGAAAGCCTGCGAGGGTTATTGGTGAAGTGGGAGAGGGCTGGGGTCAAGGTGGAGGAGGCGAAGGGGAAGAATGGGTGGAAGGTGGTGATTTGAGGGCTTTGGTCCGCACCATCAAGTGAACGAGGGCATGCTTGGGGTTGCTACCCTGGAAAACTTTTCCACAGAGGTTGATACTTGATATTTGGCTGCGTTTTAGCTAGACCGCCCGCCACTGGATGCCCTGAAGCTCATTCCTGGATTCTAGAAACCGATGGAGTTTCGTCTTCACGGCACGACATGGAGTCACATGCTTGGCTGGCTTTGTCAACAGGCGACAGCCGCCTGTGAAGGGGATACGCCAGCGACGAGACCGACTTGATCCACAACGCCTCAGCAACGCGCTTTATTGGAGCTAAAGCGGCCCCCAAACAAGGTCTCGACAAGATAGATCCGTCCCAAGCGTTACAGATCCAGTGCAGGCTCGGACTCGCCGACCGGCATGAGCGAATATCGCAGGCCCTACAATAGCCAGATATGAACTACAAATGCAGACCATCAGTTGAAGAGTGGCTTGTCTAGCGCCACAACAAGCAGCCAGTCAGTCACAGGCGCCGAACAATGTAGCATTTCGAGTTCCCTGATGTGCAGAAAACACAAAACAACACGTCGTACATACACCTGTCAAGTCATCCAGATCCTCCAGGGGTAGAAGTCTCGGCTCGATCTTCGCGGCGCCCTCGCAGCGCCACAAACTGGACAAAGCCTGGCTCGCCTTGCAGTGGGGACATGCCCGCTGGCTAACGCATGTTACATATCCTCTCCCAGCCTTCCCGATCCATTTACCGTGAATCCACCGTCTCGAGATCGTACGGCCGTGTCTTCCAGATTGATATGAAGTGGAAACCCTAGACCCTGCCTCGCTAAGCCTGTACTCCACTACGCCACCACCGACCTTATGTTAACGAAAGCGATAGCGTCTTCACACGCACTTGCACCGCTGCTGCCCAAACGATCGTGCGTGCTTTTGCTTGTGGCGGTGTGCGCCAACGTTGTCAAGCCAGATGCCCGATGAAATTCTTATCGCTCCTGCTTGAGCGTCGCAGGCGATGCAGGGTCAGGCTGGGAGGCTCAAGCGATTCGTCAAAGAGCCTTGCCGCGGGAGGCGCAGAGACGGTCGCTTCAATTGACTGGACCATGTGGTGTTCACGACTCACGAATGGGGCGCGTGATGGGCGGTTTTGCCGTCAGACACACACCGAGATTTGTTTACTTGCGATTCCCGTACCATTATTGGTGGCTAGGGTTTGCGGTGGTCTCGACAACCTTGATTGGGCATCGCCGGGGACACGTATATACTGCGAGGACGCCGTGTTCCGACCATGAATCGCGGCTTGGGGTTCCAATCAAGGCAGAAAATGGAAGATGCCATGTATTATGGGAGATATTTCGAGTTTTGTTCAGCAGATCCATGGATCATATGATCTGCGCCACACAACGAGATACAAGACCGAGGCAAATATCGATGAGATCGGTATCCGCCAAGATCGATACGATCTGCCTACCAAGGGTATCGACAGAACCCAGATTAGCAGCAAGCGTTAGCCCGGGTGGGTAAGGTGGAAAAGGTCTGACAGGCCCCCTCGACTGGACTTCTCCGATGCTCCGTGCCCACTCATATGCGGAAACCCTGCCGGATTACTCCCCCGATCCCCGGCCTTCAGACACCAAAGCGACAGGGGTGTAAAGATCGAAGCACGCTGGAACATCGACTGCGTGCGGGGCGCTCCTGGTCTCCTTCTTGCCGGAAGCCTGTTTGGGGGAAGGTTTTGACGCTTAGATCGTCGTATCGTCAAGGGAGCTCAATCTCCGAGGCGAAGGAAGAAGTTCGCACATTATTCTGCGGAATTCTGGCGCGCAAGCGCGCGTGGACGGGAGATCAGAAAGATTGGCGAGTGGGATGGGTGGCCCGATGGACAGCTGCAAGGGCACTGTGGGCATGCGTGCTCGTGTTCATCTCATCATCGAGATGCTGCCAGCGCGATCCCATCGAGATAAGGCGAAGATTGTGTCTCGCTCTCTGTCTAGACTCTAGATGTGGCTCATCCTGACGACCTACAAACTGGCGATTTGCCGCGTAGGCGCCAGTTGACGTACAGGTGGCTTGCGAGTCTGCCGTGTGTGCTTCCTTCGCATCTCGGCTGCTAGTGAGATCTCGGTGCCGTTGGCACTCGAAAGACGCCTGATATGCTCTTGTGTGTGATGAGCCGGTCATCACGCCGCCGTCGCATGCGCATGGCAGCAACGGCGTGCCTCCCTGCGTCAAAAGGCGCGCAGGCCGTGCGCGTATGCGCATTGGTCGAATGACGCCGAGAGAGGCCTTTGCCTTGTAGACGGTGAAGAATCCGCGCGCTTCTCACTATTTTATGAACCGCACTGTCGGGTTGCACATTCTTTCGCGCCAAGTTTGGCATGCGCCCAAGCGATATCAGGATTGTCATCACATACTGTATGCAGCCAGCCAGGTGGTATATTGGACAGCGCACGACGACCGCTTGGTTCCCCCTCATACGAGTGCACAGGCTCGACAGGCAACACAACGCCTTGCCGGTCTGAGGCATGACAGCGGGTGGTGGCAGCTACGGAAGGCTCCGTGATTGTAGCAGACGCACGTGGAGCTGGCGCCCCATGGATGCGCCATCTCAAAGGAGTGGGACCACATCGAGATCGGCCTTGTTGGTGGGTGGGGTCCGATTTTCGTGCGTGGGTGGCTTTGGTTCGGAACACAACATTGGGCCGATCCTCGGAATGAACGAAGAGGGCCACCGACACGCATTGTACGCTGGTGATGCTCGCACGACAGAACAGTGATGCTTGCCGTTGTACAGCGTGGACGTCTTTCGAAGCTTTTGGAAACCTCAGTGTCTGGTACGGCCGCAGCGAGAGCCCCCCAGTCCTGAGCGCTATCCGCTCGAGCGAGTAACCGTTTTCTCACCAGTGTCTCGGCGACCTTTCTGCTTCGAGCAAGACACGTTCGCTTAGCAGAAGACCGGCTCCGACTGGATCTGGCGATGAACTTGGCGATCGTTGCAACGGCCACGCATGGAGGGAGGGCTCGAGGGCAGACCCTGATATTCCTCCCAATATACGAAGGTAGCAGTGGACTATGTCATGAGTAGGCATACTTGCCTTGTCGGGGATCTTGATGTCAGGATGGTGCAGGTGGGCGAGACGCTACTTCGATGCTGCTACTCTGGCAGCCTTGTCAGGATACCATGATGCCTCTGATGCTTGTCTCGTGCTTCATGTTCAGAGATACAGCAACAGAGGCATTATTACAGAAAGAGGTGAGATGCGGCCTTTACTCGCATGACAGCACATGAGTGACTGTATCATGTATGATCGGCATGAACGTGTACCATTCGGCAAATACCTCCTGGAGTTCACAGACAAGGGTGACAGGGCCCTGGGGCAGAGAGAGGAAGCAGCGCGCTAATACCGTTGGGGCTGCTGCGTTCGCTTCGTGACGAAGAGATGCACAGGGCCGGGCGGGTATCTGATCGTGTCTCGCAAGGCATCGTGTCGTGTCATGCTAAGACGGCGGTACATGGGTACATGGGTACTTCTGACACTACTCGCACCCGCCGTGGCCTGTCGGTTAAGCTCCGGAAGCACCATCATCTGGCATCGTGATCTGACCGTCGATCGGAGACGAGCGCTGGAGATTGCAGCGTCGCCGTGCAGAGGCCGGTGTGTGCTCATCTACCTATGGGGCATAGCCATCCATATTGTTGGTATGAGGCATGTGGCAGCTCGGCCAGCAGGGCATGCTGGTGATGACTGCAACGCCGGCAGATGAAAAAAAGCATCAGTATAACAGCCAACTCATCAAACCCTACCGGACAGGCCTGTGCAAAGCATATCGTCGTCCACGCATGTGTGTGTGCTCGGGATCCCTGCTGGCCGATCGAAGATCGTCTACGGCGCTTCTCATTCGCTATACTCCTGGCTCCTCCTGCCTGCCATCTCCTCCCCCAAACTCGATTTCCTCTTGCGCGCGCCGGATGGCAGCTAGTTGCTTTCACTAACCAAACACCGCCTGCGCGACGACTCCACCCGCAACCTCCCGCCTCGCCGCCCTACCCTCGTCGCCGTTTCTTCTCCACGACGCCGCGCGCACAGATCACTTTGCTTCCCATCTGCGCAATCTGCAACCCTCTTTCCTGTGCGCGCCACCACCCCGTAGTGTCCCACGGATACACTTCTCTCGCTGCTGCTGCTGCTCACTTATCACGCGACTCCTATCATATCGCTCCCTCCTCCCTCCACTCCACGCCTGCGTCTGTCCGAAAACTTAGCACTCGCCCTATCATCTAAACGAGAAACAGCCAGCTTTCTAGGGCGCAGTAGTGTCTGAGATCCAAACGGTCCTTCCTTTGCATCTCGCTGCTGCTTTAGTCCACCCTGCACACACTTGGGCTTCGACGACTTTTCCGCCACTGCTTTCGCACCACCTCGCCCTGCCTTCTTCATCATTGCGCGCCGGCATTGGCCTCGACCTCGACCGATCTGTTCACCACTGCCAGCATATCACACCCTGGCCGCTGTCAACGCCCCACAGACACTCGACGCAAGCACTCTGCTAGACCACACCCGCTTGCCGACTCGACTGGCTGTCTTCGCATCATCGACCTGACGGACGGCCCCATTGCGCTGGACCTTCTCGCCACGCGACGTCCACCGTCTTGCCTCGCACACCACTCTTGTCTTTGAGTGATTTTTCACCATGGACTCCACTGCCAGACGGTATGTCTACCCCGTAGCGGCCGGTCATGCTGGCCAACACATCGCGCTGTCGCTGCACAATATCAAGCCCGCGAACAACCAACTAACTCGTCATAGGCCCCAACTGCCACCTATTGGCTTTCTTGAACAAGACAAAGTCCGCAGAGAGGAAGACCCATACCAAGAACGCAAACCAGTAATGGCACCAATTCCAGCACCCCCAGCACCGGCCGCGAGTCCTGCACACCAATACCCTACACACCCGCCGCCGCCATATAGTCAACCTGCACCTCCAGTGCGTGGCCTGCCTATTACTACACCTTCAACACCAGCCGGTATGCGCACGCCGCCTGAGTCACGCCGTACTAGTGGAGATGAGAAGGAAGCAATTAAGCAGAACGTCAGGCAATCTTTGCCTTCTATATCAGAGGCTTTGGGGGTGGAGAGCCAACCAGCATATCACGCACCCATGCCTTCGCAAACAACACCGTCATCTGCCCATCCTCCGCCTCCCAGAGCAGCCATGGCATCGTCTCCATCGCCGCGCTCACATGGTATGGAACCGCCTCAGCACCCGCCCCAGCATCCGTCCGAACATCACGCTCCCCCACCGCAACACCACCAATATCGCCAGGATACACCACATCAGCAGCATTACCCTCCTGTTGACGCACCGAGGCATTCGTACGGAGAAGCGCGCCCTCACCTGCACGCAACACGATCACCTCCGCCTCGGCCGTCTCAGCATCCTGGCCAGTATCCTTCCTCTGCCACACAGCAATCTCCAGGCTACGATCAGCAAGCCCCACCTCCTTCGAGTGCAATGGGGCCACCAAGTTTCCCGTACGGCTACCAACCTTATCCTCCACGATACGCACAACCCACTCCACCTGCGAGTGTGAGCGCTGCTCCCATCTACCAACCCTCACTATCAAGTGCAGCACCACCCCCGCCTTCCAGTGGTTGGAAGTCAGAGGGTCCAAGACATGGTGGCGAGGAACGACCTTATGGTGATTCTGTCAAGAGACAACTCGATATGTATGATCTTGAGGGTGCTCTCAACGATGTAAGTAATTCTATGACGACATGACCTGGCCTCAAAGCTAATACATTATAGATCACTCGGTCTAGCAGTATCGTGACGGATTTCGCCAAACGCTACAGCGATCGATTGCACCAGACGCAACGTTCTGGTCCGACACTGTCTACGCTTCCATCGATCACTGAAATCGAAGACATGGTGACGAAGTCTCGCCTCCAACTGGATTCGCTTACAAAGATTCACGAAGTTGTTCGTACTCAGCAAGTTGCCTACGAACAACAAGTGGCCGAGCAACGACAGCAACAAAAGGCGTACGCCGAACCCTTGATGCCCGCCCACCCTCAGGATCTGGAAGACGCCAAAGCCGGTTTTGCTGGCTCTGATCCGAAGAAGCGCAGAGGTCGTGCCGCACCACCTGGCCGATGCCACAGCTGCAACCGAGCCGAGACTCCGGAATGGCGACGTGGACCCGACGGCGCGAGGACGCTGTGCAACGCGTGTGGGCTGCACTATGCCAAATTGACCCGCAAGCAAAACAACGCCAATAAGAACACGGCGGTGAACAACTCTAATCTTCGACCGAAAGAGAGCATGTCGTAAGACCCTTCTTCTGGGGTCAGTCTACGTCGATACCCGGAAAGACTTGTTCAAAGAAAAAAAAAAACACAAAACCACAACCCGCAGCTGGGCTGCAAAAACCGCACACAAGTGCTTCGTCGCTATCGTTTGAGATACCCGCGTTACTAGACGCCGCTATTGGTTAAGGAAAAAAGCATGCATCCCAGCTTTTGATGCCTTTTTTCTTCGTCATAAACTACGATTTTTCATCGACGACAAATCACGACATCCTTATTTTTCAGCGCTGAGCTGACGCCCGGGCGTCTTGTCACCTTTTTTTCTTCTGTACAGCTATCTTCTCGGCAAATTTTCCGCAGCATCTGTACAGAAGGAAAGAATCCTTTTGCCCTTTTCTTTTACATGGGTGGATTCTGGTCTGTTTGAGACGATATGAGGAGGAAGAAGAAGAAGAAGAAGAAGAAGAAGAAGAAGAAATCACGCCAAATTTCATCATCGCAAAAACCACCCTGAATTTACCGCTTGTGTATATTCTGTCTGTCATAGAGAGGGAAACTGTTCATTTCGAGGGCGTTTTTATATCACGGACTTTTGGTTCGATGGGGCATCGATTGGGGGAAAGGGCATGCATGGGGTGCCCATATGATACCACGAGCGCCTTCTATGGCCGCTTCGATACGTTTCTGTTTCTGATCCAAAATTCGAAAGTCATCAATTTGTCTCTATTCATCTCGTTTTCCCGCTCGTTTGGTCACTGTGCATCTCGCGGCGATCTGTCAGATCCTGTCTGGGGCTGGAACTTTAGGCTTGTGTTCAGCGCCGTCTGATGATCTTGGGTTGCCGACCGCCTTGTCGGTGGCGACCATGGCCTATTGTCTCGTGAGCTTAATGACATGGTGATGTTTCGAACAAGCGCGAGCCCAGACCAATAACCCAGGATAGAACACAACACGTGAACAAGAAAAATAAAACAACTACCCAGGTACCCAACCCAACACCAATCTTCCAAGAACGATCACTTACATCTCACTCGCGCGAATCCTGCACCCCACAGCTCGCCTGTCCCCGTTACTCGACATCACACACCACAAACCCCAGGGAAGTAGCGAGCCAGACACACGCACGCCAGACCGAACCAAGACCCAAAACCCAACATTATCAGGTATCAAGAAGAAAAAAGCGAGATCAACACCCCACCCAACCTGTCGGAAGCGCCAATTCCAAAGAGTCCGCCTCCGCAGATCTTCTCTCGAAGACGCCCAGCCTGCAGGAACCATATACGAGGGCTGGGCTCGCTGGCTGCGTGGAAAGAGTGCAATCTGCAATTGCACAAAGGGCGGGCGGGCGGGAACCTGCGAGAAAAGCATGCTAGACCTATCGCTTACCAGCGCCTTCTTTGACAGCTGTCTTTTGCCTTGTCTCGTCTGTCTGTCTGTAACCCAGGATTTGGGGGGACACCGCGCACACATATACGCACACATGGCTGGCACAAAACCGGGGTTTGAGAGGTCTAGGGATGTGGGTTTGTCACTATAGCGCGCGGTGCCGGTGCCAGTGCCAGTGCTTGTAGTTGGAACAGGAACGGTGGAAAGGGTGGCGCGTCGACGCCCAACGTCGCACACGGTAAGCTGGTCTTGCTGTTACTGTTCTGGCTGGTTGAAGGAGACAGATAGGCTTGCTCGCTTGCTGCTTGTTTGCCGCTCGCCTTTGTTTGGCTGTGAAATGGCTTGCATGCTGTGGCACCCTCGCTTGCTCGACCCCTGGTCTTTCGGCGACGGGGAGTCAACCGCGTTTTTAGCGAGGTATGGGCGTGTGGTCTGACCGGCAGGGCTGATCGTTGACTTGAGTGAACTGTGGACTTGTGTGCGGTGTGCATGAGGGGTGCGTGCATGCATGCATGCGAGCGTCTCGTAGGCGCATAGGCTACCGTACAGTACAGTACATGATTTACCAAGGATTTGTATGGGCTGATGTCTTTCAATGTGAAATGGAAAGGCTGGATCATATGGTGCATCCGATCCCTTGTTGATGGGAGTACCTTATATGTGACCGTGGAGGATGATGATCCGGTCCCTGGTCATTTCGCTCTCCAAGTGGGATCCTCGAGGGAGTGGAGGATCATCGACTCCATGTCCAATCGCGCGTATTGGCGTGCTTGTAAGCGCCAAACGCGGTTGAGCACACAAGGGGGCAAGTTATTAGTTTCTGACAGATCACACCAGGCCATATACACAATGTATGCGTTCCTGCGAAGAGAGTCTCTTCGCTCAAAGTGATAATCCGAACAACCGTCAATCAACATGAAGTGTCGTGATGTCTAGGGAGATAGCCATTTGCCCACTTAACCGCCGCCGAGAAACAACCCCCCCCACTTTGCCCCAAAGATTAACGTCACTGCTTACAAAACATCTCTCTCAGTCTTGATGTGTGCCATTATTTGTATCGACGGCATGCCTACTTTAGGACATTCGCCGACTTCACTTACCCATTGATCCATTTGTCATCTATCAAGAGACCCAAGTGACCTGAAATATAAAACCAACTCTATCCATTGCACAAACACCAACCAACAAAACCAACCGAACCACACCAAAAGGAAAACCCCCCAGCAATCATGTCATCCCAAGGAAAAAACGTCTTCATCGTCGGCCCCGGCTTCATAGGCTGGACAGTCCTCGACCTCCTAATCGCAGAAGGCTACAAAGTCACCGCCCTGGTCCGCCGCGAATCCCACGCCACCGACCTCAAGGAATCCGGCGCCACGCCCATCATCGGCGACCTGCACGACCAAGACCTCATCGCCTCGCACGTCTCCCAAAACGACATAGTCTTCCACACCGCCACCGCAGACGACCTCCCCAGCGTCCAAGGCGTGCTAGCAGGCGTCGAGCAAAAAGCCTCGCGCAACGAACCCATCATCTACATCCACACGAGCGGCACCTCGCTCCTCGACGACGGCGCAGAGGGCAGCTTCAAATCCTCCAAAATCTACCACGACAACGTGCAAGCGGAAATAGACTCCCTCAGCCCGAAAGCGCCGCACCGCGAAATCGACCTGACAATCCTCGAAACCCGGCAGAAACTGGGCTCCAAAGCGAAGATAGCGCTCATGATCCCGCCGCTCATCTACGGAACCAGCCACGGCCGCCTCACAATCCAGCTCCCGACCTTGACCCGCTGGGCGCTCAAGCACGGCTACCCCGCGCACGTCGGGGAGGGCAAATCCGTCTGGTCGAACATCCACGTGCGCGACTTGGCGAGAGGCTTCGTGACAATCCTGCACCATTTAGAATCCCAGCCGGCATCTGGTGACTCGAACCCGTACTTTTTCTGCGAAAACAGCGGCGACGACGAGCCGAGCTGGGGCGAGATGGTACGCGTTATTGGGTCTGCGTTGCACGAGGCGGGGAGGATTG
Organism: Cladosporium sp. MBC 237; assembly: GCA_030772445.1. Lineage (NCBI taxonomy): Eukaryota > Fungi > Ascomycota > Dothideomycetes > Cladosporiales > Cladosporiaceae > Cladosporium > Cladosporium sp. MBC 237. Next base: position 520,179 of record JAPHCH010000007.1, on the reverse strand, counting down.
CGGATCCCACGCCGAAGCCTATGCCGAAGGAGACTTATGGGGATGTTTTTGGGCCGGAGTTCACGGGGCCTGTCGTGGGGATGAATTCGAGGAGTCGCGCGGTTAGGTTGAGGGAGTTGGGGTGGGTGCCGAGGGAGAAGGGGTGGAGGGAGAGTTTGCTGGAGGATGAGTTGCCGGTGTTGTTGGCGGAGGATAATTCCGACTATAAGGGGTATGCCGGTGCTGTGGCTTCTTAGATGTTGACAAGCATGGGGGCTAGTGCAACATGTATCGATTTTGAATTACTGCCGTCATCCAGCCAATGTGGATTTCATCAAATTATACAATGTAACTATACTACTTGTGAACAGAGTCCTCCCCAAAAGGAGACACTCAACTTCCTTAATCTGGCCGTGACGAAAGACAGGCTCAGCACATTCCACAAAGCCTCAAACAGAAAACAAAGGCCAAAGCCGTGGATGTATCGCTGCGGATGTATCGCTGCAATGTAGCCGGCCGGCGTGAATGTCGAACGCAGCAAAAGAAGAAAAAAGACAAGTCGACGGTCAGTAATGTGAGTGCTCGACTAACGCCTGTTCATGCTAGAAGCAAGACGCTGTAGCATTGTAACGCTCTTCATAGTCATCTCGTAGGAAAGCTGGGCGCTGCGAGCCGCAGTCTGAGCCGTCTCTGCTGATATTTGCGCTTCGCGTGCGCTGATGAGTGAATCATTGAGGACCTGGATACTTGGTAAGATGCACGTATGAACAGCAAAACATTCCGGCATGTACATACCTTGGCAAAACTGAGCAAGCGCTCTTTCCTGGCTGGATTATTCTCTGCCTGCGCCCGTCCGAGCAACTTCTCAGAGAGGGCCTGCAGCGAAGCTCTACCTTCGTAGTCGGCGTTATTGCCAGAAGTCATGTTGCTGGGAGCCACAGACGCCAAAGATGGGGCGCTTCGAAGAGCCGGGTGGACTGAATCTACAGGCGGGGAAATGGTTGGCATCTTTGTCAAAGGAGGAACGCGGGAGCCCGTGGGCATAGGGCTGCCGAGTGGATTGATGCGCGTATCATGTGGTGTGCTTGGTAGCTTCACACTAGAGGAGGTGTCTTTGATTGGGGGAACCGGCGGTATCTCGCTATTACGTCGATCGCGTTTTCCAGTAAAGAGCCCATTGATCTTGTCGAGCATGTAACGACTCTTTGAGCGTGATCGAGGACGCTGTTGATTCTGTTAGCATGATTTTGCTGTCAGTACATACTCCAACGCTTACCTTGGTCCGATTGGCGTAGTTTGAGGGTTCTGTCGAAGGATTGCGTCCTCTGGGCGGATCTCCTGATATGCTGAAGACCTTAGTGTTTGACGTGGGCATCTTGTCAACTTTGGTGTTGCTAGCCTTGTTCACACGGCTACCGGCGGCGTCACGAGCCTTCTCCCTTGCAACGCGAACCGAACCAGGTACTCGAGGTCCCAAAGTGGGCGAGGACACACGGCGGTTCGCAGACTTATTGTGACTGATACTACGCTCGTCAGTGCCGAGAAGACGGTGTGCTTTACCGGGCGTGCGTGATGGATATCCGATAGAAGTGGGAGTCTCCTTGTGAAAGTCTTTCGGTGGGAGGCTCGGTGGAAGGCCCTCGAGATTCAAGCCGAAAATGCTCTGCCCCAATCCGCCGTCTGCGAAAGGTAGAGACTGTTGTTTGAGAGACGCGGTACTTTTAGACCATTTGCTCGTTTTTCCAAGCGACAACAGAGAGCTAGCACTTTCACGAATGCGATCCGTGGGAGGTGTCTCGTAATTCTCATTGTCTTCGGTCATGACGGCTTGCCTTTCGGTTTCGCTAGCTGCATCTTGCTTTGCTAGAAAACGTTCTGCCGCCGTTGCATCCTCGACAAAAGCAGCGCTTTTGGGTGCCTTCTCAAATCCCGATTTCAGGCGTCCGAACATGCGTGACAAATGTTCCAGGTCGACTGCCGCACATGGCGGATCACACTTGCCTTCCAGCATGCTCAAGGTACGCGTGATTTCTAGCCTAGTTTCCTCGTCGAGACCTGCAGCACCACTCTGGCTGATCAAAGCGTCCTCGTCCCTGGCTTCGCGTAGTATCTCAACCAGTTCAGATTTCGTACCAATATCGATGAAGCTGTTGCGGGTACGAACATCTTCGGAGACCAGAGCCTGCGCATCTTCAATTGCGGACAAGCGCTGTGCAAAAGCTGAGAATTCAGTAGGCTTTATCACGACCTTGGAACAAGGAGAGGTTTCCTCGACGTTGCCGCTTTCGGATCTTGCCATGAGAGGAAGCATGGACTGCGATGGGATCGTCTGGAGTGGGCCGGTGAAAGGACTGTTCGAAGGAGGAGGCCTTCCCAGTACAACTTCTGCGTCATCGTGAACCTTGAAAGATTGCCGGCCATGATGAGTGGTAGGTGATCTTTTCTTTGGTTTGTAGCCATGCTTGACAAAATGGAGTGATTTGTCAGAAGGCGTTGTGATTTCTTCTTCATCCTCGGAACTGGAGCCCATTGTGCCTTCTGGGGTGTTGGCTTTGCTGTAGTCGACTTGGGGTAGATCATCAGTGATCAGTCTCGTGGGGACAGTGCTGGCGGTAGAACTGCTGCCACTTGTGTTTGCTCTTTGAAGTTGTCGACGCTTGATGCCATGGTCCAGGACCTTCAAAGGGTCCGGTGAGTCGATGCGTCGGCCTCCGAAACTCAAGCCCTTTTCATACTTGGGCATAAGTATGCTCGATGTTCTGCGAGCCTTGATATCGACTAAGGTGGCCTTCTTCTGATCAGCCAGTGGAATGCGAGATGCAGTCTTCTGAGATCTCACAGGTGTCACCGACACCGCTGAGGTGATTGACATGACGCCAGGCGAATGTGAGATACTTGTTGGACGTGGTCGCGAAAAGCTGGCTGGAGAGGGGCTGTGTGGGCGAGACTCTTCGTAGTTGTTCCCGGTGAAGTCGGTGGAGACAACACCAGTTACCTTCGTGCTGTGGGTTTGCTCCAGCGGCGTACCATTCTCGCCTTGAAAATCGAGTGAACTCTTGCGAGGAGGGTAAGGAGAATCAATGCTTTGAGCAGAGTTGACCGCATGCAATTGCACCGAGGCATGAGCTGGAGTGTCGGCCGCGCGCTCGGGTGTGGATTTGGACCCGGCAGGGCTGATACTAAAAGATGTGGATGATGGTCTAGATGCTGACTTGCCAGGTGTGTCAGGAAGAGCGACAGAAGAAAGGTCTCCATTGTGATTGCTGGTGGTCGCGGGTGCCGCCAACAATGAGGCAGCACTGGCAGACAGCCGCCTGAGGGTCAATGGCGCCTCGCCCATGGCGCCCTGAGAGGGAGGGGATCCGAGTGCTGGGGTAGAGTAGGAAACGGGCAGCAGAGTCGGCCAGTCACATTCGGAGCCGGCAATTGACAGTCGCAAAGGTTTTTCACTTGCATCAACAAGACTGCGACTGTCCTTGGAGGGACTTGGTCCGTGCACAAGTGAAGCAATTGGGCGGGATGGCAAAGGCTTGTCTTCGTGAACGCGATTCGACGTTACAGGTGCAGCCTCGAAGTCAATCTGCATAGCTTGTTAGTGACGATTTGAGGGTAATGAAAAGGTATAGTCACATACCAAAGACTGATCATCCACGGTCTCATGAGCTTCACGCGCACAAGCCTCGCCTTGTGCGTCTTGAGCGGGGTCCTTGGAGTGATTGAGACGGCCAGACCAGGCGGGGTTCAGTTTGCTGGTAAGTGGCGTAAGTGTGGGCGTAGCAATGTTGCGACGGGGCAGCTTTGAGGCTGGACTCTGAGCGTGTGGAGTGCTTTTGCTTGACTGAGGCTGCGCTCGAGTCCGATCACTTGAAGATAGCGGAGTGGTTTTGGCGGCAGATGATTTTGTGGGGGCAAAGAAGCGCTGCGAGCGAGCTGGAGTCTCTCTAAAGCTGGATGCGTTGGGTGAAGGAGCGGCATTCTCATGACCGGCGGCAGGCAAGCGTTTGGCACGTGTTGAAGACTGATGGTGCTGCGAGTTGACGTCGCGTTCGGCGAGCGGCATGGTGGCGGCGCGAGGAACAGTGAAGATTGACGATGGAGAGGCACCTGGGCTGCGACGACCCAGGCAAGCGTGAGGACTGGGCGATGAATAGCTGGACGTTGGAAGAGGCGGTGTTGGGACAAAAAGAAAAAGAATACGCGAGGGTTTCGGAGGGTTGTTGGTTGTGTGTGTTGGTGATTGCAGAGAGCGATGAGCAAAACAGGCCAGGGTTGGGATGTATGCACGCTACCTGCGCCTTCCGGCACTGCTTGGTGTGAACAAACGGCAAGAACGAACGCTTGACCCGCCTTCTTGAAGTCACTGTTTGACTTGACAGTAATCCACCTTACCTTACCATTCACCTTCAACAGACTCGAATGGCAACTCGACGACACGAATCTTTTCCTCACTCTAACCTTTTCATCTCGCTCTTCGTATTGCAGCGTACTGCGGAATGATCAGACGAACATTTACGACACCGACATCACCTCGACAGACTCGACTCCCCGCTCTGTTGCTACTGGCGCTCTTGTAGCACCATCCGATGCAGCGTCCCAGTGCAGACTGCATCTTTGTACCACCTGCCCAGGTACTGTGTAGCGAGGCCTGGACCAGGACGCGCGAAGTGTTGCACAGCATACTCAAAAAGACGAAGTGAAGTCGGGCTAAGCGTTTCGCCCTCCACGTCCAATCTCGGACCGGCCTCGCGCTTTGCCGCCGAGAATCTCCCTCTCCACAGCTTGCAGCTTCTCCTGGGTTCTGCGCTGCGCGTTTTAGAAGATTGCCTCCTGGGGGGCGTTGCCGTAAAAAGCCGCAGATTGCAAATCTTTCTATCCTGCCTGCGCCGGTCTCCCTTCTCTGTCGCACAACATTCAACAAACGGGTTTGTCGACATATCTCAAAATGACGCCTGAATACAAGGAGGAGAAAAAGTCCTCCGTCACCGACCTGCAGGGCGGTGGCATCTGGGAAATCAACATCTTGACTTTCCTGGCTCCGGTACGCCTGCGCACTTGCCGCCGCCATTGATCACGTTTGAGTAGGCGTTTTAACAATCGCTCACAGGTCGCCGCATTCACGTGGTGCGTTTTGCAGAGGAGGCAGAACTTCTTCACGCCTTACAGCGTTCAGGGTTACATTGTCGACTTTCTTTTGCAATGTTGCACCATTCTCTGCGCCACAACCGTCTACGCCGACTCTCCTCAGACACTGACTGGTCTCATCCTCTTGCCTGCCATCGCTGCATACCTCCAGCCCAAGGCCGAAGCTGTCGAGGCCACCGAGAATGAAATCGTCAAGCAGGCTCGCGAGGAGAACGAAAAGCTCAAGGATGAGGAACCCAAGGAAAGGGACCCTCTGCCTGTTAAGCCCTTTATCACCGCCTACCGCGGTGCAATGATGGTCATTACCTGCGTCAGCATTCTTGCCATTGATTTCCCTATTTTCCCTCGCCGCTTTGGCAAGACCGAGGCTTTCGGTACCTCTCTAATGGATCTTGGTGTCGGCTCCTTTGTTTTCGCTGCTGGCATCGTCGCCGCTCGCCAGGAGCTCAAGGAGGACATGGCCCAGGTCAAGAAATCTCTTGGAACCCGCATGAAGGCAGCTCTTCGCCACTCCATCCCTCTCCTTGGTCTTGGTCTGATCCGCCTCGCCACTGTCAAGGGCCTTGACTACACCGAGCACGAAAGCGAATACGGTGTGCACTGGAACTTCTTCTTCACCCTGGCCCTGCTCTCGCCCACATTTGCCGTCATTCAGCCTATCCTGCGCTACATCCCCTGGTACAGCGTCATCGCCTTTATCATCGCCTGTGCATACGAGATTCTCCTCTACTGCACTCCTTTGAAGCACTACATCATCCTGTCGCCCCGCATCCCTGGTGATCTCCTCTCCCAAAACCGCGAGGGCGTCTACTCTTTCATCGGCTACTTCGCCATCTTCCTCGCCGGCATGGGCGCCGGCGTAGGCATCTTGCCCCGCGACCAGGAACCCGCCGGCGACGCCATCAAAGCCCACAAAGCCGCCAAGGAAGACATGGACGAGGACGCCGCCTGGCTGGCCTCCGTCATCGGCACCGCGGAGCAGCAAGAGAAAGAAGAGAAAGACTGGAAGCCCGAGGAAGCGCTGCAATCCTTCAGCGCCCTCCCCAAAATGGCCGTCATCCACCTCTTCAAGTGGGCCTTCATCTGGTTCGTCTTCTGCGTCTGGGCCCTGTGGAACTACGGCCCTCACCTCTTCGTCTCGCGCCGCATGGCAAACTGCGCCTACATCTGCTGGGTGTGCTGCTTCAATTTCACCCAGCTTCTGCTCTTCTGCATCATCGAAATGATCATGTTCCCCGAGCTGTACCTTTCCACCAGCAAAGTGGCCGAGAAGAGCCGCATCGCAAACGCCACCAGCAAGGTTCTGCACGCTTTCAACCGCAACGGTTTGGCGCTCTTCTTGCTCGCTAACATTCTCACTGGCGCTATTAACTTGTCCGTCGAGACTTGGCACGTGAGCGATGCGGGTTCCATGGCGATTCTTGTCGGGTATATTTTCACCCTCGCTACTGTGGGTGTTACGCTCGATCACTACGATATCTCTATTAAGTTGTGAGAAGTCGGCAGTTGGGTCGGAAGAGAATGAATGCATCGGGAAAATCGGTATAGACAAAAATTGAAGAGATGCATGCATGGAGGAAATTCGGGGGGTTTTGGGAAAATTTTGTAATCAACATTTAGATGAGATTCTTGTACATAGTATTCATCAATCATCGGTTTTAATAGAACTTTCAGAAACATGATAGTGCTACTTCACAAATGAGATCTGGTCTTTCGTGGAACAGATCGCTTGATTGCAGAAACGAAGGTCGTAGGAAGAAAATCCGCAAACTCAATTGATGATTGGAGCTGCTATGCCAATATTCAATGCCGGCCAAACAAAGCGAAAGACACCAGGACAATCCATCATCTGTTTCATGACCTCCGCCAACCAAGATATAAGCAAAAAGAACGCCTAACGCTATGCCCTCGCCAATCGTACCAGTCGGAAACAATGCGTGTGTGCCCTCCATTCACGATTCGCACCACCCGGCCCATGCCCAAATTTCCGTAGACCCAATAACCCAGAGAGAGAAAACAAGACCAAAAGCAAATACGGAATTCTTCTCGTGTCGCAGGTTGGAAGGCTCAAAGTTCAGTCCCAGCCTGTTATCCTTCTTTTCTTGCATGCAGGGAAACTGCAACGGAATCCCGTTCAGTTGTCTTCAAGCTCGCTCGGCTCGACGTGGCGCGCGAGAACCTTGCGTTTGAAGTCTTCCTGGTTGCTATCCCAGAGCAGAGCCGCTTCGCCGTTGAGAGGGGAGGCGCTGTGAGAGATAAATCGTCAACTCATGTTCAAAACCTCCAAGAAACCACACGCAAAACTTACTTATTCGGCTCTCCCAGCAAACTCTGAATGCTCAACAGCACGCTCTCGGTATTGAGAGCAGCGCTCCAAGCGCCTTCCTTGCCCTGTCCGCCGGGCTTGAGAATGTCCAGGCAGATGCGACCGCTCATGTCGACGTTGGGGTGGTAGATGGGAGTTTTGAAGAGGACCTCTGGCGGGGCGTAGGGGTAGTTGGCGGGGAAGGCGAGCGTGAGCTTGAAAGAGAGCGAGTCGTAGGGGGTGTCTGCTGGGCCGGACAGGGTTGCGTTCCAGCGGGTGAGGTCGGCGGTGGGGAAGGCGGATATGCCGGGCGTGGGAGAGGTCATGAGGGTCATGAGTTCGGATTGGAGGCTGGGAAGGGGAGGGGGTGTTAGTGGGAGTTCTTCCTTTCGTCTGTGGTTGGGTGGGTTGTGTTTGTACCGTTTGATCACGTTGCCGTTGGCGGGAGCTGCGGCTTTGGTGCCTTGGGCGACGGAGGGGGCGGCGTTGGCTTGCATGGCGTCGGTACGGCTGGCCATTGTTTATGTGTGAGAATATGAGAGGTCTGTTGAGTGTTGCAGAGCGAAGGTTGCCGTAAGCGTTGGCAGACGAGTGATCGGATGGAAGCTGGCGGGGCTTTGTTCGACTTGAGAGAGATGGATGTGTCGGCCAGGCGAGAGTTGGAGGGTTGAAAATGGATACAAAGCGTTGAAATGTAAGAGCAGGTGATACTGGGGCTTTTATTTGGAGGAGTTTTGTCAAGAAGAGATGTAGGTAGGTCAGGTAATTGTATTCGCGAGTGATTTTCGTTTCGTCTGGAAGCTGCATAGCAACAGCGCGGGCTCTGGCGTAAACATACATTCATCTCTTGGCGCGCGTCGTTGAAACGAGGGCGCGTTTATTTCAGGGTCCAGTTCGCCAGTCAATAGGCGACATGGACAAGACTTGAGACTGCGTGTAGTAGAGTCTTTTCGACAAAGGGAAAATCCTGGACATCATGCTGAAATGGATGTTACAATAGCATGCTACTGCTTAATACTACTGACTCTTCCAACAGAATCTATTCGCATCCAACTCATCTCCCACAATCCTTTTCCAATCTCACTCCTCTCTAGAATCATCAATGCCTCAACAACCTCATCAACCTACTCTTCGGCTTCCTCGGCCGATCTTGGCCTTCAACTTGCAACGCTGTCTCGCGTTTCGTCTCGGCATACTGCTCCGCCTTGACAGTCTTATCACTTCCCCCTCCTTCACTGGTCCCAGCGCTGGCATTCCTCACACTCTGAGTCCTTCTCAACCCAGTGCCACTACTAAACCTTTCCTCAGCAGGCGTGAGCAAAGGGCTGAAAGGCCTCTCCATCGTCATCGTGAAAGCTCTGAAGGCACTTCTCTTCCCGCGAGTTGGAAATTGGTCTTGAAGGTCGAAGTCCGCCGGCAGCAGGTCTGACAAAGGCAAGCGAGCGGGCTGCGGCTTCATGGCATGTCTGCTTTTGGAACTGTTGCACTTGCTGTTGATACTCATGTCGCTTACCGCAGCAGGGTACTGCTGAGGCGGTAAGGGTGGCATGTCTTCTTTCCCACTTCGCGAGCCTGCAATCGACGTGTACGAAGCCGAGCGCTTGGACGATGAGAAATTCGAGGTGATGCTTGCCATGCTGAACTTGCGAATTACGTGGTTTGCTGAGCCTCGTATTTGCTCGGAACGACCGACTGTCATGCCTGGGTATGGGAGGAGGTGTTTAGTCCAGACATCGCTGAGCAGTGCTTCTAATTTCGCCCGGTCGGCTCGTCTGGGTGCTAGGGTCTGCACGTGGCTTGGTGTCGCTACGGACTGTGAGCGAGGTATGTGCAGACTACTTGCCGAAGCATTGGTGCTGGTCGTGTCAAGGGCTTCCTTGACCGCTTGGGTGTTTTTGATGATGACCTGGTTTAGATCCGTTGTAGGACCAACAGTCGCAGTGCGGTGAACGCTCATACGCTTGACGAAACTTCCCGGTTTCCCAAAGGCTTTGCCTATACTTCTCATTTCGCTCACAAGCGGCGAGTGGAGCTCGAAAACATTGCTTGTCCCTTGCGCGACTGCCTGACCCTGTGCTTCGATTCGCCTCAATAGATGCTCACGCCAAACTTGGGCTTCGACGACAGAACAAGCAGTGATGATCACCTCATACATTCTGGCTGCGTGCTCGAAGACAATTTTCCATGAGTGCGGTGCCGTATGGCATTGTAACCCTTTGCCGTTGTCGGCTTCTTGCAAGGTAGCACTCGCAAGCGACATACCCGCAAGTACAGCGTAATTTTCCGTCTCCTCGTCTGCAGAGGCAAGCAGCAAAGTTGTTTCGAAGAGAACACACATGACGTATCTGCCTTTGATATTCCCACGGCTCCGATATGCGATGTGCAGGCAGCCGCATAGTTCGACAGAGCCAAGCAATTGCAGGAATATTGAGCGAGGGACTTGGTCTGAGAAGGTGAGACGGTCGCCTAGAAGCCAGGTCGTCTTGAGCATGCGCGTCCTGATGGGATTGTCTTTGGCCTCGTTCATGTTTAGGCAGGTCACATTGAGCTGCGACAGGAGATCCTGGATCAAAGCGTGAGCCTCAAGGTCGTCGCAGACTGGTGTTAGTTTACAAAGATCGTTGAACAGAAGCTCGTATCGTGGTAGGCGTTGGATTGGCTGAGAGCCTCGAGATTAGCACCATGTACCTGCTTGGGAGCGTGTATGTGTGTCCTTACCTTGATTAGGAGATCTTTCACGGTCAACGCTTTCTTGCGATTATCCTCTCTCGTCCTGACGGGGTTGACAGTTGCGCTCAAGACCTCGATGGCGCGATCAAAGTCGGACCAGCTCGCCATGTTCTGCTGCGTCTCTTCAATATCCCTGGCTACAAGCTCGTAGTTCGCGCCGTAATCAGCATAAACCTGGAACTGCGGCATCTGTTGCGAAAAAGAGTCTTTAGCAAGATGCCTCGACAAGGATTGAAACTCACGCAGCTCGTACGTAAGTCTTGAAGATCCCAGCAACCGACGCGACGACTTGTGGCGCACAACGAAGCACAATGCTCTCCGATTCATCACTGCGGCTCAAGTTGAGTGACCGCCGCGTTTGTCGGACGGCCGCGACCAATGTTCCGCGTTTGGGCGAGATTGTGCTTGCGTGTCCTGGTATCACGTCCACGCTGTGCCACCTGGTATGCAAAGGCTTTCTGGATGGTGCTCGGTGGGATGCCATCGCCAGCTGCTGGTCGAACTCGGCGAAAGGAACGATGCGATACAGCGCCCCGAGCAATTCATCGTGGAGGAGCAGCATCTTTGCCATGGTTTTCTGGGCTGACGGTCGTGCGAAGCGTAATGTCGAAGTGGGATGATGATGTCCCAGGAGTGTGAAGTAGGCCTATACAGTCAGCTGGCAAGTCAAGAGAGCAGACATTCAACCCACATTTGACAGCGCCTTCAGGTCGGCGACATAACTTTCTTCCGTCCTTATGAGCTCTTCCAGCTTCTCTCTTCGCTTTCTACTTCGCAGCTTGCCAGCCTCGTCTAACACCGAGCGCTGAGTGTCAATTGAAGGCCTCGCATCCGAGCCAGACATGATGCTACTGCGATTGTGCGTGCGGCGCCACTTGCTCGCGCGTCTTGACAGTGGGGCAATGCTTGCACTGGCTAAAGTGATCGTTGCTGACTTGACGCCTGCCACGAATCCGAGAGAAGACGTGCCGGAGTCGGATCTGGCATGCGAAGTCTGGGTTTCCAGTGGAGCGGTATCGAAGTCATCAAGAGTCCATCGATGATTGCGTGGCATTGCAGACGGAGGAGGGCGCTGTTGCTTTCGACGGCGAAGAGTGCTGACCCAGCGTCGGAATGGCTTTGATGGCTCTTCTTCATCGTCATCTTCTCCGTCGGGAATGTCTGTCCAAGTGTTTGGGGTATGGATCACGCTCTGGAAAGACTCCGAGCTCCCTGAGCTGGGAGAAGAAAGATCTTCGTCGCTCATAATGGAAGCCATGTCGGCGGTGGGTAAATGCGTGTGCGTGTGCGTGTGCGATGTAAAAGATACGCTTGAATGTGTATATGTCGTTGTTTACTTGGCTCTCAACGAAGTCACCGGGCAAGAGCCCATGACTGCGATCTAACAGTCAAGAGCATTGATAAGAATGCCACCTACCTGCCCTCCTTACCTTGTCGAAATTTTGGTTACGTTGGTCTGTGTATATGTGCACTTCGACAGCACTCGTAAACAATGAAATGGACCGGCTAGACTTGCTGGTGATACGTCGGCTCTCGTGTATGGTTCCGATCAAGGGGAAGAGATGGAGATGGTTCCATGGATGTTGGCGCCAAAACTGCTGACTGCGATGATGCATATCCAACCGCCTACCCATCTTTATGCTTCGCGGTTGTTTGGAATTGACATTTTCCAGTGCATTTGTACATGTACGTGAGGTTTCTTTTCCTCTTATCATTTGGGAGGAATGAAACCTGCTTTTCACATGCACTCCACGTGCGTTTCACATGTGCCATGACGTCGCCGCTGCTTGCTCTCCACACAGCCAACACGTCAAGTCAAGACCCCACCACGTCCACAGTCCCACCTCTCATCGTCCCTGATCAAGAACTTAGAGACCAAGACGCTTACGTACATTCAAACTGACTGTTTGCGTGCTTACACTTTCTGCACCATAATTGAAAGCACCAAAAACCGAACACACGCCTTCAACCCGAACGACTCAAACCAGCACATCTACATGTACTCGACGAAGTAACGCCTCACACGAAGAGGCTCCATCCCAAAAGAGCTATCAAGGCACCCCCACCAATAAACCCTTGCAATAGAAAGAGCGAGGATAAAACATCAAGATGTCATCTTCTGGAAAACAGCCGCAACGCGAGGGAGAGGAGCAATCCGTTGAGCTTCAGGGCGATGTACCCAAAGTGATGGTCGAGCAGGCTGCGGCCGCTGCATCAAGCAACGAAGCATCTACTTCCCAACATCACGCCGGTCGTGATGTACCAGCCGCACCACACCACGACTCTATGGACACCTCCTCTTCCGAGATGGGTGTTCCTCCTCCCGCCTATGGCGAAGTCTACGGCGCCATCCATGACGAGCAAGAAGATGGCGGCGGCACTAAGGCGACGATGGGAGACGATGGACGTGTCAACATCCGTATCGATCAGAATGCACGAAACTTGTCACATATGCTCGTACCTGCCTTACGACACCAACAGGAGACACTCTACAATGAGACACCGCCGCCGCCAGCCTATATCCCGCCGAGTCTTGGAGGAGAAGAGGGTGTACCTCCACCGCCGCCTATGAATGTGGTGATTCATGTCGTGGGATCAAGAGGTGACGTGCAGCCATTTGTAGCGCTGGGAAAGGTACTCAAAGATACCTATGGACACAGAGTCCGATTAGCAACACACCCCGTTTTCCACGACTTTGTGGAGGACAATGGACTCGAGTTCTTCAGCATTGGCGGAGATCCATCGGAACTTATGGCTTTCATGGTCAAAAACCCCGGGCTCATGCCTGGATTCGACACACTGAGGAATGGCGACGTAGGCAAGAGGAGAAAAGAGATTGCCACGATGATCAGAGGATGCTGGAGGAGTTGCTTTGAGACTGGTGATGGTACAGGACCCGCAGCCTCGGATCAGACAACCGAGGACTGGTCCAACGAGAACACACGTGGAGAAGAGGCCTCCAAACCGTTTGTTGCAGACGCCATCATTGCCAATCCGCCCAGTTTTGCTCACGTACACGTTGCTGAGAAATTGGGCATCCCGCTTCACATTATGTTCACCATGCCCTATTCTCCAACACAAGCCTTCCCGCATCCGCTGGCAAACATTCAGTCATCTAACGCTGACAAGAACTTGACCAATTACATTTCCTATGTACTGGTCGAGATGATGACATGGCAAGGCTTGGGCGATCTGATCAATCGATTCCGCACCAAGGTCCTTGGCTTGGATGAGATCAGCCTGATGAGGGCCCCTGGCATGCTTCAGCGGATGCGAGTACCTCATACATACTGTTGGTCGCCAGCTCTCATCCCGAAGCCCAAAGATTGGGGTAACCACATCTCCATCTCAGGGTTCTACTTCCTCAATCTCGCTACGGACTACACACCCGATCCAGAGCTCAAGGCTTTCCTCGATGCGGGACCTCCGCCTATCTATATTGGCTTCGGATCAATCGTGCTTGACGACCCGAATGCGATGACCAAGAAGCTCTTCGAGGCGGTCGAAAAGACTGGCCAACGTGCACTTATCTCGAAGGGCTGGGGAGGCATGGGTGCCGATGAGCTAGGCAAGCCGGACAATGCTTTCATGCTGGGAAATGTTCCTCACGACTGGCTGTTCAAGCATGTATCTGCTGTAGTCCACCACGGTGGAGCTGGTACGACTGCCGCTGGTATCACTGCAGGCAGACCCACGTTGGTTGTGCCCTTCTTCGGTGACCAGCCTTTCTGGGGATCCATGGTTGCTCGAGCTGGAGCTGGTCCTGAGCCGATTCCCCACAAAAAGCTTACAGCTGATAATCTTGCTGAAGGCATCAATGTGTGTCTCAAGCAGGAAAGCCAGGACAAAGCCAAGGAGCTCGCTGCAAAGATCGCCGAAGAACGTGGCTCAGACACTGGTGCCCAGAGCTTCCATCAATTCCTTGATGTCGACACTCTGCGTTGCTCGCTTGCGCCTTCACGTGCAGCAGTCTGGAGTATTAAGCGCACTGATATCCGGTTGAGTGCAATGGCTGCCTGCACTCTGGCGAACGAAGGTTTGCTCGACTTCAACGAACTCAAGCTCTTCCGTGGTCGTGAATTCGAAACCGATGACGGACCTCTTGACCCGATCACCGGTGGTGCGACCTCGATCATCGGCACTGCAAGTACTATGATGATGGGGTTTGCAGACATGCCTATCCAGACACTCAAGGCACTGAAGATCCATCCTGATGCTGCCAAAAAGAAGCCCAAGCCCACCAAGGAGGGAGAGCAAGCTTCGACTCCCAGCGAGGCTATCGACGAGAAGTCCTCAGCTGGCGAGACGGACCCGTCGGCCGAAAAGGGTACGCAAAAGGAAGGTTCCACGCCTTCGGCCAGTCGAAGCGGCTCCACGTTCAATTTCCAAGACTCAATGTCGAGAATGCCATCGTCGCCTGGAGGCAGATCGGGATCCCTGAAGCCAGAAGACAGCGGTTCTCGCTCCCGATCACGTAGCAACCAAGGCCGTGCGCAAGATCAACAGAAGGCGCCGAAGGACCCAAAGAAGTTCCTCGAGACCGCAATGGGTACCGGAGAAGGCGTGCAACGCATCGTTGGTGCCGGCTTCAAGTCACCCATGGACTTCACCATGAATCTTTCCAAGGGCTTCCGCAATGCGCCGAAGCTGTACGGCGATGAGTCCGTCCGCAAGCCGGAGAAGGTGACCGACTTCAAGAGCGGCATCAGGGCTGCAGGCAGAGAGTTTGGCTATGGCATGTATGATGGCATCACTGGCCTGGTCACTCAGCCTATGAAGGGCGCCCAAAAGGAGGGCGCAGCAGGATTCATCAAAGGCATCGGTAAGGGCATTGGCGGTATTGCGCTGAAGCCCGGTGCTGCTGTCTTTGGTATCCCTGGATACACTATGCAGGGTGTGTACAAGGAGATGCAAAAGGCGATGGGATCGAGTGTGCAGAACTACATCATTGCTGCGAGGACTGCTCAAGGCTACGATGAATGGAACGGCGCTTCAACCGAGGAGAGGTCGGATGTCGTGCGGAGGTGGCATTTCGTCGAGCAAGAGCTCAAGAAGAAGAAGGACCCCGATAATGTTGTCAAGCAGATCTTCGAGGAGGCTCGTCGCAAGCGAATGGCATGCTTCCCTAAGAAAAACACTTCTGGAGCCACTGAGGAACAAACCCCAAGCACGCAACAAGCTCCCGCAACAGGCCAGGATCCAGACGCTCTCGAGGCCGCGATCCGTGAATCGATCAGGCAGACTTCGAGGGGTAACCCTGAAGAAGACGCCGCGATTGAACGTGCGATCCGTGTGTCGATGGCTGAGCTTGCGCGAAACCGCGGCGCTGCGAAGCCTCAAGATGACGACTCGGAGGCTTTGCGTAAGGCCATGGGGACGAGCGCGGAAGGTAGCAACCGAGGCGAGCACTCCGGAGGCGATCAAGACTACGAGCTCGAACAAGCGCTGGCGAACAGCCTGAAAGAACAGCGCCGCCAGTACGACGGAGACGACGACAATGACGCCGAATACCAGCGAGCTTTGGAAGAGTCAAGACTGGCATCCTCGAATGCAGGCGAGAGCAGCTCAGCGGCTGCTCACGATCCAGGCCATCTGGGCGGAACTACCAGAGAGGAGTTCGAGAAGTCTAATGCTGGGAAAGGCGAGAAGAGCCAGCAGGAGCAGGACGAGGAGAGGATTGTCATGGAGTACGTGAAAAAGCAGAGCATGCTCGAGCAGCAGCATGGCAGCGGGAAGGGCAAGGACTCAGCTAGCGCTGGCGCTGGTAGCGGTCGTCAGGAAAATGACGACGATGACGACGAAGAGTTGAGGAAGGCCATGGAGGAGAGTCTCAGGGACCAGGATCACAAGGGTGCCTAGGCTACGACTTATGATGGTTCTTGCTGCGCAAGAGATACCCTCGAGTGTATACGTAGATGAATCTGTCTATGATTGCGATTAAAGTGTCATCCAATACCTCCCTTGATGACGTATGACACGAAACAGGAACCTGGGTATTGGAGGCATCTTGCCCTAACTGTCCGTCTCTATTAAACTCACTCAAGCCGTCAGCCCTGAAGCTTGATGCCCTACCTAAATGATACATTGATTGTTACGGATATGTGCAGGGCCGCGTTTCATGGGTATCAACCGTATCATTGCAGTTTCTTTTTCGCCTTGGTCTTAGGACACTACAATGATGCATGGGCCTTGTCGTCGAGATCATCAATCTAAGGTCTCCAGAATATCAGGCAGAATCGTGCATTTATCGTCAGCGTCAGAATATCCGAGTTGCGGAAAAGTCGTTGAGAGGAGCTGGATTACAGGATCATTGCGCATTAGAACATTCATGCTATTACCTTGGCCTTCCAAGGCGCAAGATCATTAACTCGCCATTGAGAGCGTGTGCTTAAATTCCAATCCTCACCAATTCTCTGGTGGTAGTATCATCACCTTCCATACTTCGTACCAACTACTCTGCCACCGAGAGAACCAATTTCTCATGCTACGAGCGAAAAAGAGTTGATTGTCGTTTGGTTCGATTTGACCAAACGTTCATATCACCGAGCAGACGCAAATTGAATCGCTCAACTATCGATGCAATTGGGCGTGTTCCATGGCTTTCAGATGAGCCGATTATCTGTGAGTTCGTAAGTAGTCGTTTGCAAAGACTGGGCCTGTGGATTAGTCTCGAAGGTGTGAGATAAACGCAAGTTAGGGTTAGGGTTGGACCTGAGGTACGGTAAGTACTGCGAATCTTGTCTTCTCTGACCTCTGACCTCAAACACAAGCCGTGCGTCTACATGCAAGAATCCATTCCGATCAAAACGATCAGCAACACGCTTTCCTTTCATCTTTCCCCCCAAGCCGGCTAAATCCAGGTTTTCCGCGACGTTCAGCCATCATAAACATGAAACGACGCCGTCTCATTCATACTCTCCACACATCGTCATCCCCAAGGGCTTCTTCACGAAATGGTGCGAACCACAAGAACGATGGCCGCACAATCTCTGAATCTGGCCAGACCTCTGCCAGCTCCGCCAACTCCGAGTCGTGCAAACCCGCCCACGTGGAGAAACAAGCGTTTCCACTCCTGGGTTTCGGTATGGGAGGTCCCAAGTCAACTCTTCTCTCTGTGACATCGGCCGCGCCTTATGTTCCTTGTTTGTACCGGGGGGTTTAAATATATAGCAGTGGTTTCTCTCAGCAGCCTTTCTCTCTCTCTTGCTACTCCACTGAGAAAGCTTGCTTTACGACAACCACAACACTCCATTCCACCATGTCTTCCTCCATCAAGAACCTCGCCCTCATCGCGCTCGCGACTGGCCTCGCCTCCGTGTCCAGTGCCCAGGATTCCGGCTCAGGCCACACCACCCGCTACTGGTGAGCCATAGTCCAAGCACACACATCCATACCTAAACAATCACTGACAACCATCAAAAGGGACTGCTGCAAAGGCTCCTGCTCCTGGCCCGACAAAGCCTCCGTCTCCAACCCCGTAGCAATCTGCGACAAAAACGACTCGCCGCTCTCGGACTTCAACGAGCCCTCTTCTTGCGAGGATGGCGATGCTCACATGTGCTCTGACCAGAGCCCTTGGGTCGTGGACGATTCTCTCGCGTATGGGTTTGCGGCCGTTTCGGCGGGTGGGGATGAGTCGGAGACGTGCTGTTCTTGCTTTGAGTTAGTTGTTCTGTTCTTTTTGGAGGGGGTTATGTGCTCTGGCTGACGTGGGAATAGGCTCACTTTCACTTCCACTTCTATTGCGGGCAAGAAGATGATTGTCCAGGCCACTAATACTGGATCAGATGTCGGGGAGGGTCAATTCGATTTGGCCATCCCAGGCGGTGGCGTCGGTCTTTTCAACGCCTGCACCAAACAATGGGGCGCTCCCGACTCTGGCTGGGGAGCCCAGTACGGAGGTCTGAGCAGCAACACCTGCGACGAGTTGCCTTCCGCTCTGCAGTCTGGTTGCGAGTTCCGATTTGGCGACTGGTTTGAGGGTGCTGATAACCCTGAGGTTGATTGGAAGAAGGTTTCCTGCCCGAAGGAGATTACTGATAAGACTGGTTGCGTTCGCAATGATGATTAAGGTAGAGAATGAATTTTTGATGGTGTTGCTTGTTCTGGATTTGCTGACAGGTTGGTTCTAGTGATGATTACGATGATGAAGGCTGTTTGTTGTCTCTCGGTGGAACAATAGTCGACGTTGTTGCTTCGATGGCGTCTATGGTTGCATATTTAGCTGCTTGCCTTCTGGGATGCTCAATTTTGACCGTCCAGCCTGTCGAGAGCATGGCGTATGCGAGAGGGAACATGTGTCCCAAAACCCAAGCCGTTGCCTTGTCTTTCCTCAGAAACCAGAAGGGAGAGCAGACACAAACCAAAGGGACGCAAAAACACAGTACCTACACAAAATGAACAAGAAATGACACCCCCTTCCTGAAAAAATCATGGTACCAAATTGGCAAAGCTTTGCCTCCAACTTTCTGATTTCATTTCATATACAGCTTACCCATCATCTCACATTCATAAAAAGCCATGTGACCATCCCCACCTAGTAAGTCTGGTGCTTCTTAACCTTCTCCCAAAGCTCGGCATCCTGCTCAACGCGAACCTGCTCGTTGGTGTCGAGCTCGTTGAGACGGCGCAAGTCCATGTCCTTGGCGAGCAGAGGGATCACGTACTTGTCGAAGGTCTGCCAGTAGGGGTTCTCCAGGTGGTACCTGGGGCGAAATCTTGTTAGCCATTCGTGCCTCCTTTGATGGCTGGAGTTTGCTGGGAGGAAGGATTTGGTGGGCTTTGAGTGATTGGACTTACTTCTGGCTGCCCTCATTGACATAGCGCTCGACGATGGTGAAGGCGCGGGGATCCTTGTGGTCTTGCATCACGAACCTTTCGCGAGAAAAGATCAGCTCCAATCCCTTTCTGAAGAACATCATGCAATGCAATGGAAGTTCCACGAAGCTGCAACATACCAACCAAGAGTCTCCTTGTCATTGCTGTAGACCTGGCTAGCCTCCTGGAGCTTCGCCACGAGCTTCTGGATGCTCTCGGCATCGTCTTTGGCGTAGAGGTGGACGACGAGGGTGTAGACCATTTTGGCGGTGGACTTTTGTTGTGTGGAAAGTTCTCTGTTCTTCTTAAGTTTCGTGGGTTTGTTGTAGGAGTGGTGAGAAGTACGGTGTTTGGTCTGAAACGTCAAGAAGAGCTTCGTTGGGAATAGAGTTTGGGAAAGCTGCTGCGTTGTTCGACCGCGGTAGCGCCGCTGGGAAGCTGTTGGATGTGCGTCACTTCGCGAATCGCGATGTTTCGGCGGCGGGATGTGGAGGTTTTTTGAAGGAAGGGTTTGGTAATTGATGGAGAATCGTTGTAGCTCTCAGGTTGTACATATGATCTGTCTGGATATGCTCTTGCTGTCTGTCAAGCTTTATCCCACTCACGCCTCGACATCACTTTCACATTCACACGGAACTTCAAAGATGTGAGAAAAATTAAATCGTTGCATTTGCATGACTCTATTCTACTGTACAGGCTCACTTTATTCCTACATCTAGAACTTGAAGACCTGGTCCTTGCTGTAGCCGAGCTCAGCGAGGTAACCAGACAGCTCACCCTGGTCAGAGGGGCTGTTCTTGTTGCCAGAGATGGCCTTGTACAGGCCAGGAGGACCGCAGACGAAGACCTTGACGTCCTTCTCGTTGGGAGCGGGGATGACAGTCTTGAGGAGCTCCTTGGTGATGAAGCCCTTGCCCTGAGGCCAGTCCTTGGGAGGCTGGTCGAGGACGTAGAAGGCGCGGAAGCGGTTGGGGAACTTGTTCTCGAGCTCCTCGAACTCTTGCTTGAGGAGAATGTCCTGCTCGGTGATGTTGCCGAAGACGAGGGTGACCTTGGTCTTGTCCTCGGGGTTCTTGAAGATGGCGCGCGCAAGCTGGTACATGGGGGTGATACCGGTACCGCCAGCAATGAGGGCAATGTGGTCGTGCTTGTTGGCCTCCCAAGGGTACTTGGGGATGGGGCCCTTCATCTCAAGGTGTTGGCCAACGGCCATGTTGTGCATGTGCTCGGACATGATGCCACCGGGGTACTTCTTGACAATGAAGTCGAGGTATCCCTTGGCATCCTCGTCCGAAACCGGGGTGTAAGGGCGAATGGCGGGCTTCGTCATCTCAGGGCCCTTGTACTTGGTGATGAGGGCGCTGGCGACGTCCAGACCGGAGACGGCATCCTCCTCGTTCAGCTTGAAGCGGAACTTCTTGGTGTTGTGGTTGATGATCTCTACGGAGTCGAGGGGAAGCTTGATGAAGCCCTGGTCGCCGCCGGTGAAGCACTTGACGGCGCGGTCACCTGCTTGAGCGGGAACGTTGGCCTCCTCGGCGCGCGAGGGAGGAGCGTCGGCCTGGGGTTGGCGGCCAGCAGTGTACCAGTATCCTCCTGCGAGCGCGGCAGCGCCGACTCCACCGTAGAGCAGACCATTGCCGCCAGTGGACTTGGGCGCCTCGGACGCGTATTGACGGACGTGCTGTGAAATGATTAGTAAGTAAATGCACTCAGCTGCTTCGATGAAGCCATTGCGTGGAAATCATGAGAGGATCTTGCATACCCTGGACAGCTGCTGCGCCGGACGGAAAAGCTTTGAGGCAAACATGATTGTGTGGGTGTAAAGTGGTGGTATACAATGGAAGGAGGGAGAGATGGTTGAGCCGCAAGCAGTGGTAGACTTTGAGAGAGAGAGGCTGAGAGAGGCAATCAATCGCTCGCTGGTGATGTCATTGCCCGAATAAATCCGATCACATCAGACTGGAGCAACTTGAGAGCAGCACAGACAGCGACGTCGGCCATGGAGATCCGATTGTCTCCAATTACCCGTCCAAGATCTTCCGATCCTCTACCAGTGAAATATAAGTATGAATATCCCGTCGTCTCCAGCGATGATGTTCCGGCGAGATCGGGTAGATTGCGAATAAAGCGGCCTCTCTGTGGCATAGAAGTACTTCCACAATCAGCTCCGACAAACCAAGATGTGAACAGACCAATGAGAAGGATTTTAGAGTAGTCGAGTCTCTCCAAAACAACATACGCTACTATCCTCAGCTTCAGAGGCATTAAGATGCCAAGATACTAACGAGAGAGATGAGGACGCGATCAAGCATCTCAAAGACCCCGTACGCATCTATCCTCAGCTTCAGCATTATCAAGAAAATGCAAAGACCAAAGAGAAAAGCAACAGCATGATACAGGCTCTCCCAGACTATCATGCTAGTATCATCAACTTCAACGGCAGTTAGATGCCACAATACCAACGAGAGAGGCGATAACACAACTGAGTCTCTTCGGACCTTTGGTGCTCATATCCTCAACTTCGTTCGTACCGAGATACTTTGCGACCAAAGAGAAAGGCAATATCACGATAAAGCCTCTCGCGGACTTCAGTGCTAGTATCCTCAACGTTAGTAAGGGCAGAATGCTTGGAGATTGCCGAGAGAAGGTATAGTACAATCAAGTATCTCCCAAGCATTCATGCTAATATCCTCAACTTTGCTAGCACCAAAACGGTACGCACCCAAAGAGAAACATCACAACGCAATGTGTCTCTCCGAAACTTCAATGCTAGTATCCTCACCTCTAGTATGAGCAAAGTGCCTATAGACCAACGAGAGAATATATAGTGCAATCAAACCTCTCCCCAACCTTTGTGCTGTTATCATCAACTCCCTTAGCACCAAAATGGTACTTCCCTGAGGAGAAGACCACGAACGCACGTAACTCTCCCCGAAACTTCGATGCAACTACCCTCAGCCATGTTCTCAAAAAGCGGACGCAAAATTCGGGGAGAGTGACGTTTCTTTCGATTCCTAACTACTCCAATTCCTCATCAATCATACAATTCATGTCTCATTTCTCATTTCCTACTCATAAAACTCACTCCTCCATCTCCTCGAAGTCGGTAGCACCACCCAAATCCATCGCCAACTCACCCTCCGTCAAATTCTCTGCCCTCCCCCACCGAACCACCCCATCCACCGATCGACAAACATACTCCTCAAGCGCAAACCTCGCACTCTCAATCTGCATCTCCGAACTCCCATCCCGAAACCCCACCAAAGGCTCTTCCGACATCATGCTGCGTTTCAGCGTACGCGCGAAATCCACCGTAGGCGGATGGGAGACCAGTTTTCTCGGCAGCGCGATAGTGACATTGTGGACTCTCGACAGCAAGGCGAAGGGACGAAGCACCAGCTTGATGTCTGGGATGCCGTGGATACAGGATTCGCGTGGACGGTTGTTGGTTCTGTCCCACCATTCGCTTTCGATCGTTGCCATTGCTTTGTCGTCGACGTCCCATCGGGGCGTGATGAACTTGACGATAATGGACGTTATGCGGTCTTTTTCGCCGTCGCGGGAGAGGAGTCTGGACAGGGAGAGAATCATGAAGTAAGTGTTGATTGCGTTGTGGCGGGCTGAGGTGTTGCTGGGGTAGATTGATACGACCATCTTTTTGATTCGACGGAATCCGAAGAGGTTGTTGCTGATGAATCGGGGGAAGCGGAAGTCGATTGTACTCGTTTGGTATTGGAGTGGTTGACGACCGATGTTGAGGAATTCGATCCCGGAATCAACGAAACCGGGGTGGATGTGGATGCCAAAGGTGCGCTCTTCGTACAGGACCTCAGCAACTTCTGCGCAGATATCCCTGTTGATCATCATGAGGTCGGTGGTGGCCTTGGGTCGAGGGCTGCTGAAGAACCCGGATGGCTGTGCAGATGTGCACTTTGGGTGTATGACCTCGTCTTGAGGTGGCAGGGAGGCGGAGAAGATCTTCCTGCGAATCTCTGCAGGTATCTTCATGATGTAGCAGGTCCCATCGGCTGCTGGCATGGACGGGTCGGTTGGTTTTTCGTTCGAGGCGTCCGATGGCGCGTTCATGATTGTTAACGATAGCGATGCGCGTGTCTGTATCCATGTCAGTGACTTGTTATTCAATAAATGGAAAGAAAGAAACAGAGTGAGAGCGCAGAGAGAAAAGACTTCACTCGCAGGGTGGCAGCCGCTGAGGTGAGTGAGAGGGTGAGGAAATGAGAGAAGGAGAGAGTGGCAGTGGCACGGGAGTGAAGTGTCAATAAGAAGAAAGAGGCAAATAGAAACGCCACCATCTTCTCATGATCATGGATCCTTACTCTGTGCTTGGAGGGATTGGTATGTGTGCAGACAGACAGCGCGATCGTGGTGTTGTGAGGTGAAAGCTCAAAGCTCGCGACGCGGATAAACACATGAATTAACGAAAACAATCACACGCCACGGGAACGGGAGGGAAGACGGGAGACTGATGGTAGCAGCATGAGGGGGATCTATGTTCATGCCATCAGTTCTTGATGATTTTCACATGATTCGAGAGGGAGCAAACGTACCTCTTCTCCCTCACGTCCTCTTTTAACCACGGCGTCGAGGGTACTATCATATCACGTCCGCGCAGTTTTCGAGACCCTCTAATCCCTGACCAGCTCTCTCCAAGGTATTGTGGCTGAACGATGAGACGGTAGTTGGGGGTACGAGCATGAAGTGTTCGTTTCGACGTCGAGGCGACTGACCATCTGATCAACTCTCTCCCGTATATCAAAGCCTTTTTGCACCTCGGACGTTTAGGATACTACCACAAAGCACTCTCTTCGATCTTGAGAATCTCTAGAATGTTAATGGCTTTCTCCGCGGTCTCACGAGAGATCGATACCGTTGAAGGAAAACATACCAGCAAAATTTCCACGTTTCGATCTCGAGAATCTCGAGAATCTTACTAGTTCTCTCCGCCGTCTCATAAGACACCGATACCACCAAAGTTGAGGACACCAGCATATGAGATCCGCTTCAACCCTCGCTTCTCAAGCCAGCTTTCTCCTTAACCTCGCATTTTTCTTCTCGGTATCAACGTTGAGGGTGCGAGCGTATGGAATCAGCATTATCGTCAAAGACCTTCGCGAACTTCGTCGTCCATCCCCTCAGTCTCAGAAACTTCCATGAACACCGGCGTTAAAGGACAGAGACATAGAGTGTTCATCTATCTATTCGGGGAACCTGGCCTAACCGTCAGCTATGTTCTGGTTCTCGTCTGTACTGGCTGACATTCACCGGCCGGTGTTCAGGGCACGAGCATTCACGCGTGCTTTTGGTGTGGATAGCTCGTCGCTATTCTCGATCATCTCCTAGGTCTTATGCCAGTCAACTCCGAGCAAAGCTGAGGGTATAGCCTCGCGTTCGTGGCTGCCTCGAATGAGGGAGATGTAGACAAAAGAGCGATCCGCCACGTGATGAGAAGGTCACTTGCCCTGCTCAAGCCGCCCAGCTGGAGAAACAAGCTGGGTGAAGACGCAAACAAAAATTGGACATAAGAGCGACATTCACGATGAAAAAGACATAACGATATGCGCAGTAAAAGCTCTTTCTTATTTCAAGTTCTGATTTCTTTCTCTCGACTGTTAAATATCCCATTAAGAAGTCAGCCCAAGGCATACCATAGCCCTGCTCTCATCCTAGATTTCTCAAGAAACAAGAGGAACGGCAATAGTCGGCATCAATCCTAGGCTGGTTTCGGAGATCACGAGCGGTATTACACGCCCCCGTATCAGCTTTGTTTTGTTATTTTCTTTGCATTTGCAATCCCCAATGCTTTCCCCAACAACCGTTTGCCTCCTTTCATTTCAAAAGAGCTTGCGGTTGAGTGGTGCTGCGCGCGTGCAAGGTTTTCAGAATGGTCGTCTATCGTTAAAAGTTCTTCGTCTCGCCCCTTTGCTATGCTGGGGAGTTATTCATGTGATGGAAGGTGCTTAGTGGGCGACGGTGCCACCGGCGCTGATGTTCTTGACGCCGTCACGGCCGGAGTTCTGGGGTCGGGGTTAGTATGAGATTTATGGTGGCCGCGTTGGGCAGGGGTGGATGTAATGACATACCTCGCTCTCGACGATGGTGCCCTGCTCAAGGAGCTTAGCGACAACGTCGTCGTCCTTGGCGGTGCCGAACTCAGCCTCGAGCTGGCCCTTAGAGGCAGCGTCGAGCACGCCCTGGTTGCCTTGCCTGTGGAAGAGGATTGTTAGCGAGGGTGTTCGGGAGGAAAGAACCGCTTGAAGCTAGGGAGCGCATTGGCGAGGAGGTTTGTAGAGCTTACTTGTGGGTGACGAAGACCTTGAAACCGCTGACGACCTGAGCGAGGGGGACGCTCTTGTCCTTCTTCCAGTCCTGGACGGCCTGGACGCTGTCGGCGAAGATGACAAAGTCATCCTCGTTGCCCTTGTAGTGGACTCTGATCTGGGTAGCGTTTCCGCGCATGTTGATGGTGTTTTGGTTGGTAAGAGAGGGGGATGGAAGTGAAGTGGTGTTGGTGAGCTTGAGTTGAGGTGGAAGTATGAGTGTTTGGTTGATTGGTGTAGTTAAGTTAGTGGAAGAAGAGAGCAAGTAGAAGTCAATGAACAGGAACAGCTTTATCCAGCAGAAGAGGAGAGAGCACAGAGGTCGCGTGCACGTGTCCAGCAGCAGTAGTGGAGAGCTTGGTGGGATGGCATGATGCAGTTTACGGAGCTTTGGCCCACTACGTCATCCCATGCGACTTTCCAGTCACTTCTGGAGCTGTGCAACGCTGCAAACGCTGTCTGGCCTTGCTGCTTCTGGGGCGGGGCACATATGAAACGGCTCTCAGGCACAAAACTCGCGCGCGTCAGCAATTTGGGCTCGATCAAGTGATCGCTTTTTGACTGTATAGTGGAGACGCGATGACGATGTCCGTGTCGTTGCGAGGGAGGCGTATTTTGATGTTGACACACCCCTATACGAACATACCTTGGCATGATGTTATTGTATGTCAATGCTAATGTGCGTGAAACCAAATGACAGTAAAGGAGATTAAGAGAAAGAAACAGGATGTGTTGGTAATCCAATGTCAATATATTTTTTGATCATTGCTTAAGGTCGTAATGTGCGTAGGTATCGTTATGTATATGTCATCAGATGTATGATGATGATGATGAAATCCAAAGACCCGAGCACGAATGTGCATCATATGTCTCCTCGCTGTTGTGTTTTTCCCTCAATGACTAGCACAGGAAAGACCCAGGGGCATCCCATGTGCGAAGCCATCTCTGCGTTGTTTGACATGTCAACCCTGACTCGACAGGATATCAGGGTCATCGGCGCTCTCCACCGCCGCAACTAGACACTCGTGTCCTGACCCAAGTTTCAAATTTCACCCAGCTGCCCTTGGCCGGCTTGGGACGATACTCCTGAACAGTCGCGGGCGTCTTCTCAGACGTGCCAGCCTTTTTTCCTCGCACAGGCAGCGAAGCCTCATTGGATTCAGCGTAAGCCTCGTACGGGCGGGCGCCGAAATCGACGCTGTCTTTGGCAGTTGACTTCCTGCTCTTCCTCAAAGTGGCACTAACGACACTCGGTCTTCTGCTGCCATTGCGTTCGAGTTGCTCGGATTTCCTAGCTTGCCTCTCTTCGTGTCGGACGGATTTTGAGCGTTCGTGCTCCTGCTTCTTAAATGCCTCCTTTTCCGCTTTACGGCTTTTCTCTGCCTCTTTCTCTTCGAATTTGCGTCTGGCTTCGCGGATACGTTCGTCGCGAGTCTGAGTCTCGGCGTCGGATTTGCGAGAGACGAAGGAGAAGGCTTTGTCTATGCTTGTCCGTGTTGAAGGCGAGATTGGCTGTTCTTGCGAGTTGTTCGATTCTCCGCGTAGTCTGTTGTTTACTGATGGTGACGAGGCTGCTGTACTGGACCCGTTCAGAAGATCGCTTTGAGAGCCGCTCGTGGTCAGTTTGGGTACCATGCCCAGATCTAGAGCTGTATGTGACTGCGATAAGGGCGTTGGTGCAATTTGCGGTGTGGAACTGATAGACATGCTCCGCCGTGAGCGATAGCTGTGCGCAAGCTTTAGGTCGTCGTCAACCATATCGCTACTCTCGTCAGCCTCGTCTTCGTTTACCGACGAGGCACTTGAATGTCCGATAGGTGGTGTGTACGGTCTAGGTGTTTGTCGCATGGGGTGGATGAATGGATGTGTCGGTTTATACGATCCAGAGCCGTTCGAGACGGACGAGCAACCGCTGACGGTCCTCGTATGTGAGGTGGTCCGTCTTCTTGAATGTGAAAAGGATACATCTCCAACAGTCTTTGCTCCATAATCTTGTATTCCCAGCCCTGCTAATCTTTCGTTCTCTACGCTTGATCTCGACAGATCGAGCTTGCCTTGATCATCCTTAGAAGACGATGTCTTGCGAAGATATGGTTTCAGTTTAGGAGCCGATGCTGAAGGTTTTATTGACGATACGCCAGACAGAGGCTCCTCGTATGTTGCAAAAGGCGTTGTGAATGCATCGGTGCTGCCTCGTAAGGCTAAAGGTGGTCCTGTTACGGGAGTCGAAGATCCGGAGTTGCCGCGCTTGTGAAGTTTGCCGCGAGATTGTTTACTGGCGGCCGATGCGACCGTTGTTGAAGAATAGGACGACATCTGAAGACTTTACCGCCTGGTCCTAACAGCCACGCCGTTGCGAAGTGAAGACCAGGTTGAAGAAGTCGGCGCCAGCGCCAAACACATGTCTTGGAGGAAGAGCAGAGAGGCCTGGAGCGAGCGCAGTGGTGAAGGCGTTGCGCTTGGCCGCCGAGCCGCAGGGCTTATGAACGTCGTGTTGGCGTAGGCGTAGCGCGAGGCTGAGTCCAGAGTGCTGCGGCCAGCACGTCGACTACTGCAAAGAAAGAACAACTATTTGTGTATGCGTGTTGTTGTTGTTGTGCGACGCAGGCGATGAAAAGTAGTGGTCTGCAGAACCGCAAAGGTAGGGTGGATGCAGCGTGCCGGTTGCCAGTGGCCTCTCTGGGGTTTAATGTTACACCCTTGTCCCGTCGTCAAGGACGGTCAGTATTTAGCGAATGCCTAAGGACGGGAGGGGGAGGCGGGCGGAATGTGACGGCAGCACTTTATGATCTTAACACGACAAGGCACGACTAATCACACTGTGCAGACCCTAGAAATGGCAGCGCCAGCAGGCCAACGACCGAATGATGATGGGCAAAGGACACAATTACTGCGGACTGATGTGAGTGACAGAGCCAAGAGGGCAGCAATAAACTTCGGCGAAGGCGATCGCAGGGCCACAGGGCGAGGCGGGCCATTCACGCCGTCATTGGTCTCGGACCAACAGCATCTCACAGCGTCAAGGGTCGGTCGGTGGGTGAAAGGCTTTTTGCTGCCGCTTGGGACGGATGTCCACGATCCGACATGGCTTTTGTCATTTGCATTCAATGCCGAGGCCCTTGTTGTAAATCGTTCTCTTCTGTACCATGAATCAGTCAGTAACATTATGATCGTAGGAGGCTTGCGGTAGGAGGTTTCCTTCTTTCTTGGCTCTCCCTCCCTTCTTTGAGTATCTTGGACTTTCGTTTGCATATTCCTGAAATGCTACCGTTGCATTCTCCTCCTCTTTCCCCGATGATTGGCTCAACAAGGTTGCGCCTCAAGTCTCGCCATCGCTTCTCCTCGTCATGCACAAATTGCACACATGCTTACTTGCCTACAGCGGGCGCATCCCGGTTTTGCCGGCTGGCTTCACTCGCTTCGAAGCTCAGCCCTGAACTTTCAATGACACCCCCACTTGGCGGGGAAGTTGGCTCGTAGCCCGCTTGCCGCTTCATTCCTCGCACTGATCATTCTCCGAGACAGCCTCTCGACCCTTGGACAAGCCTGACCATCTCTTCCCTGCCACTCATCTATTCTCTTACTGACCGACAATCCCATACCATTTCTCGAAATGATAGGCAATGATAGGCCAGATGTACAGGAGGTAGTCTCGCAGTCTCTAAGTACTGAGGTACTCGAGTCGCCAACCCCTCAGACTTCTCGGACTTCTGTCATCATCGCCCATCACCGACGGCAAAGGATCGAGGCTAGAAAGAAGTCTACCATCGCTGTGCCGCAAAAAGCATTTTGTCGCATATACTACTACCCGACAGTAGTCTATTACTCACCTCATCACCCATCAAAACCAAGCTGTAGCCATCTCACGTAATCGACTTGTAAACACAGCTGCTCATGATCAAGCTCATGCTCTTATGCTGAATCTCAATCTAGACGTCCAACGTTCATGCATGTATTGGGTACATGCAGCGTGGCAGCGGCTAAATGACCCGGATCGACGCAAGGTGAGAATTAAAGCTCCGAGCTGCGAGCTTTCTCACGTGCAGCGTGCGCTCTATCGTGCACTGTAAGAGATTGAGACGAAACCTTCTCTTCAATATTGCAGGAAGTGAGCTCGATGGGACGGAGACGCACGGGACTGATGTGTAACAAAGCCACGATAAGGTTTTTGATGAAGATGTGTGCTCAGAGCGCTGCCAGCTATCAAACCTCAGTTCGTGGACATGTTCGCCAACCGACGAGGAGCTTTTGCTCGTATAGATCATCAACTCTGATGAATCAAGCCTAAGTGCCTAGGGAATACCGTTTGCGAACAGAAAGATGACTTGCTTCTGCTAATACCGTCTCTTTCATGCATCGCACTAGATTATTGTCATCAGGAAAACGTGACCGCCTGGAATAACTCGACATTCTGGTACGACCGTGTAGACCAGCTTCTGCCTGCGAGCGAGCCAACGGAAGAAGTGCCTTGGTGGTAGGGTGCACCGTGACTTCACCTCTGGAATGTAGAATCCGCAGCCTCGTGCATCCCAATACCTGCACCTCAATCCATGCACTCGCCATCTGAATTTTTGCCACCATTCTTTCAACAGCCATCATCATGGAAGTCTACATATATTCGCAGGCGGCGATGGAAGGTTAGTGGGAGACGGACCAGCTATCAACGGACTCTCATACGAACCTTCGACAATGTCTCGAAGAACCATGTTCACCGGCATCTTTCTTTGCATCATATCCTTTCTGGCGCATACTAGTCTAGGTCGACATGCCCACAGGCGTCCACAGCATCGACATGCCCCCAGAGCGGACTCGATCACTACTGTTCCTTCCACGACTACTACACCGCCGCCCTCTTTCACCGGCGGCGACGCAGTAATCAGCGACATCGAAAAAATCCAAGCAGGGTTTAGTGACTTGCCCGATGATCTTCTTGCTTTCATTCTCGCCCTGGAAAAACGTCTGAGAGAGCTTGAAAAATTGACTGCCGCCTTGATCGACATCCCTGGTAACAGTCCAGTGTCGCCTGTGGGCCCTGTCCTATCTCCAGTACCACCAGAGGTTTCACAAGTAACCACCGAAGAGCCCTCTCTCGAGACCAGCGCTGCCAGTGTATCATCTCAGTCTGAGACTACCTCTTTGTGTCGACCGCTCGGTGGTGCTGGACCTTTGAGACATTGCGATGAGCTAGATGACAGTACTACCACACGTACCACCCGCATCACACTTACAATGACCTCGAGGATTACCACAACTCAAGAGTTGACAAATCCTACAGCCGCCATGGACAACAGCACGTTCCCCGCCGTCAACGGAACTGGTTTCGAACCACCAGCGCCCTGGACTAAGCCTTATCATATCACGACAAGTGGTACAGATGATTCAACGATCACATATACCTTTGCGGAACCGATTGCAGAGCCAGTTACCGGGATACCTCCACCTCCAGTCGCTACCACGATAGAAAGCTCCCAAACCCAGTCCGAATCATCCCCAACATCATCCGGATACGTCTTCGACGCCACCTCCGAAGACAACGTAGCAGTCTACTACGGCACAACCCCAGCGACAGAAACAGGCGGCCTCGAATCCCTCTGTGCCAACCCCAACGTAAACATCATCATCCTCTCCTTCCTCTTCTCCTTCTTCGACGCCAACGGCCTGCCATCCATAGACTTCGGACCCGGCTGCTCAGACCCCACCTCCACGCAAGCCGAACACGCTCCAGGCCTGAAAGACTGCTCTGTGCTCGGCAAAGAAATCACCACCTGCCAATCCATAGGCAAGAAAGTCCTCCTCTCCCTGGGCGGATACAACTCCAACACATCCTTCACCTCCGACGAGCAAGCAACGCAATTCGCAGACTTACTCTGGGATCTCTTCGGAGCCGGCACGAGCGACAGACTGCGGTACAATCTGCGGCCCTTCGGCGCCTCAGACGTCAAAATCGACGGTTTCGACATCGACAACGAAAACAAGAACACAGCCCACTACTCGGTTTTCGCACACGTTCTGCGCGAGAAATTCGCCTCCGACCCCAGCAAAACTTACTACCTCTCCGCCGCGCCGCAGTGTCCGATCCCAGACGCTTCTATCCCGCTGGACGTTCTGCTGATATCAGATTTCGTCTGGGTGCAGTTCTACAACAACCCCAGCTGCAACATCGACAGCGCGGGTTTCCAAGATTCGTTCCGCCAGTGGTCGAACACGCTCAGTGGTGGCGGGTGGAATTCTTCGCCGCGAATCTACATTGGTGCTGGTGGATTCGAGGGTGCGGGAAGTGGGTATGTCAAGGGGAGTGGGTTGGGGACTAGGGTTAGGACGGCGAGAGAGTTGTATGTGAAGAATTTGGGCGGGGTCATGTTGTGGGATGGGAGCGAGGGGGCGGCGAATGTTGATCAGTATGGTGTTAGTTACTTGGAGTATGCGAAGGAGGCTTTGCATTGATGGGTCGGGGAGAGGGGAGGGCGAGTTATGATGGATGACTTTGACGATCTTGATGAACGAATGAATGATGATGAATTCCTTTTCCCTCATGACTAGTAACGAATCGTCTCGAACCATGTATCGCATCAGAACTCTGACCTCGTGCTTATTATTCTGTTCTCCTCTCCTGCAAAGACTAAAGGTATAGAGTACTGCGAAGTAAAAGCCCGGTAAATTTCTTGCCTCAACATCAGGTAAATGCTTATGCTAATATGACCAGCTATACACGCTAACATACTACCAAAAGAACAGTTAAAATACATATACACAACCAAACAATTCAAATTCCGACCCTCAACTCTGCGCAGCCCCTTCCTCCTGACATTTCTCTTCCTTCTCCCTCCTCCTCCTCTTAAACAAACTCCCCCCCGTCCAAACCACAGTAGGCACCGTAGTAAAAACGCTCACACACCCCAAAATCAACGTAGCAGTCGGCCAGCCCCTGGCCTCAACAACCAGACCCGCCAAAAGCGGCCCGATCATCGCGCCCGCCGCCCAGGCAATATTGAAAAGACTGTACGCCTGCGCGTAAGCGCCGTTCTTGCCGTAATAACCCTTCGGCCGCCGGCTCTCTTTGTCCATGACGGCGTACGTGACTTCTGCCATGATTGGCGTCAGTGCCAATGTGAGAAAGAGGCCGATCAGGGCCAGGAGGGCGCAGAGGAGGACTTTTTGCCGGATGCTGTTGTGGTCTACGAGGCGGAGGAGGATCAGGAAGGGGCAGCAGCCTAGGAAGCCTATGGTCGCGTACCACCGCGGGCCGTGTTTGTCTGAGAGACCGCCGATTAGGGGGCCGAGGAAGGTGGGGATTACGATGGGGAGGAAGATTAGGCCGGCGCCTGTGGCGGTCCAGTTGAATGTTGTTTTGGTGAAGAGGGGCAGGACGGAGTCGAAGGAGGTGAGGAGGGAGGATTGGATTAGGACCGCCCAGAGGGCGGAGAGGAGGCGGCGGGAGGATAGGAGGCGGAGGACTGGGGGGAGGCGGTTGTACCATTTGGTTGTTGCTGGGCGGGTTTGGGTAGGCGATGAACTGCTGGCTTCTGTACAGTCCGCCTCCTTCGTCCCATCATCGTCGCTTGCAGTCTCATCAGTCTTCTCATCAACCTGCTTCGCCACAACCTGCGAATCGCCCGTCGCATCGCCCGCCATCTCCGCCCTCTTAGGCTCATACTGCGGATCCCACCGGACAGCAATCTTCCTCTCCACCATCGCCAAACGCAAGAAGATATCCAACCCAATGAGCCCAAAAGCCATAGCCCAGACGCTATAATACCCAGCCCTCTCAAAAACCACACCGCCCAACAGCGGCGCTAGCAAAACGCCCATACTCATCCCCAACCCAACATACCCCATCGCCTGCCCAATATCATCCCCACCAACCGTATCAACCAACAAAGCCAACCCAACAACCCACACAACAGCCGCAGACATACCCTGCAACACTCTCCCAGCAGCGATCAAACCAATCGTCCTTCCCAAACAAAGCATAACCGTACTCCCCGCCAAAGCCAGCAAACCAAGCAAAAGCGGCGTGCGCCTCGAACTCGTCCAATCCGCCGCCCAACCACAAACCGGCGCGGCGACCAGCAGCGC
This sequence comes from Cladosporium sp. MBC 237, assembly GCA_030772445.1. NCBI lineage: Eukaryota > Fungi > Ascomycota > Dothideomycetes > Cladosporiales > Cladosporiaceae > Cladosporium > Cladosporium sp. MBC 237. The sequence goes on along the minus strand of JAPHCH010000007.1, from coordinate 486,789 downwards.
AGCGCCGTAGACGGCGAGGAGGATTGAAACCCAGGTCTGGATCTGCGACTCGTCGATTCCGGCGCGCTCGGTCAGCGCGAAGGGCATGACGGGGACGATGATGCCGTAGACGAAGATGTCGGTGAAGATTGCCAGGGTTACTGTGGCGATTATGAAGGATTTCGAGGTCCGGAGGGCGAGAAGGGCGGGTGGTCGGTCGGTGTTACCCGTGAACCAGACGAACATTGTGGCGGGGGGGGAGGGTTTCCTTTTGTTTTATGATAGTTTTCCTTGAGGGAATGGTATCCATCCAGTAAAGTAGTATATGACTCGCGAGGATAGATAATCCTTGGCCCAGTCTTCGACCGCAACTTGGTATAGAACTCGCCAAGTCTTTAGTAGTAATCCAGTAATGCTTAATCCCGATAGATCCAAGACTTATTAGTAGTAGGTACCTCCCAAGCCAAAAGAAAGGTAGATGGACGAGCGAAGAAAAGATGCTTTTGTACAAAACAGACTTGCTCTTAGGGCTCAAGAAGCTTCGTGATTTCTTAATCCTCTCCGATCACCAGCTCCCTCCAGACCAGCAGCAGTAGCGTAATGATTCTCTCATGTAAGCCATGATGCTCACGATGATGAATCGTACAAAACCGCCCACCTCCCAGTTCTACTGGACTTTTTGCGTGGCGAACTGCCGCGCTGGGGTTAGTGTCGGGGCCCGCGGGTTGCGGCATCGTTGGATTGCTGCGGGGTTGATTGTTGGTTGACATGTGTGAATGGTGGTGACTTTGAAATGTGCACGAGGTCGAGTTTTGGGGGCCATCAATTTGTGAATGGTGGTGTTAATTAATTGAGTCGATGTATTGTGTTGTGCAAGGACTGCATGCCCAGCCTTGCGTTGGAGTCGTCTGTCGTGCGTGCGATCAAGCCGGCCTGCCGAGCTGCGGGTATCCCTCGATACGGGCAGTCACATAATGGCAATTGCGCCTGACTTCGCTGCAATTAAAGGCAGGTAGTTATCGGCTCGGACAGGTATTTGATGAGCTGATAACAGCTGTGGAGGCTCACTGCTCATGGGTACTCCGTATAGTGAACCTACTATGCATTTATCTCGCTTCAATGCCTCATCTCAGTGGCGTATTACCTACCACCTACCATCACAATGTACTCTGCGTGCCGATGCTATCTCGTATTGATGGATCATTTAATCGTCTGGATGTCGTAGCTATTTTCTTCCGTCTTGGCCAAGTCTACTGCGTCGTGGTATCAACAGCATCAGGACCGCCCTGTCCACCCTCGCCCTCTGCCTTCTCAATATCTTCTCCCGATTGCCCGTCAGCGTCAGCAACGACGATATCTCCTTCAGAATCTTTCGCGGCCTCCTGCTTGGCCTCGTTGGTGGTCTCTTCCAACTGTTTCACGTCCTTCTCCAAGTCCTGTGGGTCCTTTCCGGGCTGGCCTGCATCGTCTTGGTTGGCGTCTTCTTGCATCGCGTCTGTTTGGGGTGCATCTGACTCCGTCGTGGGTTGTGGCGAATGCGTCCTGCCAACTGCGGCTTCCATATCGATCGTTTGTCTGTCCAGCGGTTGCTGTTGCGGGCCCGTGTCTTCCATGCCGATGACGTCTGGTCCACGAGCATGAGGGTGCTCTTCCGGTCGCTCGTCCATTACTTCAACGCTAGCTTCGCCTCCTGCCTCTACACGCGTCTCATCGCGTCCAACTGCCACTGCACCAGAAGAAAGCAATGTGCGCCTAGGTGCGTTCTGTGCAACTGGCACAACGCCCGCTTCCTGTTCCTGCCTCAGCAACTCTCCCTGCGTCACTGCACCCTGATCTCGTAATTGTTGGTCCGTAGATCCTGTGGAAGAACCTGTGCTGGCATCCGACTGCTCACTAAGGGTCGGAGAAGCAGGTGTGCTCGTGTTTGGTGAAGTGTGTGAGGCGCTACTGGCAGAAGGAACGCCATTGACGGTGACACTAACAGTCTCAATGCTTCCAGCGCCGTTTGGTCCAAGGATCGTCTCCGTGCCCTCGGTATGCAGTTCGCCGTCACCCTGGCTGCCTCCCTGGAGCCCGTTGCTTTGTCTGAGCCACGGTATAGGCGTAAGAAGGGCACCGCCCAAACTCTCATCACTCCCAAGTCCATCCCGCTCTTGATTTCCATTTGCAGCGTTCGCATCGCCGTTGGTCAGGAATCCGCCGTTTGCACCGACCGTACCGCTGGGTAGCGGAAAATCGGACACGGGAGAACTGACAGAAACAATGCGGTCGAGAGCTCGTAGATATGCTGGTAGAAAGCGATAGTGCTTGCGCGGGTAAAGCACGAGCTCGGCCAGACGCTGTACGGTATAGGGAGGGCTGTGCGCGAAAGACTTCTGTAGTAGGCCTGCTGAGAATTGATACGAAGCTAGCAGATCAGGCGGCAGAGTGCCAGCGGGCGGCTCTATGCTGTCTTGCCCTTGCTGCACTGGCTGAGGCGCAGGCTGTTCATCGAATCTCGGGACTGGAGGTCTCGCGGCGGCAATGTCGGTGGGCGCATCGTTTTCTTTGGAGCTGCTTTGGCTGGCAGAAGGCGCATTCTCCTCTTCAGCATCGGGAAGTGTGATATCTGGATCTTGGTTGTCGGCTTCACTCGCGGCTCGGGGTGGTGTAGAGGCGACCACTTCCGGGTCGATGGTGGGCGGCAAGGGAGCAGGGAGAGGTAAGCTGGGGATAGGAAAATCGTTGTGGACAATCTGATGGCGACGTCAGTGGTGGTGTATGGGTGGATGGGAAGCAAGGAGACACACCTCATGCAGCCTTTGGAGCACGTTTTCAAGCACACGAGGCCACTCGGCGCTGTCGCATGTCAGCGGTGAGTGAGGATTGAGGGATGTGGTGATACCAACATGTCGATTGAGCCGTCGCGAGCAGCCTGCTCCAAAACTTGGTCGCTGGACAACATGGCCGCCGTGGTGGGTGGTCAGGCGCAAGGATGTCAGTCAGTGCTGGTGAGCTGGGACTACTGGGATTGGAATTGGGAAGTTCGCGCGAATATGACGCTGCTAATAAACTAGGACGATGGATTGGAGCGCGCGCGTTTCGGCTTTCGGATGAAGCCCTCGAAGGTCCAAGCGCGTTTGCTTCCAGGGCGCAGACCACACATAACCTTATGCATTAAGTTACGGGCATCTTGGGTGATGACTTCGAAACAATGATATAAACCATGTCTTGACACTGCCAGCATCTCCCTTACTTAAGAGAAGAGGAAACACCATCCTCCAACATCTGCCAACTCAACCCTATCACCATCCCAAACAAGCACAGCCCGCCCTGCTCGGTCTTGTATCGGCTCGCTAGCATCGGCTCAATGTTCCTACTCTACCGTCCGGCACAAGTGTTGGTTCGTTTTCTTACTCAATGCAGCAATAGAAGCGATCGCTCCACGCCGCTCTATCCTTGCTGAGATTCTGCCAAGGGCAGTTGCGACTCATGGCTCCTACGAAGCCGCGAAGAAGAACATTTCCTCCACGATCAATGGGCGTAAGACGTCGTGCAAGATCCGCCGATCAAGTGCAGAGCGTTGCGTTTGTGTGCCCTCGGAAGCCCGCATTGTTGTCGGTGAAGTCGTTGTGAACGCTTCTGATCTCCTCATCGAGTCTTCGACATCTTCGACGGCGGCATGAGCCACCTCATCGTCATCGTCGAGGGAAGATCCATCGTGCTCAGCATTCACCGTCCACCTGCTTTCCGACTCTGACCACAAGCAAGCCACTTTGATCCGCGTGGATCGGTGACGGACCAGAAAGGTGAAGTTTTGGATGCGAGCCAAGAACTTGTTGGGTATGTTTGCGCTGATGTTGGCGTATGGCTGGTAATCCTGATGCTGGCATATGTTGATGACGAACTCATTCTTCCAATAAGCTCGAAACGCAGCGTCGAAGATGTTCTTGCTCTCCTTGCGAATGTTCTGGCACGAGCGCACGAGCGGGTCAGATGGCGGCGTGAGAGGACCAAGGGCAAGTGGAGAGGCTTCCAGGGCTTCCGGAGTATCTAGCGAGAAAGCTACGTTCATGTGAACGCATCCAACCCAACTCCCAAACACTAGTTCGTAGATGCTGTTGCGCAGCTCGCTCGGGAGTTTGAACAGCGGGCTCTGCTTTTGCTGATGCATCTGTAGAACGAACATGGAATCATCGGGCGCCATGATGAAAGCTGAAGAGTTGTGGGACGCTTGATGTGGTCGCACCCGGTTGGGTGTCGTGCAGGACGCATAAATATGTACGCTGGTCTGTGGGTGGCTTCGCTTCTATGCACACCACGTGCTAGGCGACGGAGGACACTGGTTGTCGTCCGGATTTTTTTTGGTTGAGTTGTTGCAGGATCAAGTCAAGCTGACAACTGCGGGATCTCTTGCGTTGGAACAAGCACAAGTAACGTCAAAGACGATGTTGCCTATCTAGACTGCCAAGGTAGATAGGTACATGCATGTGAGTACAAGAGTGAGACGAAGACACGAGCAGAGTTTCTGAGTCTGAACCAGCCATATCCATCCGGAGACTTGACAGCGACGGAAGCAGTGACAAGGATACTATTTGTCCTGGTATTCACAAACTAGTACCCGTACCTATCGTTCAAAACTGGATATATACTTCATGCTCACCAATTTTCATGGTTAAAGTACACAATGCGTGTGTTCACAATTCCAAAGTGAGAATAAAATCAATTCATCTAGCAATACATTTTCGAGCTATCGGATCGGCTTTCTCTCCCTGATCCTTCTGACTGAAACCACCCGAATATTACCTAATCGCTTGGCCAAAATCAGGAGACATAAGAGATGCAGGTCGCACATGTTTCACAATTCATCTTCCATGAATTACAGCCTTTGTTGACGGACCTCTATCGCCTCTTGTCGAGCTTTGTGGCGATACCACTAACACGAGTCCAGATCAATCATCGCAAGCCTACGAAAGACTCACTACACAAACCAAACCTCTCCAGTGTTATGAACGCGAATTTGCTCCGGCGCATCCAAGCCTCCACCTTCGTACTTTACTTGAATCTGCGGACTTTATAAAGACTCGCGTGAGGGTTGTGCCTTATCTTACATATAGCCGAGAGCTTGTATCGATAATCAACGACCAAAGTAGGTGGTGTACAATCTCCTGTCTTCACGTCTTTTAATTATCTTGACGATGTGGTCGCTCTGATGAGACAACTTCGTCTCATTCGAGCAAACTCTCCAGATCTCAATTTCCTCCCCTTCGAGAACCATTTTAGCCTCCGCGATCAGACCTTCCACTTTATCCGGATCAACCTGTGTACTCGTCCATTTCCTCACTTTGCCTACAATAATCACCTCCCACACATCCCTGTCTGCAGCTAACTCAGGCTCTATGTAGCCTACCGCAAGAGCAGAGCGCACCGCATCTTCGGAGCCAAACGCAACATCGAACATTGGCTTCTTCCTGGAATCTATACTGCCGATCTCGAAGAAAGTTTCATCATTCGACTGCCATGCGCCAGAGGACCAGATGCTCTTCCTTGGTAAGCGAGTTTGAGAAACCGTGTTGTCAATGGAGTCGCCCCGAATGTTTGACGCAATTCTCCTGTGTGGTAGACGGATGTGATGGTGGTATGCGACGCACGCTTGGCTTGTGGAACATGCGCTGTTGCCAGCCAGGTTTCGATGTACAGTAACACAGGCTGAAGAATATCGTCTCGTCCATTCCTTCCTCGTGCCAATGGCACTATGTTGTGTAAGGTCAATGGTTGGCTGGCAATCGGGATGTGTGCCTGTCAGTTCAGTGATTCTGCATGTAGTTTGAGAAGAGGTTTTGGGACATCCAAATGGGCTGAGAACAAGAGAAAAGACCATATATACTTAGGTTGGTCTTTGTGTCTGCCTGTTGCCTTCCATATCGACAACGGCCTAAATTATTTGGTGCGTCGTTGCCCGCCATGTGGTGGAGTTTTCGCTGCGCACCGGAGGTGAGTACGGATGTAAGTGAGGGACTCGTGCGGGTCATGTGATAAGTCTAACACTGATGTAGATACATGTAAAGCACTCGACGTGAAAACCCTCCAAGATATGAGAGAGCGCGTTGCCAAGGGCTGCCTCGGCGCGACTGATGAGTTTCGTCGTCATTCAAGCGTTTATCCTCCGGCCAGCCACCTTCTCATGATCTCTATAAGTATGTCTCAGTAGTGGGCATGTCTCATTCAGCGTACAACAGTGATGCCTCCTATCCTTATCAGACCATGATTCAAAACCACGGGGAACAATATGAATACATAAGGTAAGCATATCTACCTCCACATGGCTGCCTTATGCCCTTGCAATCAACTCATCTGTCGATTGTCCTCGACATACTTCTGAGAGACCATCGACCGGAAAGCGTCGGCAACTACACAAGCGTAGCCGTAGGTTTGTTGACTGCACACAAGGGTGCGGCATCCAGTAAACAAGCCACCATGCTTCTCTTATATTATTCAAGTCAGTCAAGATCAGAAACGGCAATATTTGAGCCACAAGTCGAGCATTGAGTCTCAATGGGAGTAGTAGTGTCAAGTCCGACACCTACATCGCCGTTCTTCCTGATTAGTGGTGCGTAACCATCTGCATCGTACCAGCCAAGGGCTCCTACTGATCTATATGGATAGGTATCATTGGAATAGTCAGCTTCGCGTTCACGCTTGGTACCTTCATCAAGGTCCTCTGGGGGAATCTTACGACGTTGTCTGAGGCGCCACATGAGGTTCACTCTTACCTAACAGACCTTAGACAAGAGCTTCTCGAAGAGCGAACAAGTCTAAGATTCTTAAAGAAGAATTCCAAAAGGAGACAGAAGTCATCCAAGCCACGCCATGGCAGAGAAGTCGAAGAGTACCTCGACACGGCACTCGATGCCGCAACGATCAAGACCATGTCTGACGCGGTCAGGCGAATGATCAAGCAATTTCAAGATATAGAACGTCCATTTCTCGAGCCTGGCGAGGAAGGGATTCACCATGCTGCGAACCGCCGGTCTCGCGGGCGCGGAGAGTCGTCCAGTCCGTATTATACGCACGAAGCTTATAGGAACCCTTCGTACGAGAAGAGAGCGCGCAGCGCTAATGAGAATGGAGGCGACGACGAGACATTCTGGCCGCAGCGTGTGCGGTATCGCAATTTCTCACTGCTGTGTAGATACCGGTGGTTGAGGAGAAAAGCCAAGGCTCAGCGACTGTTCGGTGATCTTTCGAGGATGCAGACAAGGCGGACTGCCCGACAAGTTGGAGGCATCGCTTTAATGATGAATGACCTTGCTGGAACGCTGGGGAGACTGGACGACTCTATGGTCAGCGTTGAAGAACGATTGCACCGCGTCGTTGGCGTGAGAAGAGTTGACTAAGCTGAATAACACAGTAAAGCAAGCGCTACGGTTGGCTTTTGGCTTTGTTACACCCACCCACCAACACAACATACATCCTCGCTCTATCGACGCATTCAATTTGCGCCCTAAGTTTTCTCTGATGTTGCCGGCAGATACCCTGCAGATGCAATCCATCATCTTGCGCTCGACGCAAATACAGTATCATCAGATTTCAACTTCTACGCAAATGAGCCAGCATCGACTTGCAGAAGCCAACACCAGAATGAACGCTCAGGATCAAAGTCGCTTCTTTTCTCTAGCTGCAGAATTGCGCAACAAAATCTACGCGCTTGTACTTTCCACAGAGGCCAGCGACGACAGTAACATTGCTTTCGAAACGAGCGAACCGCCCAGCCACAACCTAAGCTTGACGTGCCGTAAAGCCTTTCACGAGTCCCATGGGATGTACGAAGCAGCTAGCAGAAGCTATTACCACGACCACACCTTCACGATCGACGTTGCTTCCATGCAGTCCGGAAACCCACCGAGCGGTCGCGCCGTACCGCGTCAAATCCGCAGTTTCCGACTCGATTTCGATCATCTCTACATCGTTCCGGCCACCGTACATCTCGATGTAGCTCAGCATGGCAACTGGCAGGCTCGTGTTATAATGCCGGAGACAGTCATGCTGGAAGGCGTTGAGCGCAGCACCACTCCTTTGAATGCTCACGTGGCGGATACGGCAGCGTATATCATCAATCAACTCGAAAGTCTCTGTATTTACGATTTTCTGGTATGGGAGAAGGTTCAAGAAAATGGACGGTATAGGAAGAGGTTCACGCATGAAGGTCTGGCGATACTTGTGAGAATTTTCATGAGGACATTCGCTAGCCGTCGCAGCTCGGGATGAAATCGATGCGTAAGGTTGGTGAGAGTCTTGGACACTTCGATGGGGTCAATGTGTTTGGTGATTTGGGGCCTGGACATGATCAGGAAGGGTTGGATAGGTGATTTCTTTGGAGATGTTATTGGTGTCTATCCGTACTTCCAAGTCCGCGGACACCTCGCAGGGGAGCTGCGGCAACAGAAATTAGAGGAAAACAATTTATACGGGAATGAAACAAAAGTTATGATATATTCAAAATCCATTAAGGCGATTACTGCTGTCCCATATTCTTCAAGATGTCCGCCTCAGCCTTTGTGCCCAGCCCTCGCCTCCCAACCGTCGTCTCCAACCAACTCAAAACCTCATTCGCACTCTCATCCGGCGGGAAAACAGGATACCAGACCTTGACGATAATCCCATCTTCAACCGCCATAGTCAACCTCTTATGCAGCTTCTTCCCTTGCCACTCAAAAGTCGGCAATTTCAAGTGATCCGCCAATTCCAGCTTCTCATCGCTCAGCAGCTGATAAGGTAGATGCACCCGCTCCTTGAGTTCCCGCTGATAGTCTGTATCTTGCGTGCTCACGCCGAAGACATGCGATACGCCGTCTCCTAGGAAGCGGTCGGAGGCGTCACGGAACGAGCAGGCTTGTGGCGTGCAGCCTCTCGCTCCGGGGATGGCGTCCCATTCGGCGGGGATGTTTTCTCCTGGAGCTCCAGTGCGTGGGTAGCAGAAAATGATGCTGAGGCCGTCGAGAGTCGAGACGTCGATTGTACTACCTGCGGTGGACGGCAGAGCGAGAGAGGGGAATTTGCTGCTGGGGAGATGCGTGGCGGCGCCGTCATCTTGGGGGACAGGGAGGTTGGTTGGAAGGGCTGGACCGTTTGATTCTGTTTGATGTGTAAGCTGGTCGCTCGTCTTTGTCCAAGGGAGCGTTCTAGATGTCTGTCTTACGGGCCATGATTCGTGCTATTAATATTGGAGTGTTGCTGGTCGATTTCAGTTGAGCAGAAGTTTGCTGTAATTATCCGAGTGAGAAAAGTAAAAGATAAGAAGAGAGAAAGGGATGTATCAGGATTGGAACAAACCACAGTACTTGAACCGTACAGATCGCGGCGATCGCACATCCAAACGTACATTTCCTGGTGGGGTTTGTTGATATGAAGTCACATCGACCCTGAGAACTTCAGAGCAAGCAACAGACATGACTGTTCCACTTATCCATACGTTAGGAACTAATGTGGCAATAATCTGTGATTGACATCGGGGTTTGCACGTCCTGTAGATCATCTTGTCCTCGTGCAACCAAGTGAACAACACCTATATCTACGTTTGGTCGACCTATTAGGGCAAATATTTGCGTCGTTGCAATGCCACACACTTGACAGCATAGATTGGAGATGAGAACGTAGGAAAAATCATTATTCTGCGTATTATACATGTAGACCATGGTCTCGTCAAAACGAACCCGGAAGAAGTATTCCAGCTGCGCCAAATAGATATATACACACAGCGCCCATGTCCGGTGCGGGTATCATGTATGCCTCATCAAGTCAAACCTGCAAAACTTGTAGCTCAGCAAGCAATAGTTCGTGTAACAGATTACAAGAACCACATCGTATATGCCACACCGGCGATGATAGGCCAGTAGCCAGTGGCCTCAACAAGTCTCTGTTCCAAACCGCCTGCTGCGCTGTCGCTCTCAGTGCCTGGAGCAGAAGTGTCGTTGTCAAGAGTGCCGTTGATGTCTATGAAAGGGTTAGTCTCTGCTGATGGAAGCATTGTTCAATCAAAACTTACAAAGTGTGCCGTTCCTGACAGTTGAGACCTCCTCGTCGTTCGCCACCTGGTTGAGGTATGCCTGATCGGTGCTGTCCTCGCAAGAGCACTGCTCATACTGTGCACAAAGGCACTCTACGGGTCGGGTCTCGTTCTGGCCGGAAGTCTCATTGAGGTAAGTTCTTTCTCCAGCGGTACCGTTGTTCTGCTCATCTTCGTCGTTCCTGTTGTGATGGCTGTATGGGTAGCTGTAGGCGCCGTAAAGCCAGAGACCAGGGAAAAGCGCGAGCGCGCCGGCGCCAAGAAGGAAAGGTGTAGGGCCTGGCCAGCTGCTTCTGCTGCTTGCGGTGTTGCGGTAAGGTGTTGCTGCGCCGCCACCGTATCTGCTGCCACCACCAAAGGAGCGCGGTGTACCAGAGCCACCGGTTGTTCCTCCTCCTCTGCTGCCTGAGCTGCCTGAGCTGCCGGAACTGCCAGAACTGCCCGAGCTGCCCGAGCTGCCTGAGCTACCACTACCACTCCTGCTTCCACCACTGCTCGTGCCACCTCCTCCTCGCCCGCCTCCGCCGCCCTTGCGCTTGTAGAGCTCGGACCCTGACTCGACTATTGAGTTGAAGGCGGCAGGAAGGGCGATGGCTTGGATGACCGTGAAGAAGGTGACGATGTGGAAGAGCGTTTGGAGGAATCTCATAGTGGAGTCGTTTGTCTGTCGCAACAGACAGGTATGTCGGTTCCGCTCTTTGGTCGGGGTGCTCGAAGTGTTAAGCAAATAGCTGTTTGGTGTTTTGCTTGGTTTGTCAATACAAAACCGTTTGTATCAATGCAATGATGCCTTGAAGGGGTCGCGAAGGTTAAGTATGTTGGTGTTGGTGGCGCGATTTGGAACAAAGGCGCGAGGGGCGACTGCGCCATGTTAAGAGCCAACCAAAAACGAGCTGACGGGCTGAAATCAGCCTAGGCGCTACACGCCGTCTAACCCGACAATTACATCACGATCTTCCCGCGAAGAGACCCCGACAATTGCGATAGGTCAATTGCAGCAGAAGGATCTTGGTGAACATATTAGTCTACAGACGGAGACACTTGAACACGGCTGAGTCGATCTTGTGATGTCACGCCAGAGATCGATTGCGGGCACTGAGACAATTCCCTGCATATCCTCTGCTTGGCTTGCAGACTTTTGGCCTTCTAGTCGGCTTCCGGTCTGAGATAAGAAAGTATATCTGATGTATAAGCCACTTTCACGCACGTTGTGGCTGTCGTCGCGGACATACTTAAGTGAATTGCGTCTGGGAAAGCCGATGCTTCGCCTCCTGCCTGAGATACTCAGCCTTGTTTCGTTGAAATTCCTCCGTGCTGATGGACCCGCGGAGGGAACGAGGGCGTGCACGTGGACGACTTAGCACGCCGAGCGTGGCAGGATAAAGAGCTTAAGGATTGCTGTATTGATAGCCTGCGTGGCGGTACCCTTGAGCGTTTCGACATCTCTGTAGCAGCAATGATCACACACCGGCGGCGTGACTCCTTCGACCCTTCAGCAGAGCTAGTCAGGCAGACGGACATCATAACGGTCTGGCATTTGGATTGCATGATCCCGGACTCGGTGTGTCTTTATTATAGACGCACATTCGTTGCTCTTCGTGTCTCTGAAATTCAAAGACCGGTCACAATGTACAAGGCCGCGAGGTTTTTTTTTTTTTTTTTTTTCATTCTGCGGTTGGCCATGTTGCATCTTTTCCAGAGTGCGGACAGATTTGCGCATCATTTTATTCCACGGTGTCTCGGTTTTGGGCCGTCGCTCTCCTATGGCCACCAACCAAGCAAAATCGTTGATGTTACTTGCCAAACAGTAAGAGCAAGAGGCAGGAGATGCTACATCGCGCGCAGGGGTTCCTAGTGATATAACACGTATCTCAGTACAATACGCGTGCTATCACCAACACCACAAGAGCTGAAATGCCATGCTCCGTCGCCGGGTTTCCTTGCGTGTGTGCTGTCGTGTATGTACTTTTTGGGCCGCATTGATGAGTGAAAGCCCAATGGCTTTACCCAATTACGGACCAGGTGACGTGGCTGAGTAATGCAGCTTCGATTTAAGTGTGCTTCATTGTTGATATCAGGAGCAAATACAAATACCAATGGGTTCGGCTGATGAATAATATTCCTTATTCAAATAGCCGCTGTTTCCAAGCAATCTGGTGCGATCGTCCTGGACAACGTCGCCGAATGCCATCAGCGTAGCGCTCTCCGATTCTGTTCGATTCAATCCTGCAGTCTATCGTGAAAGCTGATGGGAACCAAAAATGCTATCGGTCGATTGATACGCTTTTGCGGTTGCTACAATTGGTGGGTCGCTGATACGGTGTATGTGCTTAGTACTTTGCTTGATCGATATATACAGCATACAAATGAAATCATTCAAGCCCGCGTCCAGATAAAACTGTATCTACTGCTCGTCCTCAGCCTTGCGAGCGACGATGGCCTTCGGGCCACCAAGCTCTGCTTCGAGGCCACCGGGGAATGTGCGAGGAACGGAGGGCTTGTCGGGGTAATAAGCAGAGACAACAGTCAGCATGCCGCAGAATGCGACAACAAAGGTGCCCTTGAAAAAATGGTTAGCGTCTTCGTTGCACGCTGAGCACTCAAGCATGCTTACCATGAGCACGGCACCCCAACCGGGGGTGAAGTGGGTGTAGGCCTCGGGAGTAAAGATGCCCAGAATGTCGTTGTCCTACGGCCATTGTCAATCACAATTCCACCAAGATTGATATTCTCTCTGTTCTCACCTCGTGCACCGGCTCGCCGTAGTTTCTCCTCTCTTGCGGGTCCCACCATCCTGCATGAGGATCTCTGAATTGCCTCTTCAATGGCAGGGCCGAGGTTTTCGACGGGTCCGGGTATTGGCCGTTCATATTCGGATCGGGTCCACGAATGACAGGATCAGCGAGATCCTCGCTCCCCTCCTCGGCCTCGTTGACACTCTTGTCGGGGGTGGCCTCGCGGATGGTAGCCGTAGCATAGCTGCGCGGAAGAGCAGCAGTGATGCGGGAGACTGGGGTTTGGCGCGCAAATGGGGTGCGCTGCGCAATGCGCAGTGCTCTGAAGGCCGTGGCCATGGTGTATAACGTGCCTTGGGGGTGGATTGGCGTGACTTGGGACGGTGCTGGCCTTCAATGCGCGCCTGATGTTGGCCTGTCGTTGCACATGGGCGGACGTCGAGCTTCTGTGCACGTGCCCGCCAAGTCTTCGGATGGAGTCAGCGACTGGACTTTGAGAGCGACGAACTTCGCGACACTATTACGAAACACGCGCATTCCCTTCATTGCAGCATATCTCAACAACAACAGCCTGCAGCAAAAATCCCGCAACGCCACGATCATCAGCGCGCTCTTCACTACCACTGGGTCATTTCAACTGGAATTTTGCGATTGGCTCGATGACGGTTGAGGGGTCCAGGCCACGTTGATGACAGCGCCAGCACCTCCAGACTTGGAGGAAAACACGCCCGCGGAATCGAAACACGGCATCATCGACGCGTTTCCATCAATTGGAGGGGATACCGCCGCCGGTGCACCCCAGGAGAATGGTGATGCGCCCTTGGATCACGCGACTGGACCGGCAGGCATCAAGGAGGAAATGTCAAATGGGTTGAATGGACATGCGGCGGAGGCCGACGGAGTATGCGACAGCTCGGAAACTGCAACAACTCTCCGCCCAGCACCGCAACCTAGTACGAAGCGCAGGGAGTCAGAGGCAGCAGAAGTGGATGTTCCTGAATTGAAGGAGAGACAGGATAAAAAGCGCAAGCGTGCACCCTCACCACCTTGGCAGTTTCCTACTGCTGAGACATCAACAATCAAGACGGCAGATGGGCGACGTGTCTCGGCGCGCTTTGGGACTGGCACAACTACACCTATAGCGAGCGAGAGCGAGGGCCGCGTGCGAAGCAACAGCAGTAGGGCAAATTCTCAATCTCGGCCACCGAGTCCGCCATGGAAAAAGTTTGCTGCTCAAGGTCCGACAACGCTCCAAGTGGATGGCAAGAGAAAGAGTGGTCGCGTTAACAGGGAGACCAACGGAACGCCGCAACCGAAGCGAGTGAGTCCTCGGACCAAGAAGACGGTGGATAAGCTGGCAAAAGAGGAGCAAACTCCCGCGATAAAGAGCAAGGCGCGCGAGAAGGTGAATACAGAGACACTGGCGAGGAAGCCCACAAGGGAGTCTGCGCGAATCTCGCGCGGAACAGGCGATCAAGCCCGCATTGAGGACCTCAAAGCACGAATCGCCGAGCTGGAGCCTAGCCGATCCTTCGACTCCCCTGACGTGGCCGAGGATGCAAAAACGATAAGCAAGAAGAAACGTGTTTCTGGCGAGGTGGGAAGACGACCTTCGTCGCCAACCTCTGAACGCAAGTTACGCAAGACAAGCGATGCGTCCCAGTCTCCCGAAGCCACACGACCGGGTTTAAAGCTCAAACTTCGTCGCCAAAGCAACTTTGCGCCTGTTGCACCTCCTCACCCCAATGCAATGCCACCTTCGCCCCCGAGGCCGCCACGCCTCAACCTTTACCAGGTCATCGAGAATCTGGAGCTTAAGGAGCAACAGCAACCGTATTCCGAGAACGAGCGAGGACCACCCTCAAGGGACGAATTCGCTATTCGCCACCAAAAGGCTGCTGGGCAGGAGGCAGTGATGCGACGAAAGCTAATTGACGCTGCTCGCCCTGGTCAACCACTCAGTGCCGAAGTTTGCAGCATCTATCGAGATGATCAGGTACAAAAGGAGCCCCCTCCTCAATATGGACATCAGGACCACCTTGCTTCCCATGCCTTGTATCTACGCCACCTGCAGCTAAGGGAGAAACAGAACCATCGCCAAATTGCGAAGAAGTTGGCTTACGAGGCACTTGACTATTGGAAGATAAAGCGTGGACCTACTGAGGAAGACTTGAAAGCCGAGGCGGATAAGATGTTCAAGCTGATTGCAAAGCAAGTTGCTTTCGACATGCGTGCGAAGTGGGAGATGGTGCAGAAGTACGTGGATGACCGCAGACGTCAGCAATGGGAGGAGGAACAAGAGATTAAGCGACAGGAGCGTCTCAACAAGCAACTTGAGTGGAGCCAAAACATGGTTGCCCGACAAAGGGGAGAGGCCGGGAGCGATGCAGAGATGTCTGATGTAGACGAGAACAGCATTGGAGATGTCACGTCGAGTGATCAAGAAAGCTCTTCTGAGGGCGGCGAAGACAGTGAAGAGAACATGACCGATTCGGCAAGCGAAGCTGTCTCGGCGGATGAGGACGAAGATGAAGGTGACATGGACCAGGATGCGCTGGCCGCCTACCTAGCTCAGCGAGATGCTAGCCCACTCAAGCCTCCATCAAAGACGGTCGACAAGCTTTACGAGAACGATGACGATAATGCCAGCGACGACGAAGACACTCGCATCGATGCAAGTCAGAGGCGACACCAAGAACACGCCGATGACAGTGTGGTAGAGCCTGACGACATCCCCTCGGGATCAAATGCAGCCACTCCAGCCCCAGCCCACAGGGAGTCTGGCTCACCGATGGAGATTGCAATTACAGATCAAGATGCTGTTGCTGGGACCGCAGAAACCTCCGCCAGACAATCACAGCCCTCTGACTCTGCTCATGTAGATCCAGATCGAAAGTCTGATGATGGACTATCCTCGGACGAGTCTACCGACATGGATTCTGAAGACTACAATTCGGACGAAGATATGGAAGAATCGGACGAGGATGGCAATGAAGGCAGCGAAGATGATGACGAGCAATCCGAGTCGAGCGAGGATCCCGGCCATTCAAACAGTCTGTGGGCTTTATTCTCTGCCAAAGAGAAGAAGGCTCTTGGTTTGCCCACTCCTGTCACTAGTGCCGAGGAGAATAACATGGATGAGGACCGCGAGGCCGATCAAACGAATACTGAGGCGGGTGCCCAAGCAGTCGTCGTGGAGGAAGATATTCAACCGCCGTCTCTCGAAGTTCGGGCTGCTAACGACAACGACGTGGAGATGAATGATGCAGGTGCAGGCCACTCCACTGGAGACGACAAGTCATTGCGGGCACCGCATTCGCTTCTCGATACATCGACTCCAGGAACGCCTGTGTCTCAGAGCCGCTCGGATACGCAAGGCAAGCTGCAGGTATCCCAGCCTTCTCTGCTTCGCGGTGATCTTCGTTCCTACCAGCAAGCTGGCCTCGATTGGCTGTCGTCACTCTACCGCAACAAGACGAACGGCATCCTAGCAGACGAAATGGGACTGGGCAAGACAATTCAAACGATATCGCTTCTTGCCTATCTGGCTGAGCAGCATGGCGTCTGGGACACTCATCTGGTCATCGTTCCCACTTCAGTTATTTTGAACTGGGTGACTGAGTTTCAGAAGTTTCTGCCTGGTTTCCGTGTCCTAGGCTACTATGGCACCACCGAAGAGCGTTCGTTGAAACGCCGAGGCTGGGTCAATGACCCGCACCATGACCAACGAGACAGGCGTGGATACAATGTTGTGGTCACATCTTACAACATTGCACTCAAAGATATCAACGCCCTTCGTAATGTCAAGTGGCATTACATGATTCTGGACGAAGCCCACAACATTCGCAACTTCAACAGTCAACGCTTCCAGGTCCTTATCCGTCTGCGCACTAAGGCTCGTTTGCTGCTGACTGGTACGCCCTTGCAGAACTCTTTGACGGAACTTTGGTCGTTGCTCACCTTCCTTGCCGCTGGAGATGAAGATGATGCGGCTCATCACGGCACTCTCGAGGAGTTCCTTACCAATTGGAAGGAACCTGTAAAGGAGATCTTCGATCGAGGCGTGCAGACTCTCTCCGACGAGGCGTCCCGTGTGGTTGGTCAGCTGCACATGTCACTTAGACCGTTCATGCTTCGCCGCCTGAAATCGGAGGTGGAGAAGGATCTGCCCAAGAAGACAGAACACACTGTGGTCTGTAAACTTTCCAAGAGGCAACGTGAGCTTTATCAAGATTACATGGGTCTTGCCGATACAAAAGCCAAACTCAAGCAGGGAAACGCTGTGTCAGCGGGTAGAGTCCTCCTGTCTCTCAGACGTGTCTGCAACCACCCGGATTTGTTTGATCCACGACCCATCCAGACCAGCTTTGCAATGGCACAAAGTCCGTTGGAGCAGTTCGCCATCAAGGAGAATCTCGTAAGGGCCCTGCTAGGCGAGAAACTTGACACACCACACGACTTTCTTGTTACGAGGAACGAATCTCTGGGTAAATACCGGTGCCGTCGATCGAAGCAGTTGTCAGGCGCGCACCATCTCCGCCGACAAGTCGCCGAGCTCGAAAAGGGTCTCGGTCAAGCAAATCATGACTTGACCACAATTTCCGGCTGCCAGGCGTTCCAGCGATACCGCCAACGTGAGGGTAGACTGGCGCAAATTCGTGACGCTATCACGTTCACTGAGGCCACCTTTTCGAAGGCACCGATATACGGATCTGATCTGAGGGAAGTGCTTACGGTCAGAGGCACAAAGGCTTCACTGGGCTGCTCTGTTCTCGGAAAGCTCTCCATGTCAACGCCAAACGCCGACTCGAGAGTTGGTCCTGCAGAGTTCACGCTTGCAGAACGCGCATTTGATCGCCTTCAATCGAGTAGCACCTTGGTGCAGCGAAGCATTCCCACATTCGAACGGTACGGCGAGAGATTCCAGGATGTGCTCACTCGCTTCGCCTTTTGCACACCCGAGGCCACAGCGCCCATTCTCAACTTCGCGCTGCCAGCCAAGACGCAAAGCCTCATTCGTGCGAACCTGACTTACCCGTTCGAATCCGATTTCGCCCACGAGGCGCGTGTACGTACCAGCATTGTTTTCCCTGACTCACGTCTGCTTGTCTACGACAGTGGCAAGCTTCAACGCCTGACTGTGCTCCTTCGTGAGTTGCAGGCAAAAGGATCGCGATGCCTTATCTTTACGCAGATGACCTACGCTTTGGACATCCTTGAGCGGTTCTTGAACTTGCTTGGTCTCACCTATTTACGTCTTGACGGTAGCACTAGTCCGGAGCGACGCCAGTTCATTACGACCGAGTTCAATCACCCCGAGTCGAAGTACCAGTGCATGATTCTCTCCTCTCGCGCTGGAGGTGTGGGTCTCAATTTGACGGGTGCCAGCTCCGTCATCTTCTTCGACCTCGACTGGAATCCGCAGATGGACAAGCAGTGCATGGATCGCGCTCATCGCATCGGTCAAGTGCGCGACGTTGAAGTATTCAAGATGGTCAGCGAAAAGACAGTGGAAGAAAACATCCTTCGACGTGCAAATCAAAAGTCTCTACTCGATCAAGCCGTCATCCAAGAAGGTCGCTTCACCACAGATTACAACGCCCCACCCAAGTCCAAATCGCAAAGCGAAGAGCCCGACGATGTTTCCGCCGCCATCGACCGATTCCTTTCTGGCGGCGACAAGGCCATCGCCAAGACTATCGAGTCTGTTGAAGACAAGGAAGACGTGCAAGCAGCGCAGCAGGCGCGCAAAGAAGAGCAACAAGATGCAGACGAGTTCGCCGATCGCTCAAGCAAAGGACCTTCTGTCCCGCCTACACCAGGCGCCACAGGACCCGAGGAAGACGAGAACGACACCATCAATCGCGAGGGACACGTAGACGGCTACATGATTAGACTTGTGGAGGAGTCGCTAAAGGGCGTGCCATTTGTTCCGCCCAAACCGGAGAGAAGGCTGGACAAGCATGGACGCGATCCAAGCCACAGGCCGAAGAAGCGGAGATAGAGTGTGGGAGGCTAAGTGTATGATCATTGAAATGGTGTTATGAGCCGGTTGGCGTGTATGACTACTATGTACAAAAGGAAAACAAAGGGAAGAAGCATGGATACTCTTGAATCAAATTAATGAAAGCAATATGGCATGGAACACGCCAAAGTTTCTACAGCATGAAGCCTCGTGTGAACCCATGACACGAGAACTAGGTATGTATCATCCAACCGGTAATCCGGGATTAAAGGCAGCAGAGGACTGGCACGCCAGCCTTCTTGTTCCACGGCATGGCTTGCATCTTGACGGATGGCTGAAGTGCCCTCGTTGCCTAGAACCTTCATATTACCGTCGTCGTCAACAATGGCAATCAATGATGCCTGGTACTGCATCCTCCTGTGCAACCACGTGAGTTTGCAGTTGGCACCAAAGCCTGTCCCCTTCCTGGTGTTCAAGTGGGGTCCGCACCATTTCACCGGTCAGAAGCACACATACGCTGTGCAAGTCACCCTCCCAACGGGATCGCAGATCAGCGCCCAAGCCGCACGTTTTGCTTCTAATGTGGTGTGCTCACTGCATAGATAGAGCCCAATCCGACGCAGCTCTTGCAGATCCGCATTGTTCGAGATCGGCGTCCGAGAGGGAGCTGGATCCACGGCCGTGTGCATGATTGTCTTGTCTGACAGTCTAACTTGATACATGTCAATAGGAGTAGCAGACCAGCACATTACCAAGACAGTCATTTGTCTGTCGCGATCATGGATGTCTTCAGCTCTATTAGCTTCCTGGCCCGCAAGGAGCTGTACGATGAAGAAAAGCCATACCGACTGAAGTACGAGGTTCCGGACACTTCTGTACCCTCTACCAATATCACGGCGGAAATCCAAGAGCAACCTCTTTGCGACGTCCGAGGGAATGAGAAAGATTTCTCAATAGCGAAGACCGGGTTCAGCCTGCTGAGATTGGAAGCCAAAATGGCATATGACGATTACGAAGACGAACAGAAGGTCACAAATATTTACCTTAAACAAGTTGCCGATGGAGTGAAAGAATTGCTGGGAGCTTCGAGAGTACAAGTTTTCGAGCATGTTGTATGAAGAAGACTCTGTCCGGGCAAAAGTGAAGAACTGATCCGGATTCATAGCTGCGCAAACGCGATGCCCAATTCCCTATCGCTACCGGTCAGCCATACAAGTACAATCAACCAACCACTGTGGCTCATGTTGGTATGCATCACGACTTCTTCGTGTGTCCGATATCATGTTGACAAGCTGAGTAGACATGACACCTACGTGGGCCCATGCGACCGCCAGACGACTGAACCGACAACATGGCATCGATCTTCCGTCGGAGAGATTTCAATTCATCAAGTTAGTAGAGCTTCTCCACCGCCATCATATTGTGCACATTCTAACTTTTGTGGCCACAGTGTATGGAAACCTCTCCGCGGTCCCGTTCGCGACTGGCCACTTGCGTTGTGCGATCCCTCCACCGTCCGAGCCGAAGATTTGCGACCATGTGATTTGGTCTACGGCACCGAAGTCATCGAAAACTACATGGTGCAGGCTCATGCTGAACAGCGATGGTATTACTTGAGCGATCAGACTTCGGAAGAAGCTTGGGTGTTTTTACAAGCGGACTCACGGTCCAGCGGTCTCAAAGGTGCGCTTGACATACGCCCCAATAGCCGCAGCACTGCCACTACTACTACCTCCAGGCGACTGGTAGCCATCTGCCCGGGGATTCCAAGGAGCAGGATAGTTGATATACTCCATTGGCTCTTCCCAGTGGCCGAACGAGCTTAGTTTAGTTTTGCCGATGATAATGGCACCGCGATCAATGAGTGCTTGAATGCAATCCGCTGTCTTTTCCTGGTTAGAGTAGGTGTCATAGTATGCACGGTTGCAAAGCGAGGTCTTGACGCCTTTGAGATGAAAGATATCCTTGACCGCAATTCGAAGGCCATTGAGTGGCAAATGGGCAAGCGGCAGCCTCCTCAGGCGAGATGGTACAGCAACATCGTAGTATCCATGAGTCGAACCTCTGACTCGGAGCTCCTCAAAAGTCCTAGCGACATTAGCGACGGTCTTGCGGAGCGGAGTGTTTGGGTCTTACTGCTGTAGCCCGGGCTGTAGGGTCAGGCGAAAAGACTCATGGGTATCGCTGTATAGGCGCCAGACTTCTCGGAAGCGGCCGTCCATTACCGCATAGGGCCCGGAAATCATTTGGAAGGGAAATGAAGTTGCATCCAACCATACCACCCGTTGCGTGCCCAAATCTGTCAAATACGCCTCCGCACCCGAAGTGAGATCGAATTCTTCCTGAGAAAGGCCATAGAAGGCCACCATCTGCAGGAAGTCGTTGCAAAAGACATCGTCATCCTTGCTGTACTTGCGGAGAATGCTCTGCAGCCATTCTTCTGTGATGCGTGGAGGATGATTATGTTCTTGCACGTCTATGACAGTGGCGAGTACGGTTTCATGGGAATCGTCATCGAAGGTGGCATCCTGGCTTGGCTGTCAGCAGCGCGTGCGGAGGGAAAGCCCAGGTATTTTTGCTCACATCGTCCGAATAATGGACAAGATAACGATTTTTGGAGTTGGTGGTCAAGATGCGGTCCTGTGTCAAAGTGAAGCGGTTCTGAATTTCTGGTTGGAGCTCGACACATGGCCGACGGGGTGGTGGCATGCTGAGCTGCGTCATCTGGCGGGATCTCACACTCACACAAGCGACACAGGCGATGCTTGAGTGAGGTACGAAACGTGGTCGTGGTCCTGCTGCTTTCAAGAGCGAAGCCAGGAGACGTGTGTACATAAGGGTGCACTTCACCGGCGTCCGCGCGCTCAAGTCATTGTTGATTTCGCAAACACTCAAAACATGGGACGAGACTGCCATGCCAGGCGGGTAAGTACATGCAGGTAGGTACCTTGTACCCTGCCTGCCTTCTCAGAGTGCGTCCACTCAGTCCCCTGCACACTCACATACCGACCGAAAGCAATCGGGCAGCAGCTGCATGCGCCTGTGGCTTGCAGTCTTGCAGCAAGCCAGCTCAACCATGTCGGTTGTATTTGCCATCGTCACGAGCGTGAGCCTCTGCTCTCCCCGTGTAACCCTCCTTGCAGCCTTGTCGTCAGGCCGCTGAGCCATCCAATGGGCATAGGGCAAACGTGTTCGTCTTCGAACACGAGATTGACAGCCATAGAGAGCTGGACTGGGCAAGTTTCGACCACGCCGGTTCCCATCTTTTGAAGTCTGTCCATGAATTCTCTACACTAGATGTCGTAAGTTTGATGCTTACACTACCTCGTTAACACTACGGTTACCAATACAAGTCATCTAGCGCACTTCAACATCGATCGTTTTCATCTGCCATAGCCTGGGCGGAGTTGTCCTTAAGAGAGTCAGTCATCACCATATTATTCGGGCACTTAGAATGTCACTGATAATCAAGACGCAGGCGCTTGCTCTTGAACACGGACGAGATCGACCAGACAACGTCTTGGACAGGATAGCAGCCGTGGTGTTTTTCTCTACGCCTCATTCCAGGTCAAGCTTGCCAAACGATTGGATCAAGGTGCCTTTGATCATCAAAGCCTTTGCAGCAAAGACGAAGCTCGACTCTGATGCTCTGTCTGAGCTGTCGCCCAAACTCGCAAGTGATTGCCGTGCATTTGAGACAATCGCTAAAGTCAAGAGCATCTCGATTTTGTCTATTTACGAGACAACAGGAACGAGAACGACAAAGCTTTTTCCGCTGCGCAAAACCGTCGTAAGTTGCCAACAAATATCGATTTGATCCCAACTGATTTTAACTTATGCATTGATAGCTTGTTGACAAGTTATTTTCGAACGTGGGCATCAAAGCAGAAGACGACCAAAGATCATTGGGCATCCGTGCCGACCACAATCACGTCTGCTGCCTTAACCCTGCGGCAATCCGTCAACACGTTGTGATACACGTTTTCCTACAATCGGCATTGATATCGCACCAACCAAGGGTGGCCCGCTCTTCCAATCGTCTGAGAGTACCTGGACGTTAGTGTTCGACAATTGTAGTCAAAGACTTGTTGTCTCGCTGACAAAAGCATCTCAGACCCAGCGCCTTCTTCTTCTTCACGCCAAACTTCTTCAAGAGCTACCAGCCACGAACCAACGACAGTATCAACGAGCATGTCGAGCCGGGACACATCTCCCAATTCGTCAAATCCCGCAGCAAAGTTGCCCTGCTTTGTTGTGCCACATACTCAAAACGATCGGTTCTTTGGCCGTGGAGCAACTTTAGACGAGATGTTCGCAACATTGGCCCCGTTAAACACGAACGACGCCCAAGAACATCGTGTCGGGCTAGGCCCTGCCACACTCATACTCTCAGGGCTTGGTGGAATTGGCAAGACGCAAACCGCGGTTGAGTTTGTTCACAGACATCGTAAGGACTATGATGCCATTCTGTGGGTCACTGCGGATAGTGCAGAAAAGCTGGCACAGGCCTTCATCAACTTTGCGCAGGAACTGAAACTCGTGGATGGAAGACCAAGCGCAATGAATGATCGCACGCTAACTCGAGATTTGGTACTTGGCTGGTTAGCCCTTCCACGTTACAATGCTAAGGGCCATGAGCACCACGGCCCAAGTGAGGCTACATGGCTTCTCGTGTTCGACAACGTGGATGACCCGGAACTATTGGATGGGTACTGGCCTCGCAGCTCGGTTGGCTCTGTCCTGATCACTAGCAGAGGCCCATTGACAGAACTTTATTACACCAACCCTTACAGACTTCCTCTACAACCATTCAACACGGAGGAGACTGTTACTCTTCTCCTTGAGCTCACCTCCCGTGATCGAGATGCCGAGAAGGCCGCCGACCTAAACACGGTAGCAGAAATCACCGGTGGATTCCCACTCGCGATCTTTCCATTCGCCAGACTCATAGCTAAGCAACACCTCACCTTTGCTGAGTTCGCTCGCAATTACCGGAACCATTCAACTCACCCCAACCTCTTCCAGCGCCACCTTGGCGCAGCGGAAGCCCATGGATACCCTTACACGCTGGCGTCAGCATTGCTTCTAGAAAATCTGGAGCACAGCAGATACTTCCTGGAAGTCATATCGTTCCTCGATCCCGACAAGATCCCCGAGTACATTGTCGATGCCAGCGGGCGCCAATTCGACACTGATATGGCTGGTTTCCCGCATACATCGGGTGAGTATCAGACTGCGAGGGCTGAGCTTTTGAACTGCTCACTGGTGAGCAGGGACCGTGACTCAGAGACGCTCGGCATCCATCGTCTCACACAAGATGCTGTACGGGCGGCCATGGATGACGAGCGCTATAGCACGGTGTTCACCTCTGCTCTACAACTGTTGCATTCTAGCTGGCCTTACAAAGAGTTCAGTTTTTGGAACGAGACAGATCGCTGGCAGCGATGCGATGAGCTGTACCCACATCTTCAACGTATGATGAAACTTATGGGACGACTTGATCCCCCACGAAACATCACATCAGCGCACATCAAGCCTCCGCAAGTTGTTTTAGAAGCTGCATGGTAGGTTTGTAGCGTGTTATACCATGTGGATTGCTGCAAAGGTACTATCTGACACCCAGAGACAGGTTCAGTATCATGAGGGCCAGATACGAAGACACATTGCCTTTCTTGGAGATGGCCAAAGAACTGTGCAAACCATTGGAGCAAGACCATGAAGGCCTTGCCGGGCAGGATGAAGCTGTCAAGGAAGAATTTGAGGAGCAGCTGAGCCTTTTCCACCTCAACCCTGGTGCTTTCGGTCTGCATACCAATCAAGAGGACATGTCGCTGCCACACTTCAAAGCTTTCACTACAATGGTGCAGGCCAAATTGGGCGACACACCACCTGGGAACGACCAGCGCATGGCTATGGCTTGGAATGAGCTAGGCAATGCCTATTTGCAGAACAAAGAGAAGGAACAAGCGGAAAAGTGTTTTGTTCGGTCCATCAACGCACTAGACGTTCTGGACAATCCAGACGCCAATGCCTTGTCCATGCCAAAGATCGATCTGGGCTTCGTTTTCTGGCTCCAGGGCCGCTTAGACGAAGCTGCAGCCATTTTCCAGGAAAGTCTGGATCAGCGCGAAAGGGCTTATGGTAAAGATGATCAGGTCTCATTTGCGTAAGTGCCTTACCAAACTTTCGTGGAAATTTCATATTCGATCTGGTCCGAATCTGCAAGTTGATTCGCCATACAGACTTGGAAAGCTGCTTCTCGGTTACGGGAATGTGAAGTCTGATATGAGGGAGTTTGATAGAAGCTTCGAGCTCCACAAACGTTGCCTGGATCAGTACACGGCGACCTTGGGGCCTTATCACCATCGAACAGGCGACGGCTGCGTTCACGTGGCCAACCACTACATCCGACTCGGGCAGGATGGGGACGCTTTGTTCGTGCATCGAGTGGGTCATATTCAAAACCACCAGCATGCTAACAGGTATACAGGGTCTTGCTCGAGCAAGCGGCTAAGATCTACGAAGGTCGGAAGTACTTTCAACCAGAAGCGGCACGGGTCAGTTATAAGCTGAGCAAAGTGCTGGAACGATTGCAACGCTCGGACGAAGCAGCGGACATGGGAGATCATGCCCTTTCGCTATATAAAGAGTCCCATCCGGATGAGAACTATCTGCTGGAGGATTTGACTGATGCGGATTTTGACCGCGATATCATGTTCTGGTCACGGTGACCGTGGGATTGCATAAAAGCGACGCTTGTCTATCTGTGAAGTATTTTCTGCTTCCATGTACTTTGGTTGACGTCCTTGTATGACTACTGATAGCTGCTATGGGTTATTCTCCTCGTTCGTGCCAGCGTCTCAACCCTGGAGGCTTCGTTAGCAATTCTTTAGAAGTGATTAATCAAGGAAGACATGTAGTTGATGACCCTCTTGCAAGTAGAAACTTGCTCAACGATATAGACAGAACAAACTAGAAGCTAGGTATCTATTGCACATGCCCTCCAACCTTTGACATTATTTCACAAATACACTCTGCAATTCAAATTACCCGGCCGGTATATCGCTCAACAGCCCTCATGCCCGCTCGGCTTCAACGCCCTGATTCTAGAAGTTGTCACTGCCACGCTGTGATTGGTCGCAAGCATCTCTGGTGGCCAACGAGCACGATATATTGCAGTTGCGGATATCAAACCTATCCCTCCTCTTTGTCCGTCAGCAAATTTGCAACTATCAAGATCTGATGAAAATTGATATCTTCTATTGATAAATCATGGATACACCAGAGCGAGGCGCCCTTCGAAAGACAGACGAAGAAGCAGGTTTCGGTGCGTTGAAGGAACAATCGGGATATCAGAGTAAGGATGCTGAAGGAAATGATGCGATTGGAGGTAAGCTGCCATGATATTGTTCAGCTTTTCCATTTTTTATGCCACATGTACTAATCTATCAGTTCACTCCAACACCGAACCCCCACCACCATTCAAAGGCCTCTCCATCCTGGATCGATTCCTCGTAGTCTGGATCCTGCTCGCCATGGCCATAGGCATAATCCTCGCCAACCTTGTCCCCGAAACCGGCCCAGCCCTACAAAGAGGGACTTTCGTTGGCGTCAGCGCGCCCATAGCCGTTGGCTTGCTGGTCATGATGTATCCGATCTTATGCAAAGTGCGCTTCGAAACTCTGCACCTGCTGTTCAAGAAGCGCGAGCTCTGGAAGCAGATCGCGATAAGTTTCGTGCTGAACTGGATCGTCATGCCATTATTCATGACAGCTCTGGCCTGGGCTTTCCTTCCCGATCGCGAAGGGTTGCGAGACGGGCTGATTTTCGTCGGAGTCGCGCGATGCATCGCCATGGTTCTCATCTGGACCGATCTCGCGGGTGGAGACGCGGACTACTGCGCCGTGCTGGTAGCGTTCAACAGCTTGCTGCAGATTGTGCTCTTTGCGCCGCTGGCGGTGTTCTACGTGCAAGTCGTGTCGCGCAAGTCAGGGAGCAGCATTGACGGGGACATTTACGAGAAAGCGGCTACGTCTGTGGCGGCGTATCTCGGGATTCCACTCGCGGCGGCGATTGTCACGCGATTGGTGCTGAGACGGTTGATCGGGGAGTACAAATACCAGCACTACTTCATCCGGTACATTGCGCCCTTCTCGCTAATCGGCCTGCTCTACACCATCATTGTACTCTTTGGCTCGCAAGGCTTGCACGTCGTTGAGCAGATCACTTCAGTGCTGCGGGTGTGTGCGCCTCTTGTGGTTTATTTCCTCGTCGTCTTTACTGCCACGGCTTGGGTGATGTGGCGTATGGGGTTTGGGTACAAGATCAGCTGCACTCAGTCTTTCACCGCGGCGAGTAACAATTTCGAGCTTGCCATTGCGGTTGTTGTTGCGGTGTACGGTGCCGGTAGTCAAGAGGCGCTGGCGGCGACGGTTGGGCCTTTGATCGAAGTACCGGTTTTGGTGCTGCTAGTGTATGTAATCAAGTGGTGTAGGAAGCGATGGGCGTGGGAATAGATGCCTGGCTTTCCCGTCATGCAACTTAGGAATGGTCGAATAGTGCACCGCTCTCAGAAATTGCCAATCTCTTGTTGCATAGACCACATGCCCCATAGTTTCGTAGGAGATTCCTCGCCAGGAGAATCTTCAGCATGATCGTTCCATCCATTAGTCGGCGCGAGGGTAGCATGGTTTTCTTGTCTGACAGGCTCTGGCTCTGGAGCAAGCAGAACGTCGGTTGATCCAAAAGTGATATCACGGTTCCCAGGCGTGCTCAGACTTTCTAGCAGTGCTCGCAAGGCCACATTGTGCATCGAGCCGCTGTTGGCGGCAGATGAGTTTAGTGTAGTGGTGAAGATCGGGAACTTGAGTGCTCTCTCAGGAGTTTGCGTCGACTGCACTGCCCTATGGGCAGCCACTCTGAGCAGAGGAATGGTCGACCTGGCAATGGTGTGCACAAAGCCCACAGATCGCAGCCATTGGTTCATGAGAACTGCCGACTCGACCTCCAAAACATCCACAGGTTGAACTTGGCCGTCGTCCAAATCACAAATCACACCATGCAACTCCTTCCTGACCGCGTGGGCAGAGCTATCATTACGACTTCCCACAGGTCTTGCTTCCTTCAAAGCCTTGCCCAAATGATCTTTCAAGACTTCCTCGCTCATCTCACCCTGCACGAACTCCACCTGAACTCCCAATTCCCTCTGCATGCTCCCAGCCAATCCGTACATATCCACCTTGAACTCCTTCAGCGTCTGCTCATCCTTCTTCTCGCCCAGAACCAAAACTTCCGCAATGGCTAATCCCTTCGTCAGAGCAGTCTGCACCCAGCTCTTCAGACTCGGGTTGGGCGTGCCCGCAATAACAATGAGCAGAACTCCATTTTGTGGCACTGCGGGCGCTGGACTCTGTTGCACTTGCGGAGGAGCTTGGACGGGCTGTGCAGGCGGTATGTTGGACAGGCTGGACACGGCCGTGCTAGGGCGGTGGGACGAAATCGAGGACTCGCGGGTATATATAGAAGGTACGAGGGGTCTGCGGCCGTTCATGGTGATGTGAGAGTTGTTGGTTTATTCTGGAGATGTGCGAGGAGTGACGGATGCAGGATGCAAGGTGAGAAGAGAAACCGGATGCTGAACACAAGACAAGCGTGCAAAAATGCAAGTGATGAATGCAATGTAAGGTCGTGAAGCAGAAAGAAGGAAGTGACAGAAGGAAGTAAGACCACCCAGGAAGAAAGTGACAGTGACAGGAGGAAGGAGAGTTGCAGGCTAACTATCGAGTACCTTACATTAGTTCGGCAATCGCGGCTGCAGACCCAGACCGGGCCTGAATGTGAATTCTGGTGGGGTGGTCGCGTGTCGAGGCATGGAGATGGAAGGTTATCTCCATTAATAGCACCGCTAACGAGCGCGGAAGCGGGTTTCATGTCACATACTTATGAAGACGCGTCATATGGAAAGACGCTGGTTTATTGATACATCGCTCCCAAGCCCAACTGGTGTTATCGTTCTGTTTTTCTAGTTTCTCATTATGAATCGTCGCTACGTTCCTCTGCTCCCGGAGGCTTTGCCGAATCCCAATCGCTCGCGCACTTCCCAGTCTAATTTCAGTAATACAGCCATTTCAACATCCTGCCGGTGCCCCCAGATGCTACGCCCAATCAGAGATTCTAATCAAAAAGAAATCGGAAGAAGGAAAGGTGAGCAAAGCCATTGGATATTGTTCGCAATGCCATCGAAGTTCTCATTCGAGAGCCAAGTTTGCTGGTCCAGTCGAAGGTTGGAGTTTGGTCCGTCTCTCTACCATTCGAACTCGCCATTACCCTTGTGGAACAGCCATTCTTTACCGTTGGCATTCAGGACACCGTCCTTGAGAGTGCACTTCCACTTGTTCTTCACGCGCTGCACCTTGTCGTATGTGCACAGAATGGAGTCGCCATTGTCATCGTCGTCGTCGTTGATCTGGTTCGTGTCATCTTCAGGGTCATCGAGGTCTGAGTTGATTGCATCTTCATCATCCTCGTCATCGCCCGCATCGCCATCCAGCTGAGCAATCGCGGGTGGTGCCGACGCGGAAGTAGCAGAATCCAACCCAGCTGCCCTCTTCGCCTTCAAAGCAGCGGCCTTGCGGCTACGCGCCTGCAGACGTGGTTTCTGTTCATCCAAAGGTAGCATGAGTCCACTTTGAAGATCGTCGGACAGCGCTGCGATGCGCTCACGCATCATGTGGTCCGCACGCTCCGTTTGGCCGGCGACGAGAGCACGTCTCTCGGCCAGCATCGCCCGCCACTCATCCAATGCGTCATCAGCACCATCAGTCTGGCTGTAGTTCGGTGCTGGTTGTTGCTGGTATTGGCCTTGAGGAGCACTGGCGTTGTTGTTCTCGACCTTGATTTGAGGGTTCTGTTGCTGTTGGTTCAAATGTTGTTGCTGGCGTTGCATAGCCTGCTGTTGCTGCTGTTGATATTGCTGCTGCATCTGCTGCGGCTGATTCGGTGGGAGCTGCAGGCCTTGTGGTGGCTTAGCCTGTTGCTGACCTGGCAAAGCGAGCCCTCCACGCTGGAAGCCGGCCGTTGCCTGTGGACCGAATTGCTGTTCGACCAACTGCTGCGCACGCGCAGCGCCACCACCCTGACCACCGTTGACTTGCGAGTAGCTACTCATTGGGGGAAGTCCGTGATACTGCTGCTGTGGTGGCTGTTGCTGTTGCTGTTGCTCCATTCCAGGCTCTGTCTTCACGCGAGGGGCGCCGTTCGAGGGTGCCGGGACGCTGTTCTCATAGCCAGGGTATGACACGTTAGGCATGCCATTCGGGTTGGCTGGTGGCATGCCGACATTGTGGTTCACCTGCTGTTGTTGCTGCTGCGGTGCATGCTGTTGCTGGACTGGTTGCTGCTGTTGTGGCGGCTGTTGTGGTGCAGGAGGAGCAGGTTTAGGGTCCCAAGGCATCTGCGCCACTCCTCGCTGTGAGAGCTTGTGTTGCCATTCCTAGGTTGGATTTCTGTTAGCATCATCAACCCATGTGATTTGACATGCCACTGTTATGCGGGTAGTAACATGAGCCCAAGGAGGACAAGACCACGTGATTATCCAGACCAACTGCAAGCGGTAAGGCGTGATGGAAGAAGTGGGGCTGGGTGACAGGGCGAGCGCTTTTAAGCGTCGGTGCAAAAGCAGCGGGCAGCCCGGCGCTCTCGATCCTCGAGCCCCCGCTTTGCCTTACTGCTGGCTGCTGGCCTGCGGCGATTGCGTTGACCAGCGGTGTTGGTTGCGAGGTAGCGGTCTGCGACGAGCATCAAGGGGACTCTTGCATGCTGCCTTTGGCTCCATTGCAGTTGCAATGCGATTTTGTTGCCCGTCGTAACTCGCATACCATGGTGCGTAGGGATGGAGGATATGGAAAAGAAAGCAGGACAAGGATGAAGGGAGAATGGTTGGCACTCACTTGCTGCAGTTCGTTCAGCGTACCCTGTCCGACACCACTCTCTTCGAAATCGTTCTTGGACGCATCCACGACCTCCTGGATGATCTTCTCGTAGACGTCGCCCTATCCCTCAGCGTTAGCCACCGCCGTGTCACGTGCTCTTGCCTGGCGCCATGAGTTGCAAACATACCACCAGCGCGTTCGTCATTATCGCGGTCGTGTGAATAAGGATGAGAAAAAGTCGGCAAGGAGGCTTTGAGATACAGGAGAGGGATGTATGCGGCGGTGCTGGTGTCCGATGTCAAGTTGTTGGTGATGATGGAGAGCGGTATAGGGCCAAAGGCAGCGCAACACTTTGTACTGTCGCTGGGCGCAAGGAGGTCTCGTGTCCCTTTACGTCGGTATATCCTTGCTTCTCCGACTCTGATATGTACTATCTGCGTCTCTTTTGAGCTTCTGTCGCCGTTGTCGCTGGTTGTTGGTTGGTGAACCCCGGTATTTGTACTGGCGGAGTTTCGGAGAGGGCCAGCGATGTTTGACCCCAGGTGCTTTAGTCATGGGCTTGGCGTCACGTGGCATGCGTGCAATCACTCAATCAATCACAACTACATACACATGTAATATATCTTTTAACTCGAGCGACGGCTATCGCTTCATTCTAGTGGCTGAGATGAGTCCTGCGATGCGCATTGAAGTACATACATATGTACATGTAATTAAAGTCAGAGAACTGACCGCGTTGAACACTACGTCACACCAAGCCTATGCCTCAAACCTCTCTATAATCGACCCATCCCTTTTTCTCGTCGCGTCCTAGTATCTGGTCTTCGCCCGTAGGCGGTGGTGCATAGTCAGGCCTCGGCGCATCGACCGATGGCATGTCAGATGCAATAGCATCTTCGTAACTTGGGGGTGCATCTCCATAGTCTGGCTCGTGAGGTGGCACAGGTTGACCAGGTCTCGCTGGCATTTCGGGAGCATTGGGTTGTGAAGGAGTAGGCGGCACCGATGAGCTTGGTCCTGCGACTGATGATTGGCGACCTTCCGTTTTGAGCTTCTCGTCCATCGCTTGGGTATTGGCCACATGGGGTATGTTGGGAGTGTTGGCCCCGTTGCCTGCGGGTTGCTTGCTGGATCGGGCTTCCGCCATGCGTTGCAATACTTCAGGAGGTGGTGCAATTCCGGAGTAAACCTGAACCTCAAGTCTCAGAGGCAGTACCACATTTTGTGCTTGCTGTTGGGGCATTAGCTTGGTGCTGTAATATAACGATCCACCGAGATACTTACACTTCGCTGTAAGCTCGCCTTGCTGAGCTTGCCTGCGTTTCCAGATGAGGGACCACTGCAACTGAGCCCAATCCGTACATCCAGATAGTAGCTGCGGGTAATGTTGCAAGTCTCGAAAGAAGGTGCCACAGTGTTGGGCAAGACCTGACCGCGCCAAAGGCTATCATTAATAGGAATTTCAGTGCCTTCTGTATCGGCGTTAGATCCAATCAGCATGCCCATATTGCTTTTGCTCATAATGATCCAGCTGTTTTGCTCCGTCCTGTAGACGTCGTGCGCACGGATTCTGGTGCTTGCGTTCAAAGACACCTGGAGTGATTGCAGATAGATGGGATCACTGCTAGCATTCAAGCGCTTGATGAGAATGGAAAGTGGTATGTCCTGGTTGCAGGTGAGGACTGCAGGTTCGGGCAGACGTGCATCCACGCTGATGAATGGCGCATCACCACCTAGCGGAGTCGGTTCGTTAGACTTCTTGCCAAAAATGCTCTTCATCTTCTCCTTCACTGGAGCCTCGGGAAATGGCGCGAAAGCGTGCTTCTGCCGGGCATAGACCTGTGATCCAGTTGCCGGTTTCCTTGGTGGCTCTATGGGAAAGAAGTTGAAGGGAGCGTAAGTTCGAGGGTTCTCCTTGAAGAAAGAATGACGTCCAACTGTAGCCTTGACAAAGTATCTGATCTCAGCTTCACCTGGGAAGCCGCTCAATGTTGGAGGCAGCGTCTTATGGGCATGGCTGGTGGGTGCTCTGGGCGCTTCAAGTCCAAGGGTGGCAAGGTGGGAGGACGCTATCAGACTTTTTTGCGTATGGCATGCATTATTGAAAGGTAGCTGATCATGATGGTCAGAGATGTAGTTGATATCGGAGTACGAGACAAACCTTGAATTTGAAAGGGTATTCGTGGGATCCCGATGGCAGCGTGTACGCACTTTTCCCTGCAGCTCTCCCTTCAAGAACATCTGCTGGCGGGAACACCGTCTGCACTTTGTATAGGATCTGGGAGAGTCAGTCGCAGCACAAGTCAGCTCATGAGAATTTATAAAGACGCACCTTGTGATATTCCAGTTGCGGTTTTGGTCTTTCCCCGTCGGGCCCGCCAGAACTCATCAGCCGGGTCCGGCTCTCACCCTCCAGCTTCACAACAATCGTACTGATATCGACGCTCTTGGAGCATCTCACCACAATTCTACCGCTGATTTCATCCAGATTGGTAAAAGAGACGTTTCCAGGCTGGTCAAGGATGATGGAAGCTTGCATCGACATACTGGCGGACCATGGCGGAGCAATAGGGATGTTGGTGTTGTACTGCGACATCAAATCGTGTCCCCCTGTTTTGGGGTACTTCCTAGATATTTGCAGTACCTGTCAGATGGGTGTAAGCGAGTCACGGTTGAATCGGATGCGTTCGGCGGATGCTTGGCGTATTTTTCCTTGGTGAAGGCCGTTCTCTGCGTAAGGCTGCGCCGGCAAGTGGGTGTTGCGGGCTTTGGGCGCAACGGAAGGCGCTGGGCGGCGTGGAGAGACTCCACTTGAGATTAAGTCGTCATTCCTCCTACATAAAATACCAGAAATTGAATCGTCAGACATAGAAATATACTTATAAAGTCGTGCGAACGTGAAGTAAGTACACCAACAAATGTGGATGAGCGCATTGGCACGAGTGGCGAACGGAAGACTGCGCCACGTACAGTACTACGTACCATGTTTGCTCGCATCGCACGGTTAGGCAACCATATTAATTTTCGTAATTCGTATCATAATCTAGCCTAGGTACTGTTGTCCTTCATATTCCCCAAGTTCAATCGCGCTGTACTGGCCAACAACACCAACCTGGCATGATGTGACCTCACAGATGACTTCCGCCGATTCCGACCATCCAATCCCAATTCTGTTTCGACAAACGAAATTCCTTCTCGACATCCGGATTGAGACGGCTTCCATAATTGCCATGAGACATACCATTTGAGCGCCGATTAATGCGTTTTCTCACTTCCCAGGTGGCATAACTCTTCACGTGGTTCGTCCACGCTCAACCTCGTCAGTCAGCTTTCCGTCTTGCTGTTAATATCTCTTCAATCCATCCGTCTGATCAAGACCATCTCGAATCTGATCAGGTCCTCCGGCATGGCGCGAGCGTGGAACGACCCATCCGATCCTATCACGGGATAGGCGGGCGACATCGATGTGGCTCAAGGGGGCCAGCTTTCGACCATTAGGCCTGGCATGTGATTGCTTCGTCTTCATCTCTCTTCTTGTCACTGCTTCAGATCCTTCGTTCCTTTTAACCCTCACATCAGACCGCCGTATACATCGCTACGGTCATAATACGCGTCCCTCTGCGGATACGAGATCCAAAACGACTTCTTTTCCTTTTGGGAGTGATCCTTGTGCACTCTCGAGTAAGCGATCCTCGCGGGCCCCTCACCATCGATCCTTCTATCCAGATAAGCTTGAGAGAATGTCATGAACAAGTCGACATCGAAGTCTTGAACAATCTTGTCGTCTTGAAGTGCGTGTAATGCTTTTCTCAACCAGCTTTCGGGTTCCTCGGGATCCTCGTCATCCGACAACATGTCTTTGTCGTGTGCTTGCATAACGTTGTCGAGGAGACTGAATAGCTTTGCAGCGGACGTTGGTGCGTTTTTCTGGATCAGTATGCTGCCGACGATGCCGAGATTTGTTGGGGAGACTGTTTTGATATTCCAACGATCTTCCTCCTCGTCCCACACGACCGAGTAGTGAGTTGGGTTTGGGTCTCGTTTTCCGGATAGGCTGTGTTTGGGCGATTCGACCGTGATCATCCAGACGTAGTGTGGTCTGAGGTAAAGCTTGTGCTCTCCCTGTGCGTATTCATATCCAGGACTGATCGATACGAAGATATTTGACTTCGTTCCGAACATGATGATGATTGAAGTCGTTGATTGATGTTTGAATCAAGGAGAGAGCTGAGCCAGGCGAGAGGAATGATAATGAAACAACACGCAAAATATCAATACCGCCGACAGTAGACCGCAGGTTTTTACAATATATGTACAGGCACGTATTATTCTGCCCGGCGGAATGCGGAATATTGGCGGATATGTGCGACCATATCTCAGTGAGTGGGCTTCCGCAAAAGCTCCGCGAGACGGGTTTTGCAGATAGATCGCTTGGCTGAATCATTCAACGCGCATTAAGCATTGCAAGCATTAGCATAATGTGACTTGTGTCGCTGCGAGTCGTCGTAGATATCACAGCCAAGCGAAGGGCATCAAGGGCTCGAAAGGACAAGTCTTTTACATCGAGATGATTGTGATGGCGGTCAGAGTTTACTGGCAACGGAAGAAAGTTCAAGGTAGTGCATCTCGAACGTATTATTGAGTACAGCAGAGGAATCTCATGTCACGTCTCCGCGTTTGTCCATTACTTGCCGTAACCTTGACAGTAAAGTACCTCCTAGGGCGGAAGGGTCCAACGACTGCCGGGATCAGCGTTTGTGTGACAGGTCTAAATCTACCGTTTCGATACATTGATACAGATAAAATTATCGTCCTACCACCGCCCAAACAAGAGCATGGCCGCCGAAGCGCCGATCGTCTGGTGTCTTATCACAGGTGTATCGCCCGGTGGACTGGGCGACGCTCTCGCAACAGAGTTCCTAAAAAGGCCCAACGTTCATGTCATCGTCACAGGCCTCAAGATTAGCGATCTTGACCACCTATCCGAGTCGACACGACTGGCAAAGATCCAGCTCGACGTGGCATCGAGCTCATCGATATCGACAGCAGTCGAAGAAGTAGCTCGCATCACCGGCGGTTGTCTCGACTACCTCGTCAACAATGCCGGCTACGGCTACATGATGCCGTTGCTGGACGTTGACATTCAAGCCGTGCGGCAGAACTTCGAAGTCAACGTCTTCGGTCTTCTTGCTATCACGCAGGCCTGCTTTCCCTTGTTGAGGGAGGCGCGAGGAACGATTGTTAATCAGTGTTCGATCACCTCGCTTCGGGCTGCGAGGCAGCCTTACATTGGCTCTTACTCTGCGACGAAAGCAGCTGTGGCGAGTCTGAACGATACGATGAGAGTCGAGTTCGAGCCATTTGGCATACGTGTAAGCCTGACCGATACTGCTGACTCCCCGATGTGACCAAGAGATGTTGTGAAACGCTGACGATCGCTCACAAAGGTTGTTTGTCTCGTCACTGGGGCAGTCGAAACTGGTTTCTGGAGACATACGCCAGCTGCAGAAAGCGGTCTACCTGTGTCTTCAATGTATGCTCCGATTGGCTCCTATGTGGAAGCGCTGATGCGAGGTGGGAACGACCCGCCTGGAGACAAGTCCCGCGAGGCTTGGGCGTCAGGTGTGGTGAGAGATATACTGAAACCAAGCCCTCCTCGATTCGTTCGCCATGGCGCCTTCGCTTGGGGAATGGTGATCGTAAACTTGCTGTTGCCCGTCTGGCTGAGTGATTTCATGTTCGGTAAGACTACTGGGTTGGCGGAGCTAAAGCGGAAGATTGACTCTGAGGAGACCAAGAAAGCACAGTAGCCGATTAGTACATATTATGTGACTACTTGCGCATCTTCTTGTCCATGCGGCGCTTCTTAACGTCGAAGGCATCGCCGATGCCATCACCACGGGGACCGTCCTCGGTGGCTCTGCGCTTGCGGCTCTTGTCCAACGTTGTGTCCTTGCCCTTCTTCCTCGTGAGGTCCGAGATCCTGTCTAAGCTCTCACCGAGACCCTTCCATTCCTCACCACCATAGTTCGCGCGATCCTTCTGCTTGTATTTGGCCAACTCCTTCTTGCTCTCCTTTGGCAAGCGAACCAAGTTCGTCTCTTCGTAATTGCGTCTCTCTGCCTCTCTTGCAAGGGCCTTTGCGTTCTTTGTGCTGCGGCCACCCGCCACAACGTTGCTACCAATGCTGGGCTGTGCCACAGGGTTGGCGGAGAGCTCGTTGGTGATGTACTCGTCGACGGTGGCGGAATGCCCAGGCCTGGCGGCGCGCTTCTCGCGCTGTTCGGTGGTAGGCATGGCAGTTGCGGAGATACGCGGAGGTCTGTAGACACCGTCCTCGGTCTTGTTGGAGTAGCGGCCAACCTTTTCAGGTTCCGCTTTTGTCTCTGGGCCAGCGAATGCAGCAGGGTTGGGTCGGTAGGCCAGCTCATCGATGTCGTCGCCTGCGGCTCCGTCATCCTCCTCCTCTGACTCGTCGTCAGAGTCGTCGCTAGAATCTTCCTCAGGCTTCGCGCGGCCGTTGGCTGCAGGCTTAGGCTTCTGGTTCGCAGCCCTATCCTCGTCTTCGGCAGCCTTGACAACCTTGTCCACCTGGTATTTGATGCGCTGTTCCAAAGGTCGCACTCCGCGATCAAGGTAGACTCTGTGCTCAACCAGCTTTTTGGTGAGCTCCTCGTTCAAAGCAGCAGTGTCGTCCGCCGTCTTTCCATCTTTGATTCCTCTGAGGACGCTCAGATTGCGCAGGGCCAAAGTCTGAAGGTAGGAGAGGAAGATCTCGTTCTTCGCATCCAGTAGGGTGATTCCATTGTCGGGAGGAAGAAGGTTTGCAGATTCGGGTAGTCCAGCGGTAGCAGCTCCAGTAGAGGCAGTGAAGTTGGACAGAACGTCTTTAAGAGATGCAGCCGCCATGTTGTGTGGCAGATGAAGGATTGTTCAGGATGGGAAGACCTGTAGCTTCACATGAAATGTTCGGAAATTCTTCCTTGGATCTGCGCCGACTGGATTTATTTTGGCCGAGGAAGAGAAAAGCGCGAGCAGGGAAGCGCAGCGACGACTTTTGGCATAGCGCGAACGCACAGACCCCAATCTAGACGTCCGCGCCAACTGCTCTTCACTAGAGACCAGCTGCAACATGCTACCTAGGTATATTCACAAACAACGGCAAGTCAATTCGCTCCTCTTCTTCAATCTTGAACTCCACTCTGCGTTGCTGCGACCCGAGATCAGTCGATTGATCTTTCAATATTATACACACCAGTTTCACCACTCTACTATTCTAAACAACATCCGGATGATCAACCATCACAACACAAAGGCAAATGAATACAGCCACCTGGCAATGAAGTGTATTGAGCAAGGCCATTGACGAGGTCTCAATGCGCACTTACTAGTGCACAAACATTCTGTAGATTCACCACAACAATGTCGTCTAATCTGATCCACAAACCGACTAGGGTCCTCACAATCTTCGACTGCCTATCCGATGGCGACAGGACGAGGTGGCCGACTGCCGACAAAGGCTTCGTGCGCAACGACAACTACTTTCTCGAAAAAGTGGCAAACGAAAAATGGGCAAAAGATCGCACCCACGCAGACCTGGGAGGCCCACCATCAATCGCTATCTGGCGTTTGGACAAGCTACCAGACGGGTACGCTGGCTTCGAAAAGGCCAGGCTCGGCACTAAGCACATCGATAGATATGTTTATGGCCACCCTACGGGCATATTTCGATCTTTGGCCGAATTCTATCCGCACTTCAAGCATTTGATGGACAATGGTGGCGCCGTAGGCTGTCAGTGCAAGCTGTGCTCAGGCAATCTGAAGCGCGCCAGCTATGGTGGAGCAACAAGTGGTGTGACGAGTAGTAGTAACGGTGCAAAGAGTGTCAGTCCTGCTCGAACATCTAGTTACTTTGCCAAACCATCAACCTCCAAATCGCAACTTGCTGGACCTTCTATTCATAAGCCGCGTGGACGGCCAAGCAGTCTGAGTGTGCTCCCACATGGTCGTTTGGAATCCTTCTCGCCACCTCGCAAACCTCGGAAACAGATGGACGAGGATGGCACCCCCGACGTGTTTAGCGAGCTGCTCAGCGAACTCAAGGCTGCGGACGAAGGTATTTTGATCGATCGTAAGATCAGGGAGACGCTGTCACCCGATTGGCGGGTCGGACACGACATGCTGGAAGATTTACTTTGTGACTGGAGGCAGGCCCCTCGCTTTGTGCCACGGACCGGTGAACTTGTGTTATTTGTCCGCGACATGAAGCCGAACGAGACATTGGCATGGGATGACAGACTGGAAACATACCGCAAAATCGACCAAGATACCAGCGAATTGCTCGAAAGACCTAAATGGGAAGCCGGTGTCATCAGCCAGATGTCCTTAGAAAGAGTCGATGAGACCTACTTGAAATCGTCTTTGGACAACACAAAGAGTAATGTTGTCAACTCTGGATACAGAATCGAGCCCTTTTCTCAGCCCGGAAGCGAAGTCAAAACAGAGTCAAAACAGCATCGTTACATATCTCTTCATGCAATCAGACCATTGGTGTACTGGCATGACTGTCTTCGCGGGCTGCCGGAACACGAGTGGCACCAGACTATCAAGTATGCGTTATCGGTGGCCAACACATTTTGTGTGATTGGCAGAGACAGATTCAAGGGTGTACGCGATGCCTTTTCTGGACCCGAGGCAACAATATTTTGTCTCGGCGCCTACATCGGATCTGAGCTGATCCTGACTACTGATGCGGTCCGCTTACTGCCCAATCCGGACGAACAGAAACCGAATGAAGTGACAGACGTCCTCGTGGTCACTGCTATCAAGCTGCGACTTGTCAATCTGAGAGACGCTGGGGAAGATGATTGGGACGAGGGACGTCCCTACACAATTTGCCTACATATCAGCGGCCCAGCATACACAACCGATCCTAGGAGAAGCTACGATGGAGTAGGGAAAATGCCCATCCCAGCAAACTCCGGGCTTCTACCAGCATCTGTCGAAGGGTACGGACAATTCTATTACATGACAGACCCAAAGAAGCCTAAAGCACGCCTCGAGGTGCCATTCACGCGGGTCCTCGGTCGTGTGTCCGAAGCCCCTGCCATGGAGACTTGGTTTGGCTCACAAGCGCCGCCGTCATTGGCATTCCAGGCCGTTAATATTCCCAAGTCGCCGAAGTCGCCAGCAAAACCAGCAGATCTCAGACGCGGCGTATCAGGTCTCACCCAAGCCCGTGCCCACGCGTACAATACAGACCCACGCATCGACAAAGCAGCCGGAAAGTCGTGGTTCTGGGCGGACACGCGCGTCGAGGCTCTTGACTTGCACGAAATGAACAATCGCTTCGTCGGGGTCAAGGATCTCATGAGGTCCAGGGAGCAAATGAATGATTGGCGCAAGGCTTTGAAGGCTCTTGATGGTAGCAAGGGCGGCCTTGCTGATTACCACGCTGCGGTGAAGAAGCGCGAGGAAGAAGCAAAGAAGGGGCGGGAGGGCCTTGCGGCTGGAAGCTATGGCATGGTTGCAGCAGCTGTGACCGATCCAGTGGGAACAAGCGGAAGTGGGACAGAGGGAGAGGCCCAATTGGCGGAAGACGATGTGGACATGGTGGATACGGACGAGGAAGGAGATGAAGATGAAGACGAAGACGAAAAGCGTGGACACGGTAGTATTGAAGACGAGCCACCTGCTACTGTTGGAGCAACGAAAACGCTCGGCGGCGACATCATTAAGCTCTCTGACTAGGCATGATTGTATGCACGGCGGGCTACTTTTGCTCAGCACGGGGCGAGACATGCTCGGTCTGCCATGAGCAGACTTTCAAAAGAACAGCTCTAAGATAGGCATGACTTATTGCATGAATGACATCAATGAACTTTGTGCACAAGCTAGTGACGGTGATATCATTCATTCTTCTCATTAACTTCACCCTACGCAAGGAGATCATAAATCTCATATGGAAGCATGACCAGCCTGCCCCTCTGCTCTTCGCCGCTCAAAAACACCATTCATCGCTGCTTTCACATCAGGGTTATTCCGAATAGTATTCTGAACCAACCACTCCTTCAAACTCTCCCTCAAAGGCTTCATCGCCAGATCCTCACTCGCAAAAGGCGCAAGCTCCAAGCCCATCAGCCTCGTAATCTCCTGATCAGTGGCTTTCGCCAACGCCTCCAAACGATCAACCTGCTGAGACGAGACAGCACTGCCTTCTGGTGAAGTCGGCTGTGGTCCTTTGAGGAGAGGTCCGAGCTGCGACATGGCGATGAAGAAAGTCACGGTGATCTGGCGCAAGAGCTCCAGGACCTGGAATGGGAGGTAGGGGGCACGGAGTTTCGTTGTGATGAGAATCGGGTTGAGGAATTTGCTCAGCGTTTCGGGGAAATTTGGTCGGGTCATGGTGTAGAGTTCGATGGTGAAGAGGGATGCCATGAACAGGTAGCGCCAGAATTTGCCGGATTGGAAGTGGCCCATGACGCTTAGGAGGACGAGCACGGTGGCGGTGCCGATGTAGTAGCCGCCGATGTTTTGGATGCCGGTGAACACGTAGTCGCGGATTGTTTTGGCTTGTCGCCACTTTAGGACTTGTGGGCCGAGGCGGTCGTAGGCGAAGCGCTTCGTGGGATCTGAAAGGGTGTCTCTGGCGACTTGCAGACGCACGTAGATTGCTTCGGCGATTGAGCGGTCGGGTCCTGTGGCTTTGTCTGGGTGGAATTGAACAGTGCTGTCGTGTTGTTAGTGAATTTCTAGCAAGATTCGTAATGTACATGGCTTACAGTCTTCTGAATTTGCTCTGAACCGCTTTCTCTGTAGCATCATGTGGAACACCCAGATCCTGGTAGAAGTCTCCGGCCAGTCGGAGTTGGTAGTCTGCATCGACGATCGTGTACAGGAGGTATATCAGGATCACGGCAATGTGAATTCGTCGTCGGTCGCGGACGAAGCGTGGCGATCCAGGGGCAGGTTTTGGGTCACCAGCACGAATGAAGACTGCATAATAAATCGACTGGGCGTATCCTGTCACTAGCTAGAGATTGGTTAGCATCCGTATAATCGTGTTTATTTTGAGAGATCTCGTACCCCTGGCAAGAAATACCATCCCGCCAACGAAAGTAGACTGTTCGCTGACATTTTGGTTGTTCGACAATTATTTGCTGAAGCTCTTGATTGTCATTGCGGTCTTCCTGAAACGTTTTTCAAGTTGGAAACAACAATTGATTTTTTGTTCGATTCCTCGCATCTCGCGGCGGCGCGTAGAAGACCAGGTGTTGATGATGGGCGATGGATCGACATGGACAAAAGTCGGCCTCGGGCGCACTTTTTTGGCCTGACTTTTCTCGCTTGCAGCTGCTGCAGCTTCACTTTTGTCTTTAGTGGATTTTTGCGACAGGCTTGCGACAAGCCACACCACATAATGTCCTCAGAAAACATGTCGCCAGTGTCCAAGGACAGTGCAGAGAAGATGTCGAAGAAGAGGAGAAGGGAGGAAGAGCTTGCGCAGAGCAAGGATGCGAAACCAGCACCAGAAGCCGAGTCTACACCCGCAAAGAAGCAGAAGAAGGCCAAGAAGGACCGTGAGGCCTCTGTGAAGGAGGAAAATACTGAGGACGCGACACAAACCGCAACTTCCTCAAAGAAGGAGAAGAAAAAGAAGAGCAAGAGCACCGAAGCAACCACAGACGAAGCCTCTACTCAAGATGCGAAGCCAGCAGCAGCCGAGGAGCAACAGTCGAAGAAGCACAAGAAGCAGAAAGACAGCGCTGTCGAGGCTGTAAATACCAATGGCATCGAGGAGACGAAATCCGCGACCACGACGACGACCGCCATAAAAAGCAAGCACTTGCAATCAAAATCGCCCTTTGTGCAACAAACGACTTCCTTCTATCTCGCTCTCTCGCCAATCGCACATCATTTCCCTCTGGAGGGACTTTGCGCCGAACACATTTCACCTTTACTTCTCACATACTACCCGCCCATGAAGGGTGTGGTGCTGTCATACAGCGATGCGCGACTTTCAGAGTCTCCTGCAGAAGGCATGAAAGTGAACAAGAGCAAGCAAGCAAAGACCGTACTGGGCCAGAGTGTTGACGAGTACGCTGTGACTTTCATTTGGCTCACCGTTGACTTCCTAGTCTTCAAGCCTCAGCGGGGCACGGTTCTGGAAGGCTACGTCAACTTGCAAAACGAGAGTATTCTCGGCCTGATCTGCTACAACTACTTCAACGCCGGTATTGAGCGATCACGGATACCCAAGGACTGGCAGTGGGTGGAGGAGGAGTCGTCGGAGGAGAGCGGCGAGATGTCGCGTCATGGTCGCCGTGAGGCCGCTGGCCACTATGTCAATGGTGATGGCAACAAGGTGGAGGGCAAGATCGTCTTCAAGGTCAAGGATTTTGAAGCCACAGCTGGCGCTGAGACGGGAAGCGGAAGCATCAACATTTACGGTACGCTTCTGACCGAGAGCGAGGATGCGAAGGTCGACGAGGAGGCTAGACAAAAGAACTTGGTGGTAAGAGAGAGGCCAGCTCGTAGGTAGAGACTTTTCTACCGTAATCCTTTTCCTGTTTGCAGTAGCGAGCATTTCTATGTACTTTGTAGCGATTCACGACATATATTGTACAGCACATCTACCCAATCGGACTAGTTCATGCATGATGTCTTGGTCGCAACGGAAAAAGAAGCTTTATCACAGGCTGCACCGCGAACCAGTAGAACCACACTGCTGACCATCTGCGACAATGAAATTCATGCCTTATTTCATTTAAAGAAAAAAAGGTCGCCAAAGACTTTTGCTGGTCACCATATGTCGGGGTCATCGGTCTCGGTCGCACCTTCCGTCCGCTGGCGCTTTCACATGAAGATCTCCGAGCTTTGACGAGCGAAGCGACGCAACTTTCCCGCTCTCACCTAACCTACAACACTTCCAACAAAATAATGCTCCCACACCCAAACCCACCAACCGCCTAGGCAAAAACCCACCGTCCACCATGCGCCTCCGCCTGCGGATCGTGCGAGCCGACCTGCCGACCGTCAACACCCTCTGGCCGCTGTCCGACACGGCGCAAAAAAACACAATCGCCCAGCTCCTCGAGACAATCGACCAGACTTTCCCTCTCGATTCCGCGAATCGCGGCTTGGAAGAATACGTCGTCGAAGTCGCTGGCTTTGAATGTCTGCATTACCATGAGATCAGCGCCGTTTGCAAGGATGAGGATGAGGTTGTCGTGCGCCCGCTCACATACGCGGAAGTTAGAGCGAGGCATTTGACAGGGAGAGCTCAGATTGAAGAGGGTGGGAGGAAGCTGCATGATGGCGTTGCGTTTGGGAGGCCGCTTTTGACCGCTCCTGTGAGGCCTACGGTTAG
Organism: Cladosporium sp. MBC 237; assembly: GCA_030772445.1. Lineage (NCBI taxonomy): Eukaryota > Fungi > Ascomycota > Dothideomycetes > Cladosporiales > Cladosporiaceae > Cladosporium > Cladosporium sp. MBC 237. The sequence continues at coordinate 442,766 of JAPHCH010000007.1, read as the reverse complement.
AGTGCGCGCGAGTAAGAGGAAGAGATCTGAGATTGATGATGGCGAGGAAGAGAGGAGAGTTAGGTTCGCTGCGGATGGATCGAGTGTTGAGGGTGCGCCGCTGGGAAACCACGCCACGGTTCTCCCCCTCGGTAGTCTTGAAGATGAGGATGATGAAGAAGACGATGAGGATTTCGAGGACGAGAGCGATTCTGCCACGACCGTTTCTTCATCCTCGAGTCACTCGGACTCTAGCAGAACGGCTAGCACCCGCTCTAGCGGCAGTTCGAGCGATGATAGTTCAAGTGACGCTTCATCTAGCGAGGATTCGTCCAGCGACGATTCGTCTAGCGACGATTCTTCGAGTGATGATTCGTCAAGCGATGAATCCTCATCAAGTGAGGGCAGCGCAAAACGACGGCCGAAGCCACAGGCCAAGCAAGCTGAGCCAAAGCGTAGCGCAGCGCAGGACGATCATGTGAAGTCTGCAAAAGCTGCCTGCTCCAACACACCACAGCCTGGTTCGCTTCCCCACGACGGCCAAGCAAAAACACACAGCAGGAACCTGAGAAGGCGCGATTCAAAGAAGTTGGCCTGGCTCAAATCACAAAACATCCTCCCGGCGAATGCGGATCTCAAAGCGTTCCGTGAGTGGGAGAGCACAAATCCCTGGCCGTCAACTGCACCATCCATGACGAAGCGCGGCGATTCCATGGATACTTCCAGCGCAACGCTAAACGGCGGCGACGGCAAGGATATGTCAGAGGCTAGCTTTGAAGCTGATCTCGCGGCGAGAAGGGAGCAATTGCTCCAGTCGATCGCTTCGGGTGGCGTCGAACTCGGCGTGAATGGAAAAGCTGTCGGAGGTGATGAGGATGAAGGGCCTGAGGTGCAGAGCAACAAAGTCGCGGCCGAGAATGCAGCGCTTGCCGAACGCCTACAGCAGGAGAGTATTGAACACATGGCTGCCAAGGATGCGGCGCAGGCTGCTGCATCAAATCGCCGCTCACTCGACATGAGCAGCGCCGAGCGCCTGCTTTATGGCTCTCTCGGTCTCCGTGCGCCCAAGACGCAAGAGCAGAAAGACGCGATACAGCAAAAGCTGGCCGCCCGCTTGGGAACAGCAGCACCCAAAGTGAAGTCTGCGAAACAACCACAGCAACCTGCCCTGGAAGATCAAGAAATCGACGACGAGGACACTGGCGATTGGCGCTCTAAAATCGAACTCAGCGCCGTCGAGTGCGCTGAAGAGGGTGTTGAGCTCAGCACGCCACCTTTCCCCTTCTACCAACGCTGGGACTCGCAATATCGCAGGAAGAAGAACAGGAACATGTCTGCTTACGCGGACGCACCCCGCAAACGCAGACGCAGAAACCAAGGCGGCGCCACATCAGGTGCCTACGAGGAAGTCTACGACAAATACAACATGGACGGAACGGGCGACGCCCTGGACTACGACGGCGACGGCGGCGATGAATCCTACTGGGAAGAAGGCGCCCTCCTCGACAACCAAGGCGAAGACGACGAAGACGACCTTGCCGAGAAGCAGCTCCTCAACGAAGTCAACGCAGAAATCCCCGTGGATGACTTTCCACCCATCCCTTCAGACCCGACCACTCTCGCAGCCCTAGCCACAGACGACGCACGCGCAGGCGACTACATCGTCTACACCGAAATGGTCCTCTCGCCTGCCACCAACTGGCAGCCACAAATGCTGATGCGCACCGTGAAGCTGCTGGAGAAGGAAGGGGAAGAGTGGAAAATGCAAATGGCGCTGAGAGATTTGCCGCCCAAGGAGTACGACGAGGATGGCAAGAGGGTTTATGGGAAATTCGAAATGGCCGATATGAGTGATGATGAAGGCGATGGGGAGGATGAGAGGATTAAGGTGCTTTCTTTGGGGGATTTGAGCGAGGTTAAGTTGCTCAAGAGGGTTGATGGTGATGCTGAGATGGCGGGCGTCGGGGCTGCTGCGTAGAGTGCAGGCTGCCTTGTTGTCTGAGGAAGGCTCTGTGCGTGACAGCAGGATGGAGGAAATGTGGCTGCTGGAGAAACAGTGCTTTGGCTTCGGTACACAGACGTCTAGCTAGTCTTGATAAGTATCAAAAATACGACTACTGCAATGTTGATGCGAAGTGAATGTGATTGTATGACTGCATGTAACAGTAGGTAGTAGTAAGATATTGAGAGGGACTGTCAGCACGTAAGGTGAGGCTGATAAGGTGGGATGCCTGACTCGTGTGGGTGCCTGATCTGGCCTTAAATTGTTGGTGGAGGTAGATCATGGCATGGCTCGCATGGGACCAAAGCGGAAGCAAGCATGAGACAAAGTTGACATGCAGCGCCGTTAGGAAGAGGGAGTGAAAGGGAAGGAGCGAATGAGTGCCACATACCTGACATACACACAAAGACATGTTTTTATTGATATGAATTGACTGAAGGTATTATTCATTGGGATTGATTATATTCTTCCCGTAAAAATAATAAATAAAATAAAATCAATACGACCAATCATATCTCTTGACATGAACAAGAGGACCGTGCATACAAAAGCTTTCGTACACTCACCAATTCTCTCTCTCGGACAGAAGCGGCGGCGCGCGCGGTGATAGAGACTGGAGAGGCTGCGCCAGGTCCAGCGCGCCAGCCAACGCCCCCGATCATCCCGCTACCGAGTGACCAGACACTGCGAGCGCGCGAGCTTGGAACAATGAATTCCATCACGCCCCCGGCCATGCCTGAAGCAGCTTTTCACCACATCCTGCCTCCCTCCTCCTCCAATCCACCCATCCACCATCCCATCCACCAACAACCATCACCACAAAATCACCTCCTCTAAAAACCACTCTCGCCAACGCCAGCTTAATACATACACTGCGAACAACCACTCCTCCTCCCCAACAACCCTTTCCTCGCCGTCGCTTGGCTCTCCCAGCGCCCACTCACCGCGTCTGGCACCGGTGCTCACGCACCTGTTTGATCATACCACCACCGTCAAACCCCCATAAATACTTGGGCTACACCACCATCCACAACCACCACCATGGCCACACCGGGAAAATCAACCTCCAAGGCTTCGCGAAAGACCCGCATCGTCACCCTCAGCGTCGCACCCGATGCGCTCGCACGCATCGTCTCAGGCGCCTCGTCTCGCAAACCTTCCTCGTCAACACCCACAGCCACCAATCCCGAGCAGACCCCTTCCGTCGCGCCGCCCGTGCCTTCGCCAGGAGACAAATCGGAAGAATCAAACTCCACACCGGTGCCGGCCACTGGTGCTGACACCCCGGATCCAAACTCGCTCGCGCCGCCTCCAAAGATCGATGGTAGGCGCAAGCGAGGTGGTGGTGCTGTCGCTGGACGCAAGAGGGCGCCGCCCGTTATCGATCCCAACGCGCCTCCGAGGGAGAGAGGCAGGCCAGGTCCCAAGAAGAAGCCGAGATTGTGAGTACACCTAGATTTTCTTGCATGGCAGGGCATCTCATCGATACCTCCGTGCATGACTTCATGTGAACAATTGCTAACAATATCCCAGGCCAGACGGAACCATCGACCGCTCCGGCGAGACCGGTGGCCCAGCCAAAACCACCGGCAACGCAGCAGCCCACAAACTTGGCCCAAAAGCAAACACAGGAGCCATCAACGCCGGTCTCCGTGCCCTTGATCGTTCAGGCAAGCCCTGCCGTCGTTGGGAGAAAAAGGGCCTCCAGCTCAAATCTTTCACGGGTGCCACTTGGGGCTTGCACTCTTGGAGGGCACCTGCTCGCCCAAATGGCATCGATGCCAATGGCGAGGTGAAGAGCGACAGCTCGAGCGAGGTCAAGCAGCCGGGTAGCAGTGCGATGCCCAGTGAGAAGAGCCAGAGTGGCGACCATGGCGATCAAGGCGATACTACTATGATGACTGGCATGGAGAGCTCGCCTGCTCCTGCTGCTGCTGCTGCTGCTTAGATTGTCAACTGAGGTATGTGCAGCACTTATCGAAGCGATGCCTTTGCAATTTTGACGAAGAATTTCACTAACAGTCGCACAGCACCTTTCATACAGACTATCCATGGCAGATGCATCAGGCTGGAGCATCCCCATATTTTTTACTGCCCATGGGCGGTGCAATACGGTGCAATGCGCGCAAGCGTATCAAAAGTCGGCTTTCCTACTTGTCTCTTTTACTATGTACTACTACCAGCGAGGCGTTGGTCAACAGGACAGGACATGCTATCTATCATACTTTTCTGGATCGAGCAAAGGCGTTTTGGGAATTTGATCACATGCCTTCATACCCACATCGAGGTATCAGTGTATGGGATAATGGATGGGTTTGGCCTGGGCAAGACTACGAGTCTGGGTGTAGTATAAATCGATTCTTCTCATGAATTCTTGTCTTTTTCCCGTTCCCAACACAGTCTCCGTCTGAACACGTTGTCATTTCGCGCATCTTGGCGCATCTCGTTTGGAAATTGTGCGTGATCACCTGGACCTCTCTCGTGTCTTGGGCCAGAGGCGGGGCGGGCGTAGGTTGGGGTTGGGGTAGAGATGGCGCTTGACGAAGCCAGCAGCGAGCAAGTGGCAGCCAGTTACGTAGCCGGGACCGTCACATCATATGAACTCAATACACCACATCCCGCAACCATCATCAACCTTCCCCTCTCGAAACAGCACACACAATCCCGCCATTCGAGCCTCTTCTTACAATCCAGAGCCATGATATGCTTTTTATCCTCCATAAGGAAGGCGTAATCCGGTAATTCGACGCGACTGACTTACTGCATACCCGCGCTGTGTCGACTCGAGACCTTTGGGAACGCTTGCTTGCTTGCTTGCTTGCTTGCTCGGCTCGGGATCCAACGGCAGACAACCGTACACACCTCTTGTCTGCAGCAGCACTTCATCCACGCCTCAGCAAATCGAACACGAACAAGCCTCTCACCACATTTATTCACCTACTCCGAAGAGAAGACCGCGTGTCTTAGCCTACAGCCCGCGTCTCATCCAATATCAACCGCCGCATCCAGCGGTACCTCCCGATTGACACTTCTCGCCCGGCCCGGGTTTCCGACAACTCACGCAAGAGACATAAGACAATCCTATTCGCTCCAACACTATAATATTCTTCGCTGTCCGGACCTACGTCACCAGGCCCGAAACAACCCGCTATGAGCGGCTCAGGCTCATACCCTTGGAGTTACTCCAACCCGCCAGGGCCTGGCAGACGACCTTCTTCTTCCGAGCGCAGCTCGGCCGGTCCGCCTCGCTTCCAGTCTCTGGCGAGGATTGCAAACCAAGGCATCGCTGGCCGAAGCGAAGAGCAGCGCGGAGGGAGCATGGAACGCCGTCAGAGCGCGTGGAAGCGGCGGTGGAGCGGCGACAAGCTGCGCTATGAGGACAACTTAAGCTGCGAGGAGCATGAGCAGCACGCGCCGTTTTTCACGCCGAGTTACTTGCGCGGGAACAGGTTTATGGAGCGCTTGAATCGCGGGTGGGATTTGCATATTGCTGAGTTGGAGGAGAAGAGGGAGGGGCAGGGGAGGTCGAGGAAGGCTTCGGGGTCGTTTAGGGGCGTTGCGGGGGATGTTGTTGAAAGGCAGAGTGGTGCTGGGCTGCTCAGTGGGTCGCATTCGCCCGGGAGTGAGGATGGTGAGGTGAGTACGGGCTTGCCTGGGAGGTGGAGCGATTACGACAAGTGGCCTGGTTTGGAAGTTGTCGGGGACGGGAGTGAAGTCAGATTCTCGGGTGTTTGCAAGACGACAGACGAAGCGGCTTCTATCCGGACGGACTATCCGATACCGAGGGAGTTTGGGCTCTATTACTACGAAGTCACGGTTTTGTCGAAGTGCAAAGAGGGCCTGATTGGGATTGGCTTCTCGGGCAAGAAGACCGCGCTGAATCGATTACCTGGCTGGGAAAGCGATAGCTGGGCATACCATGGAGATGATGGGTACTCTTTCGCTCAGAGCGCGAACGGAAAAGCATACGGGCCCAAGTTTCAGAGTTTGGATGTTATCGGATGCGGTGTGGATTTTATGACCGGTCGTGGATTCTTCACGAGGAATGGCATTCATCTTGGTATGGAAGAGAACACACCTCTCGTTTGCTTGTCTGAGACATTGTCGCTGACCCCCACTTTTGCAGGTACTGCTTTTACTGGCCTTCCTTTCTCAGAACCCCTTTATCCTTCCATTGGCATCAAAAAGTCCGGCGAGCATATACGCGCCAATTTCGGCAGGGACAAATTTGTCTTCGACATTGACGGCATGATGGCTAACGAGCGACGACTCATTCGAAGAGACATCAGCCACGCGGACGTTTCAACACTCCACCCTCCCGACAACGAAAACACCCTCATCCAAAAACTCGTCAGCCAATACCTAGCGCACGAAGGCTACGTGGAAACTTCCAAAGCCTTCGCAGCAGACGTCCGCGATCGCGCGGCAGCCCTCAACACGCCAGGCTCGGCAGATGCGGCTTCGTGGGCGGGCGAAGACGACGTGCAAACTCTGAACCGCCAGAAGATTCGCCGCGCGATCCTGGACGGGGACATCGACAAGGCCCTGAAGTATACGCAATCTTTCTACCCTCTCGTGCTGCAGGACGAACGAAACAAGGACATTTACTTCCAATTGCGGTGCAGAAAATTCGTCGAGATGATGCGCCGGTACTCTGAACTTCAGTCTGGAATTCCTTCTTCGTCGGAAGGAAGTGGCAGTAACGGTCATGCTTCGGACGAAATCCTCGACAACCAAATGGAACTCGACGATCAACTCAACCGCGAATACACCAAACAACCCCGCCAGAACCAGCATCAGCAACAATCCCAATCCCAATCCCAACACTCCCAACCCCCACAAGACATCGAAATGGATCTCTCCACATCCTCCCTCCCCGCCAAACCAACTCCAATGAAAGCCAACGACTACCTCACCGCCGCCCTGCAATACGGGCAAGAACTTCAAGCAGAATTCGGCGCAGACCCCCGTCCAGCCGTCAAAGAGCAGCTGCGCGAAGTCTTCGCCATCATGGCCTACGTCGATCCGCGCGAGAGTATCGTCGGTGGACTGCTGGATAAGAGGGGGAGGGTGGGGATCGCGGAGGGGGTTAATGGGGCTATTCTTGGTTCGTTGTCTTTTCTTCTTTTTTTTCCCCCTATTTCTTTCATGCCAATGGCAGTGCGAAATTTATGACGGCTTGCTAACTTCTTTTTTCTTTGCAAACAGTTTCACTGGGCAAACCCTCCTCGGCAGCTCTGGAGCGCCTCTGCGCGCAAACCCAGGCTTTCCTCGATAACCTCGCCGGCAGGTGCGGGAAGGTCGCTTATATCAATGTGAGGGAGGATTTTTTGAGGCCGGGCGCTGAGGGGCCGGTTTGGACGGGTTGAGTTTGTCTTTTTTTTTTTTTTTTTTTCTTGGTTGGTGTTTGTGGGTTTTGTGGGGGTGTGTTTGCGGGTTTTGGGGAGTGGAGTTTGGGTGCGTTTCTTGGTGTTGGTGTTGGGAGCTCGGTCGTTGGCATTGGAATGGGAAGAATCGCAGTGCAGTGGGATATGATTCGTTTTGGGACTTTTATTCTTCCTTTATCGCCTCTCCTCTCTGTTTCCTTTTTCCTTTTTTTAATTTCTATTCATTTTGCGAGTGCGGAAGTGATGCGGCAACAGGCGAATGGCAGGTGCTCATAGATTCTTTCTGCTGGTGTTGCTGGTTGTGTACATACGAGCCGGTTCACGAGGTGGGGTGGTTGATTCGTCGACGGCAGGGCACGAGATGGGATAAGCGGAATGGTGGCGGTGAACGATGAGGGTCACGAAAGATACCGATGGGCATAGATTATCTTGTCTTCGCTATGGTGGTGGGTAGGAGGTAAGGGGTATCAATGGGTCTTCACTCCAGGACGTACCAATGGCTGGTCCACTCTACAATTGTCACTCGCGCGTGGGTCTTGCTGTGATTTCTTGTTGTTGTTCTTTAAGAGGTTCCAATGGACTCTTTTGAGGGGTTCGAAGCGACTGCCATGTGAGCTGGGTGTGGAATTGGAAGCTGGTAGTGACGTGTCTAGCGAACGTATTTCGGAAAGGGCAAGGTTGGGGTGTGAGAGAGGGAGAAGATGAGAGCTTGTATTGGATCGATATGAGCTGCGCGTGGATGTACGGAAGAAGAAGAAAAAGAAAAAAAGCGCTGTAATGCTGCTTGACCTTGGATCCTTTGTGGGTGCCCCCACAACATCTCTCAGAGCAGACAATCACCCTCGTCCTCCACCGCGTTGACGCTTTTTTGGTGGCGCAGGACCGTCGGGGGAGATGTCGCGGAATCGGCGTTTGTCTGCTCTTCGGGGTCGGGTTGCGGCCGCTGTTTGTTGGTCTTGTTTGCGTGGGCGTGGACGTGGTGCTGCTCTCGCTGGGGCAGCGGGTGCTCGGGCTGATGGCTGTGGCTGCTGCTGTTGTTGCTGTTGCTGTTGGTCTTGTTGATCTTGCTGGTCTTGTTGATCCTGCGCAGCTCGCTGCTGTTCGTCTCGAGTTTGTCCCATGAAGGCTCATGGCGTCTTGTCGATTTTCTCGGGCCTGGGATCCGCGCCTGGTTATTTGGAAGCGCACTCTGGGTTCTTGTTTTCGGAAACCCACGATCTGCGATCTGAGGTGTTTGTGTCATAACGGGAGGCCCGGCTGGAGACAAGGCGGGAGGCCTCGTGGGAAACGCTGCAGGAGGTGCTGCGGGAGGTGCTACAGGAGGCACTACAGAAGGACTGACAGGTGCTGCCGTTCGTGCTTGGACGGAGGGTGTGGTTTCGGGAGGGAGTGCCTCAACATTGAGGAGGCGCGGAGGGCGAGAGGTCCTATGGTCAAATGCCGCAAGCTCGGTGCCCGTCTCGCCGCCAAAGGGATCATCGTCCGTATCGTCGCCGAGGTCATATTGGCCGCGTGCGAATGCCAGCGGGTACTGCTCGATGGGTTAGCAAGTTCCTGCTTCCAAGATGATTGTGCTGGGAATCCTACGCTATCTCGCAGATTCCCTCCCAGATCGTAGTAATTGTTACATTTCTCCCTTTGCGGAGGCTCATTCCGCAGTTCGCCACCCTTCCTTGGATCCTTGCACCTACGCACGCGTTTCAAGATTTCCGAGAAGCTGGGTCGTTCACTCTGATGAAGCTTCATGCAGTCCAGTATGAGTCCTTGTAGCTCCGTGCTATAGTGATCTTTTTCCTCATCGCTGAAAGTGAATGCAATCACGCCGGGATCTTCCCAGTAGTCAAGGCCGTCGATTCCTTCTGTTCTGTGCATCTGTGTAGCGCAAAAGATAAGTATCAGCCGTTGTGTTGGGAGATCATGAGTCTCTACTCGAAGCACTTACGAGTGATCCAACAATATTGCCGACTCCCCATACGTTGGTTTTTGCCGACATTTTCTCAATCCTTATGTTTCTATGACCGAGTTGCATCCAAGACTGCTCGATAGGATAATTGTCTCGAGGTTGAACACGTTCAGGGTCACTGTTCATCGTCAGCGAATGGTCACAGATATTCAAAGCGCTGTATGCTTCACACTTACTAGTCCTTCACGTCTGCAAGCTCGGTGATGTATGTGGCCAGACCAAAGTCTACGCGGAGTCAGCAGATCATATTGAGCACGAAGGGAGGAGATTATCTGCACTTACCTCCGATCTTGGGGGTCGGGTAACGACTGAATTTATTTCTGTCGGCTATGCCGAGGAAGGTGTTTGAGACTCGCAGGTCGCGGTGCACAATCAAATCCCACTCTGCGAAGGGGTTGCGCTCGAGCTCACCCTAATCAAGTAGCAATCCGACGTAACACAGACACTCGAAGACGTGCCAGAGAAAAGGCTCCGGTAGGAAGTCATTTGTCTGTATGAGATCAAAAATGTTGCCCAACGGGCAGAACCTGCGATTCTTGCGTCAGCATATTATGTTTTTTTCTTTCCGTTTGATACATGGACCGGCGATTCTTGAAAACGTGACGACAAAAATTTACTGAATCTTGACAAGGGATTACAGTGTCGGGGGAAGAACAAGGGTGTGAGCTTACTGCGATGTGGTCAGTCAATCTACCAAGACAATACAATGGCTCTGATGGTTTACCTCAAGATACAGCCGATAAAATCTTTCCTTCTCAGCAACACGCCAGTTCAAAAATCTGACAACATACTCAGAGCCTTGCTTTCCACGAAGATCATACATGGCCCTGACCTCTGTCGGAACCTTTTCAGCGTCGCTGTCGGTGGTATCAGTTGTCCAGAGATCTTCGCTTTTCCAGAGGCCTTTGGCTTCAGGCATTCGAAAGTCACAATCCTTGACGACCACGCGATTCACAATTCCAAAGTTTCGATCGAGTTGCACGTAAAGGTGAGCTTGTCCGAAGCAGCCTTCGCCCAATGTCTGGCGACCTACCCAGCGTTTTGGTTCACCGTTGGAATCCTCAAGCATGTCGATCTCGGTGTTCTTCAGTGCAGCCTTGTAGTATTTGTATTTTTCCTCATTGACCGCCTGCCGCCACTTTTCCATCATTTCCAAGGTTCTGCCATCGATATTGTGTACTTGTGTAGCGCGACAAGCTTGCCGAGGGCAAGATACAAGAAGAAGAAGCTTTCGTTGAGATTATTGATTGCTCTTGTCTTTTCGGATGGAATGACGCCGCCACGCTGTACCTCTATCCATCTTGTCTTGCAAGCTTCGATGTTCCGTGCAACATAGTCGGCATAGTCAAGCTCTCTTCCAAATATCGCATCGTCTGCAGTTGGGGGCTGTGTTCTTTCGTGGATATCTATAGGATTCGAGTCAGTGTAATTGCATCAGGGATTCCAGGGCAAGGTTGACGAACCTGGCGTGAACCTCTTTTGATCGTTGTCGGCACCTTCGTGCCATTCCAGCCTGTACCATCTGTGGTTTGCCATGGCAGAATCTTTGGTAGTGTAAGCATGAGTGAAGCTGTCGGTTGTGAGTTAGCTTACAGCGACCAAGATGTGCTTTTTTGTTGGCTTTGTGTTTGTATGACAACTGCATCTGGATTGTTTCTTTATCTAAATATTTGCTGTGAGATGCATCAAGCAGGTTGATCAAAATTAGATTGCTTTACACTCCTACGTATGGTGTGTGTGCTTATGACATTAACATTCGTCAATGGAATTGAAAGAAAATCTTGTAATAATCTTGGCCAGTTGCCTTTAGTCTGGGACAGCCCACGCAGCATAGTGATCCTTCGCCTGCATCAGTGGTTCGTCCTCTGCAATCTTCTGAAATTGGAACGCTGAAAGGATCATGTCAGCGGAACGTCTTATAAATCATGGGTTCAAACACTTACGAACGCGGTGATCGCCCTGAGGGTACTCCATAGCGACTTTTCTGATATTCAGGTAAAGCGCCTTAGGCGTTGGCCTCTCTGATGGAATCCTTCGATAGCACGACTCGGCGAGGTCCACGATATCCTGAGGATACAACTCATGGAAGTCGTCATTACGGAACAGACGTAAATTATGTGGAGTATCGAACTCTGGCTGAAACTGAGGATCGCTCAAGCTCATCAAGCTCAGGATTGTAAGGCCGATTTGGAAAATGTTGGTGGCAGGACCGAGAGGGGCCGGCCTTCGAGATGTATCGACTTGTTCAGGGGCCATTAGGTAAGGTGTTCCGTGGTTTCGTGGGTGGGATTTATTCCTGTATGCGGGCTCTGAGATGTCGAATGAGTTGCCGAAATCGCATAGTTTGAGGACTGGAAGGCCAGGCCAGGTGACTGATCCGTCCGACTTCGAGAGCAAGTAATTGCTGCTTTTAATGTCCTGATGAATAAGATTATGTGTCCATGGTCGACGAGGGGTGGCGCCTCTGCTCCCATCTGTTGGCCAAGTACCATCGTCGTGCGGCAACTGCCCATGAGCCATCAAGCAAACACCGGCCGCCATAGCTTCGAAGAAATATAGAATCGCGATCTTAGGAACATGAGGTCGCAACTGGTTGGGGGGGGGGGGGGGGGGGGGGGGGGGGGGGGGGGGGGGCCCCCCCCCCCCCCTTCGTTGAGGATCTCGCCGGTAATTGTCGAACACTGCCTCCCTCAGATCGCCCAGCTCAGCGAACGCGGTATATAGCCGAATCATTTTAAACGGCTTGTAGACATGTTAGGCCAGGCATTCGATAACGTGCTTGTGCGTGGGGAGAAGTCGATGCAAACCTGCTTCCCGGGGAATGCGGTCGGAGACGTTACCATACCAGTAGGAGGGCCAATTCCAGTTTCTGTTAACGAAGCTTTCTTTGACTATGACTCGTTGGATGACTGTGCCGTTTGGACCATATTTGACGTATAAAGAAGCGCGTCCGTTGCCACCTTCGCCGACTGTGGTCAAATAGCGCCATTCTCCCTGGGCATAGGGTGGCGGTAGACCGTGAAGAGGAATTCTCGCAGCTTCAGTAGCGGTTGGCTGAGTGAGCTTGTACATGTACTCCTCGGCTGCCCAGTCATGCACAAGGCCCTTTTTGTAAACCAGAGGTATAAGTTCGTAGGCAATCTCGTCGGCATTTGCGTGCATTTTCCCATTCAAGGCGTACAGGTGGCGAACGACGTAGTTCTGGCAGTCTACCGCAACAGGGACATGAACCATTCTGAACAGTCGATCAACATTGGGTCGGTGGCGATCGAGATAGTCTGCCTCGATGGGATTCACAGGGACGTCTTGCTCGTTGTCCCAGTCATGGTCGGGATGCACGCGTTTGTGGAAGCGCACGAGGAGCTCCGCCAAAGGCTCAAGCTCGTCCATGGTCTGGCATTTTGCCCTTTGAAGCTGACGATGCAACCAGGCCTTGTACACGTGATCGAATTTTTGCTCGTACCGGAAAATCCAGGTCGCATAGGCGCCAGCAGTTCCAGTATTGGGCCGAGGTAGGGCTTGCGTGGATATTGACGTTGCTTCTCCTGCTTCGCCAACATCATGAATGCGCGAAGCATCTTCTTGCGATTTTGAAGTGCTTGCACCGGCTTTCGCGCTCAGATTGCTTCCTCGAGAACGTCTGGCTTTTGATGGCGAATCTTCATCACCATTTTCACCGTCTCTTTTGCGCTTTTGACTGGGCCTCGGACCACCTTTTGCAGGCGGAGATGAGGGCTGTGCTTCTGGGAGATCTTCACTGATAGCCGTCGCGATCTCTCTCAGCACGGCCAAGATCTCATTGTTCCACGACACGTCGTTGAGTTCTTTCAACGCGTCTCGTCTTTTTAAGGCGTCCAAAGCGTCAATCTCGACCGTGTCCATGTATCTTTTCAAATGCTTTTCCAGATATCGGGAAAATTTTCCACACTTGCTTGACGTCTGTATGTCGATCAGATGAGACATGTGAGTCAGCAGTTCGTCAATAGCTAAGAGGCGAACTTCGATCTTTTCCATTAGTGCCTCGTGCGATCTTGCCGCGGACTGCAAATCGGCCGCCAATGCAACGCTGACCTCACGGCGAAACCATGCTCGCGCCCACTACCTCCCGGTCCGCATCCCAGATACTTCGAATGGCGTTGGCGAACTCTTTTCGCTGTTGGGGCGTCATTGTCTCTTCCCACTCTGCTGCAGCTTCTCGGTTGAAACGTGTGTTTGGGCTGGTGAGACCTTCATCGACCAAGGCTGCCCGAAGCCATGTTTTGTAGTCCCTGAGATCCTCGCTGTCGGTCATTTTGGCGGTTTATTGAGCGGTCAACTGAGTTTGGGTAGTGATAACAGGAACTTGAGAAATAGTCTACAGTCTCAGAATGATTTGCATTACTGTCGACGGGGAGTTTTTCTTTGTTTGTTCCAGGAGGTCGCATCCGGAAGCAAGTTTGGTCCATTCATGGGCACAAACCGAACAAAGGAAGCCAGCAGTAAACTCATAACAACAATGAATATGGTCCATACTTTGTACATGGGTTTGAGAGGTAAATCGAACTTATCTTTGTATGGTATACTTGAAAGTAGGTGATTCGAGATAAGAGCTCTCATCACCATCGGATTGTAGGCATCTATCCATGGGAGTACAATTAGCAGGTGTCTGCAGTATGTTCCTTCAGAGGTTTTTCCTTTGAGAGCACGGTGTATCTAAAGGACATCGAAGCGTTGCACACTTGGCGGTCACTCGCATTGAATTTTCTAGCATAGAAATTGTATGAGATGAGCGTAGAAGATGCCTCATATTGGCGTGAGGTGTTGACAGCGAGAAAGCACTGGACGTCGCGACAGCGCCAAGCCAACGTCACGTCTCGCAAGTTGATGCTCTGAGCGCGTCTGTTTGTAGACACACGGAACATACAGCTCACTTCGACCTCTGACCTCCCACTATGGCATCACCATTGTCAGCGAAGCGACGCAGATTCAACAATGCCTCCAGTGCACTAAGTAAACCTTTCGTCTCACCACTCAAGACTGCTGATAACAACAAGCCGCTTGTTAGAGACCGGCGTAACAATGTGATAGCAGCTCGCAATCCGTCATACATTCCAAGTACACTTGCTCATACGATTGCGGCAGCAACTTCGAGTCCCGTACGTGGTAAGACCCCGGACAAGAAATCTGCCGTCACCCCGTCTCGGTCGATGCCTAGCCGGAGACAAGCGTATACCACTCCATTTTCCAAACGCTCTGATCCGGCCGAACAAGCAACACAGAAGGCGATCACCTCGTTGGAATTACAGATCAAGACAGTCCGCAACGAAATCGATAGTTTGACTCAGGCTTCCAAGTACGCCAATGACAATACCGATGGCGGCCTCGAGGAGCTGGCGCTAAAGTGGAAGCTTGCATCGCATGGCGCCGCTGAAGAAATCTTTGGCTCTGTGAAAGAGCGTGTAAATCGCATGGGAGGTGTAGAAGCATGGCGAGAGAGTGAAAAGCAAAAGTTCGAGCGTTCCCATGGGATCGGCGAGTATGCGGAGCCTGAAGTTGACGACGATGCGGACTGCGAGTTTGACAGTCAAGGCGAGGAGCTGCCAGAGGAAGAGCAAGAATACAGGAAGAAGGATAAACGGCGCATGAAGCACGAAGCCATGGAAGCTGCAGACATAGACGAACCCGTCGTCGAGGATTCTGCAGGTCCTACACATGTATGGCAGCAGACTGGGAGTGGTGACGATGTAAGTTTTATACTTGGAGAAAGTGTTAGGATAAGGCTGACCCAACCCTAGGCGTTCACGATGGACATGATGCTTCGCTCGCTCAACATCGATCTTGATGTGATTGGTTACGACAAGGAAGGTCAGCGATGGGTCACCTGACCTCCAAGGGATGAACACATGAATGACTTTCTGAGGACTACGATTGCTATGAATAACGACGCATGTAATACATGCTCAGGAGTTTGCTGAGATACCCCTCTGATATTTTGACAAAGAACAGTCCGCGGCACCCATCACCAAATATTTGATTCCAGCGTTAAACACAAAGGCAGCGAGAGAGCCGCCATCAGTATCGTTTCTTACAGACGGCACTTTCGGGCTGAGATTTGGCGGTGTTCTCTGGGAGGATTGGTCACGACTGACCGAATCCAACTGGAAGTACAGTCACGCTCAAGAGTGTACTATGCGCCGCCTAGACGTGTCCTCTTACAAATCCTTGTCCCGTCTACTCGAATGCTGTCCTCAAGACTTATAGTTCGGCCTTATCTGGGACACACCTAGTCCCAATATTTCTTATAGCATTCGCTCCGAAGGCTCGGTGCCGAAAGGCGTAAGGCGCGTGAATGTATCGATGATTGGCTTTTAGGGCGCGTCTCTCGGTGGAGTCATGCTGCGCGGTGTGCTTCTCATTTCTGCGTTCCAAATACGCTTCCCGGTCCTGCTTCCCATTTCTGTTTCCGTGCTTTTTATCTTTGTGGAAGTTGACGAAAGTCCAGCGACAATTGACCGAGGGGATTAGGTGGCAACGCACAGGAGACTTGCGTGGCGGTCCACGGATAAATACAAATATGTAACGATGTCAGTGGATCCCTCCAAGTCTGTACCTCCTACTCAGGTACGACGTGGCTTATCAATGACTCAACCGAAGTTGACTCTAACTCCTGAAGAGATAAAACTCCGATTCCACTGGTGCCATGTAAACTCAAACGCTCCTCGGCCTCGTGTCATATCTCGTTTCATAGGTGAATACGTCAGGTGGGCGGCCTGCCACCCATGCAAGGCAGCTAGTGGACGCATCGAGTCCCACTTGGCCCTTGGCCCTGGCCTACCGACAATACCAGATTCTCACCACCCCTCACCGCAGTACGGACAACCAAGACATCAGCCAAGACGCTTGACGACTTCTCCATGTGCAATTCGTGTGCCAGGATGTAACGTGGAGTAGCGTGAGTAGCCGTTTTGCTCCGCATTTCACTTCCCCAACACTACTGTGGAGTGCTGTCGTGCACGGCTGGGGCAAGCCCGGGTTGCCCTCGGCGTCGGCGCCAATATTGCTTCCCGGACTTCATTTGTCCCTTGAACATTGCTTGTGTGGATCGCTTCTCCATCTCCTAGCCATGCAAGCCAAGCCTCTCTGGAGCGGAACGAGCGCTTCCATGACTGGACCCAAGGCCGAAGAAGCAAACCGACCGAGGCATTCTGGGGATCCCTCTCGGTTGTTGGCCAGATCTGCCAGGATATAGGGAAGATGTGTCCAACGGGCAGGATGATAAAACTGGGGCCAGTGGATCAGTGTTCTCATTGCAAGGCTCTCCGCACAAGAATCCATTTGTTGCCCAATACAGGCAATCGTCTTACCTCTTCCTCATCTTCACATCTTGACGACCTCACTCACCCAGGGACACTGGTACCGAACTTGCCAACATGACGAACATCGACCCGCATGTCGCTGCAAATAACGACAACAAAGATCAAAATGTCCTGCATGTCGAGAATGGCCAGCAAAGTGATGATGAGAAGCAGTCACTCGAGTCGGATGCTCTTAACTACTTCACACCAGAGGAGCAAAAGAAGATCATCCACCGTCTAGATAGACGATTGGTCACTGTTGTCGGAGTCAGTCGACACAGCGAAGTCCCTGGACTGCACGGCAGTCAGAAATCGTGGAGTAATGACTGACCCGACCCATTCGCAGGTCATGTATTGCGTGTCCCTCATGGATCGATCCAACTTGAGCAACGCTGCGATCGCGGGCATGAACGAGGAGCTGGAATTAACCGTTGGAATGAGATATGTAAGTGGCCCAGCCGGATTGAGCTCGTTCGAAACCAGTTGCAAGATCGGGAGGCTGACCACACGAAATTTACAGTCCATCGTCACTCTGGTCTTCTTCACCACTTACATTGTCTTCCAACCACCAGCCACCGTTCTCACCCGAAAGATTGGTCCCAAAAACTTCCTGGCTGGGCTGTGTGTAAGTCATAATAGTGCCAAGGAAGTTTTTCACAAGATGGAGACTTATTGCTCTGTTCACAGATCGCCTGGGGCTCCGTAATGATTGGAATGGGATTCACACATAACTGGGCTGCTCTTGCGGCATGTCGCGTTATTCTTGGTCTATTCGAAGCCGGATTCTTCCCAGTAAGTTTTCTTCTTGGTCATTCCTTTCAGGCTCACGGTACTGACGCAGCTTCTCTTAGGGATGTGTTTACCTCCTTTCCACCTGGTACGTGCGATACGACATGGGCAAGCGATACTCCGTGTTCTACCTACTCGGCGTTGTCGCATCGGCCTTCAGCGGCATTCTAGCGTTTGGCCTGATGCAAATGCATGGACTGGCAAATTTGGGAGGCTGGCGGTACGTCAAATATCTTCCATACCATGCGGTTCGATCGATGTGTTGACTGACATGGCTTTCAGCTGGATCTTCATCATTGAAGGTATCCTCACCGTCTGCGTCGGTATCATGGGCTACATCATGCTGGTTCCTTTCCCCGATGCTCATCCCGAGAAATCATGGCCGAAGTTTCTTACTGCGAGAGAAGTTGAATTCGTCGTTGCTCGAGTCAACGCCGATAGATCCGATGTTGCAGCCGAACCATTCGAGTTGTTGAAGTTCCTCAAGCCGGGGTTGGACCTCAAGGTCTGGGGCTTTGCCATGTGCTTCTGTTGTCTTACGACCGTTTCATATGCTCTAGCCTACTTCCTGCCACAAATTCTGGGTACGTTCATCTCAACAGATTCCATGCAAGTATGAATGCTAACAGATATCTAGTATGTTGAGTCTTGGAACCCCATATTATTACCTTGCGGAGATATACATGCCTACAGTCATGTCTACTTCCCGAGTAAATGATCGTTCACAACAATTTACTGACTCACGGTCGCAGAATGGTGGCATGGGCTTCAGTGTTGGAGAGGCTCAGTGTCTGGTGGCTCCTCCATGTATGTCTCGACCCGAGACTCTGCTACATTCCATAACACCCCACTAACGCTATCAATAGATGCTTTCGCCGGTGTTGTCATGTTTTCAACCGCATGGGTTGGCGATAAATACCACATTCGCGGCCCGATCATCGCAGCAAATGCGGCAATGACAATTCTTGGACTGGCAATGATGGGATGGGCCCCCGGGGTTGCCGCTCAATACACGGGCGTTTTTTTCACCTGCGCAGGAGCTAACTCTAACATCCCGCATATGATGTCGTGGCAAGCAAACAATATCCGTGGCCAGTGGAAGCGTGCTTTCTGTTCTGCGACACTTGTTGCCTTCGGTGGCATTGGTGGTATCGCTGGCAGCTTGGTGTTCAGGTATCTCTCACATCGTTATATTACCCGGCCCTTGCTGACAACAATTGCAGACAACAAGACGCGCCAGAATACAGACCCGGTCTGTGGGCATGCATGGCTGGTTCCCTCATTATCATTGCCATTGTCATCGTGACGGATATCCATTTTTATTTCTGCAACAAGAAGCAGGCCAAGGGTGAACTGATCATTGAGCCTGTCACCGGTGTCGATTCAACGGTATGTTAACAGCGAGATATCGCACAACGAAACCTAAGCTAACACTTTGAACAGGACAAGTTCCGATACACTTATTAGGTGATGCGTGTAGGTGTATGTAAGCACGGTTGACAGAACAAGAATGAATGTATGAATTTACATTGAATTGTACCAATTATGCGCCAATACGAGTAGACGTGTGGTCAAACTACCCCTTGCCGAATCTAAAGATTGATGGCGAGTGATACCATGCACTCTTTGCGTCAATCAGTCTTCAGCAGGCCACCAGTACTGGCCGATGCTTGACACAGGAAAATGCCGCAAGGAACCTCTCGAACTAGAGGCAAAATTGCAAAAGCCCGGATGCCACCAACAATCGTATCAACTTCGATTGTAATGATTCGTTAACGAGCAGTTGTACCCCTGCACTTGCAACTTTTCCTTCTTTCGGGCTTCCGTTAAGTATTAAGAGAGTCAGCAAGGGTTGGTCATTGTGATCTCGTACTTCATGTAGGCAACAGTCTCATGACCGCTGGAACCATCTTTCTACCTAGGTAGTCGATCACAATTTGCAGAAGGATCAATAATTTTTGCAAAGCTCTAGGAGGTAGTCCTGTCGCCTCGAATGGTCAAGCTCGCTATTTTTTGCCCAGCCTTTGATGATCTTGCGGGGCTCAGCCTCACTTCACCCCACGCCTCTTCATCAGCCTTGCCATCGCCAACTAATCCTTGCTTGTTGACGGAATACATGATACAATAATAACTCTATTCCGATCGTCGGTGTTTGGCACCTAAATTAGATTGTGGGAATGCCCGATACGCGAATGTGACAAAAAGGGAAGGGCTGCGAGTCAGACATCGGCCGAACTGGAAAGTATGCCAATGCAAGCATCCCATCGTGGATACACGGTCTCAGGCAGCGGGTCTTTATGCAGCAGAGTCTGTATTTTGGCGAGATCTCAGGGATGCGGCCATCAGAATGGATTCTTAATGATCCTACCTTGAACAATCTTGCGCATGCTACGTCACTCCAAAGCCTAGTCTTCGGCGTCAGAGTCGACATTTTGGCGACATTTTCAATGCCATGTCTTATAAAATGACTGAAACTCCCAGGTAGACCATTTTCTAGATTTCACACCTCACTCTTCTCGTTCTTCACACTCTTCCGCTTCTTCTCGATTTCTGGACGCACCACCTACCAACTAAAATGAAGCTACTCACTTGGTATCTCAGTATACCATGGGCTTCTTTCGCGAATGCCTCCTTCCCTGCGACTCCCAAAGATGTGGTCACCAAGCAGATCGAAAGCGTTCCAGGCGCCTCTATCACATATAAAGAGACACATATATGTGAGACTAAGGCCAAAGCCTACGCTGGATATGTCAATATGCCCGCCGAATACCTGTCCGACATTCAAGGTGATGAGCCTTACAATCTTTCGACATTCTTCTGGTACTTCCAAGCTCGTAACTCGCCTGACAAAGCTCCCACGACAGTCTACCTTGCAGGTGGACCAGGCGAGAGTTCGTTGTACGGCGTTACCAATGACGGTGGGCCGTGCTACGTGCTGGACGACTCCAACAGTACGGTCTCAAACCCATGGTCGTGGAACGAGAACTCCAACATGCTCTACGTGGACCAGCCGGTATTTTGATTTGTATCTTCATCCTTGGTTCTAGCAAAAACTGACTTGTTTGCAATAGGCGACGGCGGGCTTCTCATACACAGAAATAGTTCAATCGACCCTCAATCTTCTGTGGACGCCTGAAACGACCGGCACGCCCATTGTTCCCTTCGATGCGTACAATGGCTCAGTGCCAGCCGAGAACGCGACTTTCCTCTACGGAACGCTTCCAGAACAGAATCCAAACCACGCAGTCAACAACTCAGTAATCGCCGCTCGTGCACTTTGGCATTTCGCACAACTCTGGTTCAGCGAGTTTCCCGAATATCACACTCGAAACGATCGCATAAACCTTGCAGGAAACTCGTATGGAGGATACTGGGTCTCCACATCCATGGCGCACTTTGAGCGTCAGAATCAGAAGATCGAGGCAGGGGAACTCAAAGGTATATGTCTGCACCTGGATACTGCAGTCATCACGAATGGTGGTATCGATATACTTTACCAAGGACCATCATACCCCGTCATGGCTTACAACAATACCTACGACCTCAAGACCATCACGGAAGACGAGTACCATCAGGCTCTTGACAACGTCACCAAGCCTTCAGGCTGTCGCGAGCAAATCCTACAATGCCGCGCTCTTGGCGACCTATATGACCCCGACGAGCTCAATCTGAACGAAAAGGTCAACGCCATCTGCGAAGCAGCAACCGAATACTGCTACACCTACGTTCTAGGTGCCTACTCGGCAAGCGGCCGCAGCCCATTTGACATGGCCAACCTGCTACCCAGTCCATACCCGCCCTCCTGGCCTACCGGCTGGGCAAGTCGTGCATGGGTACAAGAAGCTCTAGGCGCTCGCGTCAATTTCACGGAGAACTCCTACCTAATCCAGAACCTTTTCAGGGGCGACATTGTTCGCCGAGCCGGATTAAAAGACATTGATTATCTCCTCTCGCGCGGCATAAAAGTTGCCCTCATCAACGGCGACCGCGACTATCGCTGTCCCTGGATAGGCGCTGAGCAGCTTAGTCTGGCCGCGAACTGGTCAGGAGCGCCGGCATACAGGAAAGCCGGGTATGAAGAAATCCGCGTGAACGACACTTACATCGGCGGCGTGACGAAGCAGCACGGCTTGCTGTCGTTCTCACGCGTCTTCGATGCCGGACACAGCGTCTCCTGGTACCAGCCTGAGACGTCTTTCCAGATTTTCAACCGCGCAATCTCCAATCGTGATATATCGACCGGATGCCAGAAACTACCTCGCAGGCGCCTGGTCAAGTATTCCACCGAGGGTCCCCTGGATGCTTGGAGTTGGAGAAACAAGCTGCCCGAGTCGCCGGACCCAGTGTGTTATATCTATAATGCTGGCACGACGTGCACGCAAGACCAGGTCAGTCTAGACGAATGGATTCAAGTGACAGGAAAATCGAACACTAACATCGAGTCCAGGCTGATGCTCTTGTCAACGGAACGGCAGAGATCGACAACTTCGTGGTTGTAAAGCCAGCACCTGGCGGTGGACCCGTCAGTACCAACACTGGAGGCGTCTGAAAATGTCCAACGTTCGATCGTCGTCCATCGATATATTGACGGGATTCTTGTTGTCCGATTTATGGTCGATTGGGCTTCCTGGGTTGGCTTGCGCCAGGTCCATCGATGTGACCATGCGTATATTGCGAGTGTCTCTGCTTTGTGTTCTTAGCTTGACCCTCATCATATGTGAGGTGCGTATCAGACTGTACTCTTTTATGTATCGTCAATGCAAATCACGGCTTCTTCGAAATCTTCAGAGCGACTCGACGTGCTTGTGCCTGTTACCACCTTCCATATATATCCATGATAATGGTTCGCGAATGGAGCACCAAAGAGAAAATGGCATCTTCGACAAAGGGGGAAAATTTGGAGGCTAAATGTACATACATCTACCCACGCCTAGCTACGGCGTAGGACAGAACCTTTTCAGAGCGGGAAGCGGTGCTCTGCTCCTCTATGACAAATTACACATGAAACCTCCACCGCTCCTCTCTAGAACTCTCTCTCTTGCGTGATATCAACTTGCTCTAAGAAACTCCGCCCGACTTCTTTCCTCTACGACAGCATTCTGGTCATGTCTCCGCGAATTCTGGAGTAGTCAAACAGACCCTCGATACGGCCAACGGCGGAGATGGCGATGTCGCGGTCCCAGATCTTGCGCTTGGCAAACTCCATAACGTCCTTGGCGGAGATCTGGCCAACAATGCGCTCGACCTCCTCAGGAGACAGACGACGGCCGGTGGTGATGATCTGGCGGCCAATGTCCTCGGCAACGGCGGTGGTGCCGTCAAGGGACAGAAGGATGGATGCCTTGAGCTGAGCCTTCGCGCGCTCAACCTCAGCCTCGCTGACGTTGAAGGTCAGGCGAGTCCACTCGCGGAGGGTGAAGTGAACAAGGTCGTCAAGCTGGGTGACGTTGTCGGAAACGAGGTAGATACCCCAGAGACCGGTGTCGGAGTAAGAAGTGCTGAAGCTCATGAAAGAGTTGGCGAGCTTGTTCTCGTGGACGAAGGTGCTGAGCTTGCTGCCGAGGTAAGGGGAGTTGCCCATGGCGCGGTCCCAGTTACCAACGATGGCCTGAGTGACGAGAGCAGTGAAGTAGTCGTCATCCTTCCATGAGACACCCTCAACAGCGATGGCGATGTTGGCGGTGGACATGGTGTCGTCACGGATCCTGACCTCAGAGCCGACAAAGTCGGGCTTGCTCTGGAGGCCGCGAGCGGCGGCGTTGGCCTGGCTGTTGGCGTTGGCGTGGGGGAGCTTAGAGAAGTGCTTCTCGGCGAGGTCGACGAGCTGCTCGTGGGGAACGCCACCGGAGCCAACAAGGACCATGCGATCGGCAGTGTAGTTGGTCTTGATGTAGTTCTCGAGATCGGCGCGCTGGATGCTGCGGATGTTCTCCTGGGGACCAAGGATGGTGCGGCCCAGAGGCTGGCCCTGGAAAGCAGTGGCGTGCAGGTGGTCGAAGACAACCTCCTCGAGCTGCTTGTCAACCTCCTCTTGCTCGCGGAGAATCACATCACGCTCGCGCTCGATCGCTGAGGGCTCGAGCTTGCTGTTCTGGAGGATATCGGAGAGGATGTCGACGGTCGCGGGCACGTCGGAGTTGAAAGCCTTGGCGTAGTAGACGGTGTTCTCGCGGCTGGTGTAGGCGTTGAGGTGGCCGCCCATGTTCTCGATCTCCAGCTCGAGCTGGGACTGGCTGCGCTTCTGGGTGCCCTTGAAGGCAAGGTGCTCGAGGAAGTGTGCGGTACCATTGGTCTTGTTGGTCTCGGCGCGAGATCCAGCGTCAATCCAGACACCCACGGTGCTGGTCTGGGCGTAGGGAGAGTGCTCGGTCGCGATCTATGGCATCTGCGGGTCAGCAAGGCGTGCGGCGGGCGCGGTGGAAGGGCCAATGGCTACGTACGGTGAAGCCGTTGCTGAGGGTGGTGCTCTGGGTGGTGTTGCTCTTGACAGGAGTCGCCAGGCTGCGGGTCAGGCCCATGCCCATGTTCTGGGGCTTGACGGCGCTGATGGCCTTCTTGGCGCGAAGGCCCTGGTTAAGGCTCATCGCGAGCCTGCGAGATGCCATGGCCATGATGTGCGGAGGGGAGGGCGGTATGGGGCGGATGGGGTGGTGTTGCTGGCGGTGCTACAGGTCATCGGCTCGTTTTCTCGAGAGACGTCCCAGCAGCTGGAGAGTCTTGAGTCTGGTCCGGCCCGCCCCGAAAGAGAGGTAAGCATCGACGCTGTGATTGGCCACGCTGACCACTTGCGCTTACCGAGGACGAACTCCGTGCATCTCCGATCTACCTCCAATCGCCCGGCGACCAAAGTATACCAGCAGCACTACACTATCCGGGCCTCCTCCTCCTCTACCGCGCCATACAGCAACTATACCGCACAACATGGCCGCCTCTCTCCGTCCCACCCTCATGCGCCAGGCTCTCGCCGCGCCCGCGCAGCGCACCCTCACCTCCGCCGTCCTGCCCGCCTTCCGCGTCCAGAGGAGCCAGCCCATCCTCAAGTCCATTCCGAGAGCGACCTTCCAGACCAGCGCTGCACGATCAATTCTCCCTCCTCTTCCTCAGGTGATCAGGGGTGGTGTCAATGACCCAGTGCCTACTCCCGCGCCTCACCCCGCCCACGGCAGCTACCACTGGAGCTTCGAGAGGTGCGATACGAACCCCGGATTATAGAAAGAGTTGAGGCCAGGGAGAGAGAGAACAAGCATAGCTAACATCTTGCAGGGCTGTCTCTATTGCTCTTGTGCCTCTGACCGCCATTCCTTTTGCCGCCGGCGCTGCGCTCCCAATGGTCGACGCTGGCCTCATTTCCCTTCTTATTCTTCACTCATACATGGGCTTCCAGTAAGACAGTCCACTTGCGATTCTGCTTGCCTCATGAATCTAACAGTATCGCTCCAGGTCCTGCATCACCGACTACTTCCCCACGTGGCGCGTTTCCTTTGTCCGCAAGGCCTGCGACTGGCTGAACTTCCTCGCCATCTTCGTTGTTGGCTGGGGTTGGTACGAGTTTGAGACGAACGATGTTGGCCTGACCGAGGGCATCAAGAAGGTCTGGAAGGCTTAAGAAACATGTATTGGGATAGGGACTGTACAAATTTCGTTGATCTGTTAAGACATCTTGATCCAATTGCGCCTGAGGTGATACACAATGACGGTAGGGAGGGCTATGCCGTCAATGCTCTGATTTGCGGCTTGCAAGGAGTTCATGTTTGGTTGCACCGGCTACGAACAGCTAAAGGCCAGGAAATAAATGTAGGTAGGCATCACGAGGCGCTGACGTTCCAAGTAAGTCAAGACACTCGTAGTTAGATGTTCGCCTCGTGCTGTCTGAATCGTGGGAGTGATGTGAATCACTTTGCGCATCCATTGACTTTTCCTGCTGATATCCCAAATCCAAGGAAAACGACCCTCACGACTTGGACTTTGGCGGAAGACGTACCTGCCCTCTGGACCAGCCGAAGTTCATTCCCTCGACATCTCAAGACGCCCACCCAGCTCTTGCCACTTACACCTCACTTCACACTTGCAACTTTTTCCCTCTCTTCACTCTTGACGCAACAACACATCAACATGACAGCCAAGCACGACCCGTCATTTGAAGCTCTCTGTGGTAGGTTGGAGCTGCTGTACAATCAGAGGGTTAGACAGACACACACCATCATCCATCGCTACCTGCAACGACATGACCGCTAAAATTAGAGAGACACAGGAAGCCAAGCTCAGCAAGCTCGTCATCTATCGTGACGATGGCCCAAACC
The DNA here is from genome assembly GCA_030772445.1 of Cladosporium sp. MBC 237. Taxonomy (NCBI): domain Eukaryota; kingdom Fungi; phylum Ascomycota; class Dothideomycetes; order Cladosporiales; family Cladosporiaceae; genus Cladosporium; species Cladosporium sp. MBC 237. The sequence goes on along the minus strand of JAPHCH010000007.1, from coordinate 417,012 downwards.
CCTTGGTTCCCGTCATCGACGGCATTGCGCCCACGATCGTAGATCTCCACATCCCGCCATTCAATCCCAAAGATCTCAAGAAGCTGGTTCGCCTAACGGAGCCTCGCAGGACAGCCAAATGGATTCAGATGGCCTTCACGGACGACGACAACTTCCTCGTGGACCCCGAATATCTCTGGCGCGTCTACAGAGCCACGTTCGAACCGCTGATGCGCGAAGACCTTGAACAACAGAGCGTCTCTCACCAGCCCTTGGTCGTGAGCGTAAAGTTCTGGCTGATCCTGATGCGCGCAATCCATGGCGTCAGGCCATGGAATACTCGAGGGTTGGCACTGGACGTCACCGGCAAGAATGCAATAGGATTCCAAGGCAAAGTGGTTGTCCGAGGCGTGCGCGCGCGAACCCAAGCTCTCACCTTCCCGTCCACGAACCGCGAAAGTCAACTACACCAACTTCGATTCTACAAGAGCAACAACATGATCTCGAAGCCGCAGTCGTTGTTTGCGCAGAAGCTCGCTCAGGACCCGCTGTTCATGAAGCCTGCGACCAAAAGCGTAGAACCTTTCGGATCCTGTGAGGGCTCCGAGAGTATTGGATTTCCTGGCGTAAATACCTTGAAGAGAACTGACGGGTGCGCGCGCATGGATACGCTTTGGGCATATCCAGAGGAAGCTTTCGAGGCAGCGCGAAAGCATGAGTTCGGGGACGCGAATCAAGATGGCGGCGAGCAGAAGGACGAGAAGGCAGAGCGAAAGCAGAGGATGGCCAGCATCACTCGTTTGTTTGAAGACATGACGCTGGTTTCCGCGAGGATCAAAGACAAAGCCAACGGCGGCGAGGGACCCAACATCCTCGACAAGGGCAAAGGCAAGGCGTAGGATGGCCCTCCACGAAGCGGTTGGCGAGTCACCGTCCGTCTTTCAGCGTTGGAGATCCTTCAAATTTCCACGAAATTGATGTTCAGGATTGACAAAGCGGAGGAAGCTTCTTCCTTGAATCAAGGAGAGAATGAAGTTATGAACACCAAATTTCCATCTCGTTCAAAGTTGGAAGCTTTGAGAGATCGATGCTGCGAGGTGGTGTGCAGCGAAAGATCCCTGAAAGCCGGCCAACTCACTCTGTCATTTGCTTGAGGGTTCAGTTGGAAATGCTTGAAATGGGCAATCATTTGCGAGGAGGTCAGGTGCAGAATTATACAACACGGTGACTTGGGAAGCGTCTGATCAATCACTTCTTGTAGAACGGCTTTCTTTGATGGGATCGAAGATGTGGTTGTCGAGTCGTGCTGAGCTTAGTCTGATCATTACTTGGGCCTGTATAGCGTTTCACTGCCTCGATCCCTTGTGCTCGAGAAAAATTCGAAGGTTATAAGGTAGCTTTCTCAGGTTATTTCCTGTCCAAAAAGCCCAGGTCCGTGAAACTCGCATGTAGCATTCATGAAGCTGCCACGCAAACACCTGGTAGTAGTATTGTTAACTCGATCAGAACGACTATGAACACAAAGTGTCCAATGACGTATAATGCTCGAGCAGAATGGGCGTGGCAGATCAATTTGTACTAATGGCAGTGATGTGTTGGTTTGAGGCTCACCCGTCGAGCGAGCTGCTGACCACCTAGGGGATCCCCGAACCGCGGCTGTTCCTGAGGTGGGAATTTCCCGTTCAGCATCGACATCATCACTTGCAATTGTCCACGCTCTATGTATACTTACCTCCTTCTTCTTACCCACACACCCTGCAAATCCCAGCAATCACGAGCGCCCTCGAACTAATGCTCAGCCGCGCCAGAGGACTGCTGCGAGCAAGAGCTAGCGTTAGACAACCAGGAGTGCCACAGCAATGGCGCGAAACACGGCTCATTAGAAACTACGCGAATGAGACAGCTCTCGGAGGCCGCACAGATTGGGACGCTGGACATCAGGAGAAAGATTCCTCTGGAAAAGATACCGCACAAGATGCGCAAAAGCATCGCTTCGAATCTCTAGGAAAGTTACTTTCGCCTGAGATTGACACCACACAAGATGCGCAAAAGCAGCGCACCAAGCCTTTGGCAGGAAAGATACGCAAAATCAAGTCGCCGCACTCAGCCTCCAAGGCACCGAAGACGGACGACGCATCTCAGGGTTCGCGGAAGAAACGTGGAAACTCGGCTGTGAAATCCAAAGCACCCGAGCCCACAAAGAAGCGCATGAATGAGGATGCTATGGAATATGGCATTATCACCACGTCCCGGCCACACAAAACCACGATAGAAGATCTTGCTGCAAAGATTGAGCCCATATCGGGCTTCAACGTCCCAGGAAAGATCGATCGCCCTGCGCTACTTGTGCTTCTCGTGACGCCAGGTCTTGCCCAGCATGCGCTGGATCGCAACGCGCCGAGGACTGTCTATGAGCGTTTCCAGCTGCCGACATCTTCTGGCAAGCAGATTGAGAGTATCACCGCAGTGGTTGACCGGCTACCTTCTCCCAACCAACAAGAAGGAGTTGAAGGTATGGCATACATGTTCTTGAGAGACCCTGTACCATCAGATGCCAATGTCCATACCCCAATGTCACAATCTGCGCAAAAGCCAGGAACATTGAAGTTTCGGGTCACTCAAAGGGCCGCTCGTTCCCCGAATGTGTTGTTTGATTGTGATCTACAGCTTCCACTGGCTCAGACAATATTCACGACAGGCATGGCATCCACTATGATTAGAAGGGAGTACAGTTGTAGTGGTCCGCAGAAGAGTCTGGAGCTGCACAAAGAGGAGCATCTCGAAAGCAAGACACTGGTGCTCCCAGATTTCCCGCATTCGGGGTTTAGTCGCGTGTGCTACGCCCCGCTCGTCCCTCTTACGCCATTCAGGAGGATCAACTACGTGATGGGCAACATAATACGTAAGCTGTCGCCTCACCCATCGTGGGATTTGCTATCACCTGCGGACCCTTATGGGCAGGTTGTGGCGCATCCTCATGATGCAACCCAGAACATGTCAGCTTCCCAGGAGCTCGAAGAGGCTGTGTCGAAGTACTTCGAAGCCCTCGATCTGACACCAGAGCCGGTCAGTGTGTGGGCGCTGGTGGCCCCTCCTATTGAGAATTCTCGGCCCGGCTCCGAGTATATGTGGATATCTCGTAGGAAGCTACTTTTGGCCGACAGCGAAACCATTAGCTCCTCGTGGGATCCCAGCACCTACTCTGCTAAAAGCATGGCAATTGAGGTATCACTTGCCGTTAGAAAACTGATCTCAAGAGGAGGCCGGCTGATCAAGGTTCTCTCTGGTGGAGGCGGGTGGGGCAAAAAGGCTGGCTTGCTCAGTCTTGACCCAGACGTTGAATATTCTACTCGTGAGCTACGGCAAGACGACGGCTGGGAATTCGATTTCGACGGTATCGATGAAGGATCAGCAGACGCCAATGAAGCACAGAAGAAGCAGGCCCTTGGAGAGATCGTCAAGGAAGGCGATAATATCATGTTTTTGCTGGCCCCCAAGCAGAAGAATGTTCCATGGAGTCTGAAAGAAGCCACAGAATACGCAGAGAGTTCTCATGATCCGGCCTCGTGGAAGCTCGATCTGACGTTCGGAACAATTCCCTCGTCCATTGATGCCATTCCGGAGAAAGCCCTGTCTGACTCAGAGCCAGCCGCGATAGAACACTATCGCAAACGCTTCGGCATGCTTTCGGAGGGTGGATTGGCGGTGACCAGATTCGACGATTGCCCCCGCCCTTTCAAGACAAAGCTCGACGTACCTTTCACTCGCTACAAGTTAATTCAGTTCGAGGAATCTGCCCGTCCAAAGGTACGAGCTTCTGGTCCTCCTAGTCACCGGAAATCCGAAGAAGTATCTGGCCCCATCAAAGAAGCGGCCGAAGAGTTTAGGCATGAGATCCGTGGGGAAGAAGACATGTTCGAACAGTGGAGCAAACAGGATGATATAGAGACGACACACTCAACTGCACCTGAAGAGCAGCCTGGAACAGCAGAAAATACAAAGCCGCAGTGACTCGGGAAACTGGATGATCAGCACACGATCAACAGCTTGTATCGGCACATTGCAGCCATCTGGCCATTTCAAGCTCGCAAGCACGAATTGGGTACACTGATCTCGTGTTACGATGACGCAGTAGATAAGCTAATTGTGTTTGGACCCGTTGGTATCAACGTTCACGAAAGAGCTATGCGAGATCTTCGGGCACAGGTCCGGAAAGTTGATTGGGCGTGTTTGTCGCGCATGCAGCGAAAAAGCGCGTGGATACAGCTATGCTCGCGCGTCATACCAGGCCTCGCGCGGGCTGTGAAGAAGGCGGAAGGGCAGAAGGCCAAGGCAGAAGCAACGGCGACCAACGAAATAAGCGAGGTGGATCGCGCTCTCGGAAAGTCTCTAGGTCGCTCGCAGATTGCGGTTGCACGGGATTTGTCTGCGCGGAAGAGGATTTACGAAGCCAGGCTCAACGCGCTGTTGAAGTCCCGTGGTCATGCCGTCAAGCAGCCTCCTCGCCCGCTTCTGAGCGTGAAGCAATCTAGAGCACGCAGAACCTCAGACAATTCTCCCACTCCGCGACGACTTTTTCAGTATCGACGAAGCAGCATCAAGCTTGTCCGCCGGGTCGAGAGCAATAGCGACGTACTTGAAAGTGCCGAGGTCGAACCAAATGCGAAGAAAACCTATCTCACGCCAGCTGAGAGACGACGACGTCACGTAGACCGTCAGACATTGCGCAGTCAGCGGCGAATGAGGATGTTTTCTGCCAGGATGGCTTGGATCCGAAGAACCCAAGAGCGTGAGTCTGCCGGGGTTGATCTTTGGCAGCACGCACAAGCGGACGTCAGCGACTCTCGTGATTTGTGGGCATGGCCTAGGCTTGCAAAGAGGGAAAGGGAGAGACTCGCTCAGGATGTTGAGGCTTTTCTTCGTGGTTCGCGCTGAAGACGTGCACAAGCCATCGTTGTAGATGGTCGCGTTTGTGAACTGTAATAATGAAATATATATACCTTATGTATTATATCAAGCTATACATGTCCTCTCTTATTGGTTCCTCGGCCTGGACCGTGCATCGCATCAGATTACCTACATCACATATGCTCGTCCGATAGCCGCGGCTAACAGTTGCATCTCACATCCCCAACATCAGAGCAATCAAGACGCGCGATGTCGCACGTTACAACAGGCCGAGGCTGTTCTGTGCACCTATAACACACGACAAATGAAGACTGTTATGTGCTAGTCAAAATGTCAGGTCTCTGGACCAAGAACAATAAGTCCTACACTCTCTTTGGTACAACCTTCCAAATGCCCTCTCCAGCACCACCATCGCGCAGACCACGGGTCTTGCTATTTGATATCGGCGGCGTTTGTGTATGTCGCGCGAAGCAAAGGTATTTCGCGAAAGCCGCTGAACATTCCCACCAGGTCATCTCGCCCTTCCAGGCAATCCTAGACTACGAGCGGTCCAAGAACATCCCTCCAGGCTGGGTGAACCACTGCATCTCCGCGACCAGTCCGAACGGCTCCTGGCAGCGCATCGAGCGCGGCGAGATCCCTCTAGATGCCGCCTTCTTCGCGGAGTTCAAGCGTGATTTGACGGATGAAAAGAGATGGCGCGCATTCTACACCAAACACCTCGCCAGGCAGAGGAAAGAGAATGCCTCCGACGAAGCAGCCTATTCGATCCCTCCGACACCCGACATCGATGCTGAATGGCTTTACTGGGAAATGATGCGTGTGGCCCGTCAGCCCGATCCGCACATGTTCCCGGCACTCAAAAAGCTGCGCGCCGCTGCGGATGCGAGTAAGGGTCAGCTTGTCCTGGCCGCCATGTCGAACACATCGCACTTCCCGGAGGGCCACGCTTTCAACGATGTCTCTACGCCTGAGGGGAAGCAGAATGCCGAGCTCAAGGGCTTGTTTGATGTCTTTGTGTCGTCAGCGCATGTGGGTATGCGTAAGCCAGCGGAGGATATCTACTTCTATACTCTTGGGCGTGTTGCGGAATTTGTGAGACAGAAGGGTTGGAGTGAGGAAGGTGTCAGGATGGAGGATGTTGTGTTCCTCGATGATATTGGTGGAAATCTCAAGACTGGAAGGAAAGTGGGCATGGCGACTGTGAAGGTCGTGTTGGGAAAGACGGAGGATGCCGTACGAGAGTTGGAGAAAATCACTGGGCTTTCACTTACAGATGAGAAGGCGAAGTTGTAAATGTGAGTTTTTCTTGGGTCTTACAATTATGATAACATCGATACAGTATAAGAGCAATTTCAGGATACATTTATGATCATGTCATCCACGTTGCGTGTGTTGCTCGTTCTTCGTCCACGCCAAATCCCCCGACTTCGGCGTGCCTATATGTTAGCAGAAGTGCCACGAGACGCGGTCTTCCTGCTTTCACTATGGCAATGCTCTTCATCTTCCTCGTAGACGAGTCCTTATCTGGCGGACTCAATGTCCGCTTGGTCTAGGTATCTCTCTTCCGACAGGAGATTCCCTCAAAGGCTGCTACTTCTCTGTTTTCACTCGATCAGTATCATGCTATCAGCACGCGACTATACCCTCGGCGTACTCAAGCATGATACTGTCCTCGGAACAAATCACACTGGGACTACTCTGATACGCCCGGCAAACATGAAGCTGACCGCGTTACTCCTAACAACGCTCCCGCGAAGCAAAGAAGTCGCGAATCTGAGAACAGCCATACCGCCCTGACGCCGTGAGTAAGCCAAATCGCGACTCCATCAACCAGCCAATACCGATATGGTCATTATACCAACCTTATTGCAGCCACCGTTGACCCAAGTCCTTTAGAATACCACCCTGCTCTGCCCATCATGCCCCTGCACCACAATCTTCAATCTCGTCGCCGAGAGACTCTCACAAAAGAATCCAACGCGACCAAAACCCACCACAAAAATGCCTCTTCGCGCCACCCAAGAGACCCCCAAAGACCGTGCGGCTACCACCACGCACGGCACGACAAACGCAACCGCGGCCGCGAGACCTGCTCAGCAGGCCGCCAGTCCCGCCGCCCCTGCCGCCCCAGCTGCGCCCGCTACCAACGCGCCTGCAAACAACGAGAGACCCGCCGCCAACGAGAGCCAAGCGCAAGCACACCCTCCCTTGATCCTGCACCTGAACCCTAAGGATCGTTTTTTTGCTCTCCTTTCTGCTGCGTTGCTTCACAGCGCCCAACTCGCCATCGACGGCCGCATCATCATGCAAGCCGAAGAGGATGAGTTCACCTACACCAGCCAGGTGCAGGTGTACCTCGACGTGGCCGCTTCGGCCATTGAGCGGTTCAATAAGATTCGCCATCCTGGAGCGCTTGCGCAGGGATTCTTCGATGGCGCTTTTGATGCTTTGGTTGCTAGTTTGCGCGTTCTTGTTAATGATGAAGGGGAGGAAGAGGAGTGAAGTGGCGATTGAGCTGCAAGGAGCCTTTTCTTTCTTTTCTTTTCCCTCTTTTCTTTCAAACGCAACTTCAGAGCGTCTATTGTTACGAAGCGCGGCGCTCTGGCGATGGTGTTCAAGTCACTTGGTTTTGGTTTTTGGTTTTCTCCTTTTCTTTTTCCCGTCTTCGCAAAGCAACATACTCACAGCCTGTTCGTTTATTTGTATGCCAGAAATCAATACCATGCAACCTCACTATGTCCACAACTCTACGCCACGCTCAACCAGAATGAATCTTCAGGGAGCGATGGCTTTTCCCATACATCCCACGTAGGCAAGACCGCACCGCTAGCGCTGTTGCCACCGTTCCCGCCATCATCGTCAGTCGCATCCCCCAACCCGCCAGACTTGATCTCGTCAGCACATCCAACAGCACGTAAACAACCTGGCTAACTCACATTCTCGTCTTCGTCACCTCTCTCACGATCCTCATCCGCTCGCATCCCCAACAAAGCCTGCTCCTCCCGTTCCTCACGCGCACATCTACTGCACATGCACCGCTCAAACCACTGCGCGAGGTGCCTCCGTCGCGCCTCCAAAGGCTTCTCATGCGCATAACTGTCATACTCAACAAAAAGCTGTTCGCCAGCCGCCACGTCTCTCAAGACGCGCACGTGGATCGTGCGATGGTCGCGCTTCGTCTGCCATTCGGCATTGGGTTCGCAGCTGTGATTGAACAGGCTGAAAATTGGGCTTAGAGCTGCGGCGAGAGGAGTCGTCCAGCTATTGTTTCGCAGGCGGGCGGAGATGGTGAACAAAACCCAGGTATCATACCTGTGGTCGGCGAAGATGTCGATGCCGAATTGTTGGAGGGCGTCGTACATGATTTCCGTTTCATCCAAATAGAAGCTCCTTACGTTTTGGAGATGGTATGATGGCACCAACCTCGCGATGGCCGGTAAGTCGAAAGGGGATGCAAGGTCGCACTTAACACAGCTCATGAGAGTACGGCAGAGCAGCAGCACGTCGGCCGCATGCTTGCCAACTCGATCTCGCACCCAGCGTAGGCTTGGGCCGTCATCGTTGGGCGAGTCGGGGTGATGTTGTTGAAGACATCCCTCACTTCCATGCAAATTGGCTCGCGAGTTCCCAGTCCCTGGGCCAATGCAGCCGAATAAATCCGTGACGTCGATCAGAATCTTCGTGTCCTTTTCAATATTGCATGTCGTAAAGATACCCAAGGCGGCACTGTCGCTGTCAATATCTTCGTCCGGTTGGAGAGCGCAGCGCTTGACCTCGATATAAGGTCTTCCCGAAGGAGCCTTAACATCGCTTTTCCAGAGGTCCTCATTGATATCCTCCATGACACTCGCACTCCTGCCGCGATATCTCTCTTCCAACCAAGGATAGGCCTGAGGAACATATTTACCCCCTTGAAAGCCATGGTACCGAGTGCAGTCTTGCGAAATCTCGCGAGCTTCAATTTCAAGATCGGTGAGCAAGTCTTGTAGCCTAGAAACATGCTCCTGAGGCTCTTCGGGCACACAGCTCTCTTCGTGAAGCATCCAGAAGCCTCGATTGCTACCCAGCTTCCACGGCTTGTCAAGACGAGACTGGCAAAATTGGCTCATGGTCTGGCAAAGTCTCACTGATCGTAAAGCGTCGCCTGATGCCAGTTCAGGATATCCCAACACGGCTAGAGTTCTCGCTCGCGCATTCCATGCTGCCGGGTCGTAAGGGTGGCGAAGCAGTGCACTTGTCTGCTCCCGGAGTTTGAGTACAATGTTTGCTGTAAGTAATGTCGGTAGCGGGTCGTGCTCAGAAGATCTCGTGGGTCGTAAATCAGATAGATTGATTTGGTTTTCCATGGCTTCTGTTGGTTGTGGTTTCGTAATCAGTTTGTTTGGCTGTTAGTCGCGTGTAAACACACGAGACTATCCCTGTGGCACAGTTCTTCTGAGGTTGATGTATGCTCATGGCTTGGAAAGCAGGTTTGTAAAGGCAGTCGCAGGACATCTTCCCCAGACCGGTGAGGTGGATTAGGCCCACAAAGCAAGTGAAGTAAAAGCAACCGCAAGCATGTGAATGTTTGCTCTCGTATGTGAACGATGAGATGAAACAACCTCACCGCCTTTTCACCACGACAAAACGCAACCCTCCGATGAGACCACCCACACAAGCAGATAAATAAACAACCGATGCCAAAAGAAACAAAAAGAGAACGGACCGTACTCATCCGCAACATATACTAGAAAATCATTGCTATTGCTACCTACGTCTCGTCCTAAGTCACCGAGCACGAGGCAGCCTTGAAGTGAAAAAGGGGGTGCATTTTACATTTGTCTCTCTTTTTGTTTTCAACAACCCCAGACGCCGAACATTACTAAAAATGTTTTCAAACACTCTCCTTCCAAATCGAAGAAAATCCCAACAAAAGCCGCATTGGAAGTCAGTCGGACAAACGCCTGCTGCGGACGCGGATTGCAAGAAAGCCAGTCGGAAATCCTATGGTGCGAAAGAAAAAACCCAGCCAAGGAAGTTTGTGGTGTTGAAGTATGTGGTTGTCTCTGCCTGATTGCGTTGTACTTCTGCGTGAGAATCGTGTTCGAGGCAGAGGGGGTGTGTGGTGCGAGAACATGAATCTTTTCCTGACGTTTCGCGATTCGTCCTTGTTCATACAGTAAGGTAGTAACGTCGAGCGTGAGCGAGCAGATGCCATGCTCACAATGCAATGAGCGACCTCCTTTAGCCCAATCTGTACCGCAGAAACCATTGATTAGATCGATGCTCTCCAAAAAGAAATGATAGTGAAGTGATTGTGAAGACCCCCTCGCAATGAATGTAAAAGATACACAATGGAAAATGCATGGCCCAAAGTAGAGCCATCCTCGCCCAGATCAGACATTGAGGATGCTGCGTACAACAGAATGCACAAGGGAAGGAAGGAATGTAGAAGAAATGTGTTCCAAGGCGTGAATACCCTAAATCTGGTGGGGAATATCTTCCGTCTTTCTCTCGGTGTCTGCTTCTCAGCTTTTCTATCGCTCCCTGGCGACGCTCTAATCCGCGCCATGCAAATAATAATGAAAGAAGAAGAAAAGGAAAGAAGAAAAGGTGAAGTCTCTTGCAACTAAACATATAGAAGACGCGCCCAAGCGCGGCGCAGTTGAACGGGTAATAAAACAGAAAGCTTTGCCCGGGAAAAGTACGAGAGCAGAAATGATGGAGGGGAATCGAAAGTGCTCACAGCATCAGTTGGTGCAGGTTTCTCTGCACAATCATGTCCTGCACACTCTTCATCGTCTTATCGAGCAGGTTGGTGTCGGTGGCGTTGGTGAAATGCACGTAAGCCTCCTTGGAGGGGTCGCGCACGAGGTTCTTGAATTTGCGTGCGAAAAAGTCCTGGCCGGCCTCGATGTCCTTGTCGCCGCCAGCGTAGTCCGGGAAGTGGTCGCGGATAGGCGACTTTCCGCTCATAACCTTCTCGCGGAAGAGGTCGATCTTGTTGAGGAAGAGGATGAGGGCGGACTTCTCGAAGTACTTGCTGTTCGCGATGCTCTCGAAGAGCATAAGGGCTTCTTGCATTTGGTTCTGGTATTGGTCAGCATTGTTGATCGCGACTTGAAAGATAGGCGCGTGAGGAGATAACTTACGCCATTGCGGTCTTCAACCAGCACGTGGTCGTAGCCGCTGATTGCGACCAGGAAAAGAACGACCTGGACATTGTCGAAAACGTGGATCCACTTCTTACGTTCCGACCTCTGTCCACCGACATCAAACATGCGGTATGTCAGGTTGCCAGTGTCAAAGATGGTTTCGCTAATGCCGGTGGTTCGTAACCGTGCGCGCAGAATATCCTGGTCTGTGGGTGTGAAGTCTTTGGCGAAGAGGCGGTCGAGATCGGAGAAGTAACTGGAGACCGTGTTAGCTCGAGGAACACTTGCTGGGAAGTGGTGTGGTGACCTACTATTGAAGGTTGTCGTGCAGCGCATATTCGTTACCCTTGCGAATGGCAAGCTGAACGCCCTCGTCTCTCCAAAGGCTCTTGAAAGCGTTCATGCAGTCCAATGGCATAGAGTCCTCGGTGCCAATCTCGGGGTCCGCGGCAATGATCTCGGCAAAGCGCTTCAATGGCTGTCAGCAGTGTGGTCTCGATCGAAAGATATGCAGTGTGGCTTACGATGTTGGATTCGTGGGCAAAGTCCACTTCCTGCTCCTCCATGGCACCGAAGATGACCTGGAATGCATGGAGCAGGTTGTTGAAGATGGTGACCTTCCACTGTTTGCGCTCTGATGATGAAAAGCCCTTGGTGTGTAGGAGGCGCATCTGCTTCAGAACGGTCGACTTGCCTGACTCTCCGGCTCCTGTTGTACTGCTTGTCAGCATGCTATTGCTATGGTTTGCAGCTAGATGCGGTGCGCCTTACCAAGCAGAAGCATCTTCACTTCCTTGGCCATCTTCTTCTGATCTTCCCTCAGCTGCTTCTCGATCTCCTTGTTCTTTTGCGCGTCGGCATCGTCGCCTTCTTTGTTGCCTCCGAAGCACATGATGTCCATACACCGACCAGTCAGGTACAATGGGCGCGGGTAGGTGTGGTGTAGATGACGACCGGCGAACCGGCGATGTTGCTGCTGCGGTTGCTGTCGGAGGTTGGGTGAGAGCGAGAGGTGAGTGGTGGAGGTATGGAGACCCTAGCGAGAGGGTGCGGCGGGCGGAAAGAGGCGCGCTGAAGGGCAAGGAGCGAGGGCAGTGCGCGGTGGAGCAGGCTGCGGTGCGACAGCGGCGGGCGTGTCGAGGAGGCTGCTCTCACTTGTGGCCGAATCGTGGGAGAGGTCTCACAAGGCAGGGAGGGCGGTGGCACAGGAGAGGTGAACGGGTGATACCAAGGCCTCGGCGGTGCTTCAGGCTTTCTGGTGGCAGGAGGGCGGTGGAGGAGGAATGGGTGGACGAGGGGGGTGAGAGGGAGGTGAGGTCGAACAAGGACCTCTCAGGTGGAGGAACTTCGCTCTTTGCTCTTGCCGACGAGCAGCAGAAGGGTTCAGTATCGGGCTAGGTGGTAGCTACATGCGGATGCGGCTACGCGGACTGGCGCTCTAGTGCTGTTAGTCCCCGCAAGCGTGGACGTCAATGGGCGGGTGGGCGGCCAGCGTGAGACAAGCAGTGTTGGGAGAGCCACTTTAGACGCTTCCAGAACGGGGAGCGCGGAGGGCGAGAATGATGATGATTTTGTAGGGAACGATCATGAGAAATATATATATGTAAGTTGGAAGGAGTGAAGAAAATGTTTTCTGTCTGTGGAAGGCTCGTTTGGGCTGGCCTTGTGTAAGTGAAGTGTCCTTGGATGTCCTATACGCCACGTTCTCCCACCATATACTACTGCCACCGGCAGCCTTACTACTGGGAGATGCCCTACACAAGACATGTCCACTCAAGACAGGGTGGAATTGGGTAATTCACGGCGGCTGAGGTGATGTTAGAGCAAAACTTACCTCCTACTAGCAAAAGGGCTGCCAACAAGGCACTGGATAGAACACCCAGAGGTTTAGATTTAGATCAACAGACTCGCGGGCGCGGCGCGGAAGGCGGCGAGCAGCTCGAGCGCCGTCTAGGTCGAAGTTTGCTGAGCTTGGGTTCTGGTGCTGATTCCCTTGCCTCGTGCCTCGTGCCGAACGTGCCTTGGTGCCTCCTCCACCTCCGGTTATCCACCATAGCCGCGCCGGTGGTTGTGATTGACAGTAACTCCCAGTAGATTTCGGTGCTGCCCTCAGTCTGGTGATGGCATTGACTAATCCCCCTTCCGCCGCGGTCTTCCAATAGCCCATGTCACTTACTCGCTATCACTAAGTCTGCTTACTCGTGGTGCGCGTCGCCCTCTCTGCCCTGTTTCTCAGGGGGACCAGCGACGATGATGAGCCCCCAGCCACCGGACTACGACATATGCAATGCACGAGCAGCGCAAATCGACTACATCTGCAGCCGTCTCATGCGACCGTCACGTAGGGGCACGTGGCACGAGGAACCGCGGTGCGATCACGGCCCTGCTATGCCTCACCCTCGATCGTCTCGTATTGCAAGATACATAGCCATCGATAGGTTACAGTGTAGGGATGCGATGTAATAATACCCTCACCCTATCACCTCACCAGCCCACAGCCCCGGGCAGAGATATAACATGATCCTTCACCCTATAATATATCTCCGGCGGCCAATGGCCGAATCGAGCCAATCGCCCTAGTCCGATCCAGGAACAGGTATCCTACGGCACTCGCGTACCTTACATGCACACATACATGAGAGGGAGATAGCCTTACCCGTCCTTCTGAGCCTGTCGGGAAGAAAACACCCTGCACCTGTCAGTGGACTCTAAAAAGAGGCGTTCGACTGGCGGCGTCTTCAAACTTCCCGCCCGTACTCATCACATAATCACCCTAGAATCTGTAACACACGGAAACATGGTCTCACGTGTATATAGGGGCATAAAGTTTCACCCGCGGAAGCTTAAAAGCCACCCCGTCAGACCACGCGAGCTCCCGCCGCCAATAGGGCAAAAGGTGCTGACTCGCATCCATCAAGAACTCGTGGCGTGAGGGCGATTACGAGTCGACAAGCTCTTCATCGTCCACGTTCAACGACGGGGGAAATTTTTCCCTCTCTCTCGAGTCGAGTCGTACACGCCTAGACTCTAAGGGCTCACTCCTACGACTCTGTCCCAAACGTGTGGTCCGGAAGGCCACGCTGCCAGAGTGCGCCATTGACGGCAAGGGTGTCCATCTCATTTTTTGCTCGTCGCCCATCCCTGCAGCCACGTGCAGCATAGTCTGGGATAGGGCTCCTGCGCAGGACCAGGAATCATGTACCCCGTAGCCCCCTTCCACTCGAATGATAACTTGCCCTGGCCTCCTTGGAGGTGATCTTACGCTCGCGACTCGCGTGCCTGCACCTCGCCCAAAACAGTCCATTCCTCGTCAAGATCTTTTTTCCTCAACAAATCCCACGCGATGGAGGATCTCGCACAACCAATTTTCTCCGCCCCAGGCGGCAGTAACGCGGTGTCTCAAATCCGACATGATTCCTGTGCAAGGATTCGAATCTTCAGATACGAATATCCGAAATCGCCGTCTAACGTTCCAGGAGAGGTGAAGAAACGGGCGAGCGACTGCCGAACTCCACCATGTTAAATGGAACGGAATTTGCACCGCACACGAGATCACGTTTGTTGGTTTCATATCACGATTTCGGCGACCAACATCAAGAATATCAATAAGATTAGTAGCCATCAAATGAACTCCCAATCCCCAATACTCCCAGCAAAGAATTCGAAGGATCGCACTAAAGCAACATACCTTCAAATTTCCCTTCCGGACCGTGAGGATCAAACCGGCAACACGGGCAGACGGAATCTCTGAGGAAGAAGCCCTCTCGAACTCCTTTTCCCCCTTCCCTCTGCCCTGTAGGAAGGTCTGCAAGTGGAAGAACCAATTTCACCCTTTTTCGTGGGACGGACGTCCCGTGTCATGTCCTGGCGTGCGCCTGGCGAAATATAGCGGACAGCCACAGCCGTCGAGAAATCGCCGATCGGGTTTGCTTTGCTTTGCCTTGTAGGCTTGTGGCCATTTAGGCGGTCACTGGCTGTCACTCAGCACTTGCTGACTACTGGCTGCCTTGCGAGCGAGCCACGCGAGCTTGGGAATTTGACAACTCGGGCGTGGTTGTCTTTTCGGGTGTTGACTTCACATTAATGTACCAATTTTTATTTTATCTTCTCACTGAAAAGGTATGATTTGTACTACTCGGATTCGGAGTAGACTGTACGTCAATCGTCAAAATCTGTCATATCGTCGGGCGTGCCATCGAGTTCTACATACACGTAATGGACAAATTCAACAGTGGACAGCAAAACAGAAAACAATTCATTGATCATCATAAACATCCAACCCAGCACCTAAGCATTCTCCCTCCACAACCACCTCTCAGAAGCGGGCTCGTCCAACTCCCCAGGACATTCATCCGCCTTACTCTTCCACTTCTTAGTGGCACCCCAATTCTCAAACGCCTCCGGTTTGGCCTCCAAAGCCCTCATATTGGCGACCTCCACACTATCCTCACCCTCGCAAATCGTCCTGGTCTCAGCACAAAGCCTGGCAAAAGCCCTCGCTCTGGCCGCATCGGAATGCATCGCTACGATCTGGAAAGCATCGTAGTACAAGCGCGGCAGGCGGAGGTCGACGATTTCTTCCTCGCGGTAAAGACCAAGCAGAGTCTTGCAGTCCGCCAGCGCGCGATCCGGTAGGTGGCGAACACGTTTCGGGTCTCCGATCGCCTCGTCGAGTTTCTGCGCGCGTTGTAGTCTTGCATCGCTGGCTTTGAGTTCTGGTTCGGGAAGCGTGCAGGCTTCGCATTGGCAGTCGAAGCCGAAGTATTCTTTCAGACTGCCGCGGCGCTCCTGCGATGGTCCGCCCATGGAGTAGGATAGCGTGAGCTCCTCACCTTCTTTGACCTCACGCACGGCGTGCACGACTTCGACGCCCTTTGCTTCGTTCCATGCATGCTGTGCGTTTGGTTTGCAAGAGTGATTGAGCCTGGCGACTAGAGGGAAGATGGCACCCACGTCACTGTTGGGGCCTAGAGGGTAGCCGTTGGATCTCACGATGTTGGTGAATGGGTCCGAGCCTGGGTTATTGTTGTGCAGGGAGAGGAAGGCGCGCTGGCCGTCTTTGGGTAGGCTTTTGACGATGGATCCGAGGTCTTTCTCGAAGGTTGCCGGGTTGCTCAGCGAGGCTGTTGTGAAGAGTGGTGGCTCGGTGAGGATTGTTTCACCTGGTTTGACTGTCTGTGTTGCGACCAGACCTTTGCCTTTGCCGGGGATTGGCTGGATGGTGAACGGCTGTGCGGTTCCAACGGATCCCATAGTTGCTAGTTTTCGACGATTTTTGATTTTTTTCGGGGGAAGCAGAGCTGGATATGTTCACACGATAGAAGAGCGCCCTTCCCTTCGATATGCTGGCTCACAAAAGCTGCTTTCACAGATTTTCGGGCTGCTCTGCAGGATTTACACTTTGGCCATGATGTATGTGGGTCCAGCGCCGACAAGATCGCGAATCAAACCCTCGACGGCTTCAAGGCGCAACACACGATTCAAAATGTACGCTGCACCAGCACAGCATATCGCAAGTATCCATAATGCCCTCTCACAGTTTTTGGCGTCAATCTATGCCAAAAGATATTTGATCGCATGTTGTTAGTGAATTGTGACCGCGTTTGGCCATTGGAATTTGAGCGATCTTCCGGGGCCAAGATCGGGATTGTTAGGGTATTACATAACATCATTCTCGCGACCAGAAGTCGCTGGTGGTAGTACAATGTCGCAAGAAAACAATTGGACGATTAACCCACTCGTCGCAACGGATCCTTAGAAGTATGCAGTAAATCCAAAGTGTATGCAAATTTGTCGTTCCAGCATATTAGAGGTCGATACGGCCATCAATGCCAAGAACGCTGCATGACCGGATTCCATATATTCTTGATAGGTACCGATCGCTAAGATGATTCACAGATATCTTTGTCGTTGTATAGAAGATTGTCAGCTGCGCTGAGTTCAACGGTCAACATCCAATCCTAAACCTCTCGCACACTTTCTAGCCAAGACCATCTTCAAGAAGCTCTCTCTTCCGAGGCCTCGCATCTGTCTGACGAAATCACTACCACTAATCCTACCGCGGTCAACAGCTTTCTGCAGCACATACATGGCTTCGCGACAAGCTGCTTCTTCTGCCGTCAATGTCCACAACTGTTGAGCGACCAAGGTTGGGGCGACAAGAACTTCATCTATGGGTGGCTGCTTCTTGCTCTTTGCTTCCGAGATGGTTTGGTTGCAATCTTGAATGCTACGGTGCAGAATGCTTTCGTTGGATGAGAGCGTGGCATCGAGTGCTTCTAGCTGGGCGATTTCAGCTTCAAGTCGAGCGTGTGCCGATCGTAGGGCATTCTGCTGGGCTTGAAGAGGCGCCATGGCGGACAAGTTTTGGTTGACTTTCTGCTGGGCTTGCTGCACCAGTGATGTTGAGATGGCCTGCAGAAGATGTTCCTTCTCAGGATTTGGCGGAATTGGCGGTGCCGGCACTGCAGGACCAGAGCCCGATGGCAAAGCAACTTCAAAAGGATCGGAAAGTAGGTCTGGCGGTGGCTGTTTCTTTGGCTGTGGAGGTTGTTGTTGTGCCTGTGGCGGCACAAAATGCTGATTCTGGTGGATATGTTGAGACTGGGGCTGTGGCTGACCTCGGGGATGGTGATATGCCAATGGTTGCTGTTGCTGCTGGTACTGAAATGTCTGAGGTGGCGCAGGTTCCTGTGCATAGTTTTGATGCATTTGCGTTTGTGGCTGTGGTGGCAGAGCAAGTGGTTGAGAATACCTGTTCCCTGGCGTATTTGCATTGGCATTACCATGCGTATGAGCGGGTGACACTGGCGATACAGGACTGACATCGTGCGCCAAACGTTGTTGCTCATGTTGTACATGTTGGGGCAAAGCAGGCAAGGGAGACTGCCGGGTAGTCTGTCCGTTTTGATGAACGCCCGGATACGCCGAGGGCTGAGCAGGATGTGGGACAGCGGAGCCATAGCCATTGGTATGAGGTGCATACTGTGAAATCCGTGGGTTCTCCCCGGGCAATGGAGGCAGAGGCGGTCCATCTGTGGCATAATTGCGCGATGGCGCTCTCACAATACCCTCATCTCCTGGTTTCGGTGGCCTTGGTGGGGGAGTGTTGGCACTTGGCATCTCAATTGGCGCATGACTGCCTGGAAGCTGTTTTGGAGGGAGCTGTGGTGGTGCGCCAGAGGTTTGCTGCGCTTGTTGTTGCTGATGTCCCATTGGGCGCTGCAATTGCTGCTGCTGAGCTTTGCTAACAAGTGGCGGCTCTCTTGCAAAAGCCTGCTGAAGGTAGCTGAGGAAGTCGGCGATGTTGGCTCTGTCCCACATGCCACTCCAATCGCTCAGATATGGATGATACACTCTTCCCTCAACGCCCACATGCTGCCCAGGTCGCACCAACATATCCCTTCCCGGCGTCACATAGACGATAGGAGACTCTTGCGGGTAGGATTGAGGGGTCCATAGCTTGATTGGAAAGCGGTATGTCGCTCCTCGGAAATCAACAGGCAGCGTTCCGGAGATCGTGAGGAGCAGCGCGGAGCTGCCATTCTCGTAGGTGTAGACTTCGGTTCGAGGGCTCAAAGAAGGAAAGGCTGATAACACACGTGCGGCATCGGAGTAGGTACGCTGGGGGTCTTGGTATTCCTGCGCATGTGTGAGCGCCTTTGTCTTGGATGTTCAGTTGGGTCATGGAGTTCGCCGTACGTGGAGCACGCTGTATAGCCACGAGAGCACCTTGTCGGGTACTTGCGACATTCTGCCGGTTAGGGGTGAGAGACCGAGCAGATGGTCGGAGAGATGGCTGGGATAATTGCCGACCAGACGCTCAGTGGTGAGAGTGTCGTAACATGGCTGATTCTAAGTTACATGTAGACACGTGCTCCGTCTTGATAGCGATAGCCGATGCGATGAGGTGACGCCGAGAGCTTGGACTGCACTGCACTACACGATAGCGGGGCATTTGGTTAAAGCCTCATGAAATCATAATCAATGTTACCTCACAACATCCTCCACGACTTTCTCTACCTCTGTAGCAGAAAGGAGGGGATCACTACAAACATTCATTTAGACAATCTCTACCTGTCTCACTTGGTTGGTATAGGAATCTCTTCTCGCATGACGAACTAGCGCGCCGCCGCTCATCGACCCATCCAGGAAGCATTTCGATTTGCAATTAAACTCCCCGTAATACGACTGCATTGGCAATCCCATGCTCTACATGCGGATGTTTTGACCTGGATTTCGTCTTTTGAGACACGTTCGACTACAAGAATGTGGTGGTCCGATCTCAGGCCTTTGACTGTCATGACGCTCACCATGGATGAGTTCGTTGGTACTAGCCGCAAGTCGATGCTGCCCTCGGACCCCATGACAATGGAATTGTCTAGGTATCTTCCTAGCCTTTGATCAATATCGACACTCTTTGTCCTGGAGAATAGCAACACTCTGACCATGCCTTGCCCTTTGTCTTTCTCTGGCTCTTCCCTTTCTAATATGCCTTCACACTTCTGTGCTTTGAACGTTGCAGGACGATTTCGACCAACAGACTTCTCATTCAACTTTCCGCAACCTCAGCTGACCTCATCTCGAAGCAAAAACCCCTCTTAGCATGGCTGGTATCCATGTTACAGACGCAGGTGGCCCCTCTAGCACTCCAGCCGGTACTAGTTCTGACAGCTCAGTCGATCCATCCAAGATGACATTTGGTATCGAACTGGAGTTTCTCGTCGTCCACCCGGATGGCTGCTTCGCTCGTTTGGAGTTGGATGGCATTTCGAACGCCGTGAAAGCCATACACCACTTGATCAATGCCCGCGGAGTCGCTGTACAATGCTTCTACTATGCACCAGTCGGTGCTCCACGCTTCTCTCGCTGGACCATTGACCTTGATAACCAGAAGCTGACGGAAGCAGAAAAGGTTCATTGCCCTCCCAACCACACTGTGGTGCCAGTAGAGATCTCATCGCGAAAGATGTCGTTCTTCAACGACGATTGGCAGCAGGAAGTCTCCACCGTGCTCGATGCCACCAATGAGCTACAATGCTTCGGAGGTCTGTTGCTGGTCAACCAGAATTGCGGATTTCATGTGCACATTGGCTTCGACGATCAGTTTGTCCCGATCAATGCATGCAAGAATTTGCTGCAAATCTCCACAGCCTTGGAGCGTTGCTTCGATCAGATACATACAACCTCCCGGATCGTTCCTGGTGATGGTGTGTCTTTCGATCATCCCAGACACTTCAACGCGCCGCTCAGCTGGTTTCACACTCAATCCGCAAGCACATCTGCCGACGAGACGGTCTTTGACTGGCTCTGCAAGATTGAAGATTGCGAAACGCACAAGGATATCGACAGGATGTTCAACATCTACTGGCCTTCCAATGGAGGCACCAGGCGCCTTCACGGTCATTTCAGCGTACTGAATTTCGGCAACTGTATCAACGACGCTTTTGCAGTAGAGGACAGTGCTACTGGTACTGTAGAATTTCGCCAGCATGAAGGTACGCTTGATCGCGACGATATCTACGCTTGGGTTTCGCTGACTGCTCGTCTAGTACGATTTTGCAACAGTGCAGATCCGAAGGATATCGTCTCCATGTGCTGCAATGCTTGGAATCAGGATTACAGCATCTTTGACCTGATGCAAAAGATCGGCTGCAACGAACAACAAATTGCATACTATCACCAGAGGCGATGCCCAAATAGCCACGCAAGTGGTTCAGATTCGGCCATTCAAGACCGAGCCAGGCTCGAGGCGGGTGAGTATAGCGGACTTGAAGCCATGTGGATGCAGAGCGGACTTGATAGCTTCGATCGTAGAGATCCGCTCGCCGTTGGTGCCGTTTCATCGCAAAAGCTCTACTCGGGAGCGCAGGGCCGTCGTATAAGATACGATCCGACTGATCTAGCGAATGCCCTTGCAGTCTACGATACGGCGGCTGCTAAGACAAGAGCGGGTGGCCAGACTATTTCGAGCGCGAAGAAAATCGCTTTTAGCTGGATGGGCCACTCGTAGAATCCTCATGCGGCCATAGGTAAGTATGGCCCCTTTTTGACCACGACCAAGTGTGCCAAAATCTGTTTTACCGCTTAATTGTCTACTCATAAACAGCAATCAAGTCTCTATTTTGGCATAAACCCTCCGTTGATCGCAATCACCGAATCTCTGCGAAAAGTAAACATCTTTCATTTCAATCGTGCAATCGTCTCAAACCCACATTCAGAACATCTAATACGACCAAGGTCTAACATGCAAAGCTTCTTTCCTCTCCGGCTCGCCCTGCAAAGGAGGATCCTGAAACTCAGGCAAAAGATAGAAACTCAAATCCTCCGTCCTCACAGGCTCTCTCATCTATGCAGCACAAAGAGAAACCAGTCAGCAATTGTCTCAGAAGCATCAACAACATCAACAACACTTACCTGCGTAGCACCCCACCCATTCCCCAACCAAGCCATCTGGTTGATCTCCGCCCCACTCTCCTCGGGCAAATACTCATACTCGAAGTCCTCCCACCTCGGACTCCGCAAAGCCTCGATACAATGCAGCGTCGAACCCGGCCACAAACCCGTAACAGTAGCGCCCGATTGACCCCGTCCATTCTTCTTATACCAGCTCTGACAATCGTCCATAAAAACCGTCCCACGGAAATAACTATCCACATACCGCAGAAAATCCCTCACGCGGTCGCGCTTGACGACCATGGATTTGAGGTTGTCTTTTTGCAGTTTCCGAATGGCCTTGCAGATGTAATCGCCGGTGCACTCGATCATCATCGTCAGGCTTCCTTCGCCTATGGCGGCGTTGGGACCGAGCATCATGAAGTGATTGGGGAACTTGTCGGTGGCGAGGGAGAGGTAGTTCGTTGCTCGTTCGCGCCAGTGGTCTTGCAGTTTGCTGCCGGAGAGACCTGTCACTGGGAATGGAGGCGCCGAGGATGTGTAGAAACCTGTGGCGCAGACCAAGGCGTCTAGCTCGTGGAGTTTGCCGTCTTTCGTCACTACGCCGTTGGGTGAGATGTGGTCGATGGGGTCTTTGACGTAATCCACGTTGTCTTCCACCAAGGCTTCGAGGAAACCCGGACCTGGCGTTAGGCGGCGGCAACCCGGTGCGAATGTCGGCTGGAGAGATTCCATGTAGTGCGGTTTCTTAGCAAGTCGATCCTTCATGCCCTTCTCGAACTCCGCCTGAGCGTTCTTCTGCATCTCAGTCCCTTTAAGCGTAATGCTATGGACATTATTAGAATCCGCCTCGATTTTCATGCGGAACCTAAGCCAAGCGTCCGGATCCTCTTTGAACCTCTCGATCTGATCCTTGTTGAAGTAAATACTCTCCAACCCCAACTCGTCCTGAGTCTTCTGGCCCAGCGGGGGAGAAATCCAAGTCCGTCCGCGAATAAAGCAAAAAAGCTGCGAGCCTGGGACCTTCTGTAGCTTAGGGATGATCTGAATCGCACTGCTCCCCAAACCAATAACGCCCACGCGCTTATTCTCGAAATCGTAGTCCTCATTCCAGCCCGCCGAATGCATGATTTCGCCCTTGAAGTCCCACAAACCCTCTATGCTGGGCCATTGCTTGTTATTGAGCAAGCCGCGAGCACTGATGAGCATGTCCGAGGTGTCTTCGAGAATGCTCCCATCCGGCTGCCGGATGCTCACATGCCATTTGCCCTCTTCCTCATCCCATCTGCAATTGGTGACTTCGTGCTCGAGTTTCGTGAAGCGGTTGACGCCGTACTTCTCCGCCGTGGACTCCAGGTAGCTGCGGATTTCGTTGGAAGGAGCGTACAGCGCGGACCAGTCGTGTTTGGGATTGAAGGAGAATTGGTATGAATGGGAGGGAACATCGCATGCGGCGCCGGGGTATCGATTCTCGTGCCTGTTCTGTGATCAGAAGGTGTAATGTGATTTCTCAAGTGGTTTTGAGAAAACAAACCATGCCCCACCAACACCCTTGTTCTTCTCATAGATCACCAATTCACAGTTACGCAGCCTTTCAGGTATTCTGATCCCGAGGTAAATGCCCGAATACCCAGCTCCAATGACTATGACGCGGATGGGCCTTTGGTTTTCAATGGGCGTGTCGTGGACGGACCATTCGGGCGCGACTCCATTGACGACGCCATTGGCGACTCGAGAGTCTACCCGCTCAAGACCATTCGTCGCTGCTTGCTTGGTTCGTAGTAAATGTTGGAGCGCTGCGTCTGCTGGAGATTCGTGCTCGGTGTGAACAGTTTCTGGCACATTGGGAACCGCTGACATCTTGAATCACTCGAGTGCTCGGTGCACACTAGTGGAAAAGACGGATGTATGAATAGACGGGAAAGAAAGAGCAAAGAAAGAAAGAACCAACCTCCATCGCAACAAACATGCCCGCTCCGGCTATGTACATACCTAGCAGTAAACACATACCCTTCTACCTTCGGCAGTTGGAATACCCTTCACAGAAACACCATCATCGCCACCACATCCACCAGACGTGCTTCTCGCTCTCCACAACCTCAGATCCACGGATATACTCAGGACCCACAGCACTAACAAAGCGACCCCACGCGAACGTGATGCATCATGCGGAGTTACCTACACAACCTTACCGTGCGAGCCGTGTGCCACGGAAACAGGGTTTGCGGCTCTTCATTGCCGGTGCCCTCATGCCTAGGCGTGAGGGGAACGATAGAATCCCATGTGGATTTTGCGCGGCATTTGGATGCGTGGAATTGCCGATGTAGGAGGCGCGCGTTATGGGCAGATTGTTCAATATTCTCGGAGGGGAGACTCATGTCGATGCTCGCACGTTTTGTAACACATCACGACTCCGCAGGTGGGCCATTATGGTGGGGCGAGGAGACTTGCCGATGAATAGTGTTTTTCGTACAATCGGATTGACGCAGCGGCTGTGAAGGTTGTGAATTTCCGGTATCACTGCGGAAAGTGGCTTATGCAAGCACGGCACGAAACACGATACAAAAATTGGTGGAGTGGGGGAAGACTTCGCAGTGCGACACAAGGCGAAGTGGTAAGGGGGTATCAATTCAAGTCATGTACATGATAAGGTATGCTACAGGAAAGCCTAGGGGCTCACAGCACCGTTGACCTGGCTTTCATCGCTGCGCGACAGAGGCGGGCGGAAAGAGAAAACAGTAATCTAGCACGTACGTTAGTATGAATGTAACGCAAAGCGCAAAGCGACTTCAAACATACCTGTTTTTCAACGGCGAATCCCAATCTCTCGCCGTCCGCGCTCCAGCTGAGACTTGGCTCACTGAGAACTTCGCTTGCATCCTGGTGTTCTCCGTTCGTTTGCCCATTGGTCTCGGCGGCTTGTCTCCAATCAACCAGAGGCCGGGTGTCGATCGAACTAATACTCTCCGCGTCGATGCGCCAGATCCGTACAGTATCCATACCACCAAGCGCAACATGTTTGCCGTCAGGCGACCATGACAGGGCAAGCGCAGGAATGCCTTGGCCAAGGTCCAATGTTACCAATTGCTCAAAAGAAATGGAGCCTTCGGTATGCGAGATTCCAAACAATATGGCTGTCCCATCTTCAAAAGATGCCGCCAGAATGCCTCTTTTGAAGCCGGATTCGTTCGCAGAAGATTGTTCTTTAGGTTGCAGAGCGAGCGCCGAGAGCTTGTCGGGTATTGCGACTTCGACCAGTTGGGACTTGTTTTCTGATGCTGCGTTTGGTCCGAGGTAAGCAGCCAGTTTCTTTTCGGCTGTAGAGGCGAAGATATGAATCCCGCTGTTGGCATCGAATCGAACCTTGTCCCACTTGATGGTGCCAGGCGCGATATCCAAAGATTGCTCTGCCAAATGGTGCACAGCAATGGAGTCCGGAGTGAACCCGTTAGTTAGAGGCTCCTCGGGTTTGAACAACTTGTACGAATTCGTGATGCCCTGATCGCCACACACAACGAACGAACTATCATTTGTCCATGTTGCATCAAGCACTGGATGTTCGAAGATTCGCCAGGCTACAGGTCCCTTTCGTAAAGTGGGTTTATCCGAGTCTGTAGGCGTTTCATAGACTTGGACAAGGCCGCGCTTCTCGCTAATCTGAGCAACCAACATGTGGTCGCCAGACGGGTTGTATCGTATGCTGTGTACAAAGCCAGGGGGGTTAAGTAAAGGAAGGCTTGATGGATATATCACAGTTCCAAAATCACCGCCGATATCCATCAGAGTCTGGGTGGGCACTTCCTTATCTGTGGAAGGCTCGCGCATCACAGCGCAGGTGGCAATTCGTCCTTTGGGATGCCATGCTGATGCGGTTATGGTAGAGTTCGGCTGTAATGAAGGCTCGTCCACGAGTGGGATTGTTTGCGCATCACCATCTTCCAGATTTGGAACGCGGTAGTACCGGCAAAGACCTTCACCAACAGCGAACAAAGTCGATGTGTCTTTCGCGTCCTCGTTCGGACTCCAGCTTGAGTGATAGATTGTCGCGTCCGGTTTGTTGATGCTGAACGATATTGTGCTCGTCTTTGGGCCGCGGCGGACTTGAGTCTGTGTTGCGACGTCCAAGCTATCGTAGCGTTCGGCGGGAGCTTCTGTGACATCGTCTGAAGCCGTGGCCTCCGGAGACGCTGCTTCGGCATCCTCATCTTCGCCTGCGGATGCTGACGCGGCGTCCACGTCCATTGCGTCTCTGTCGCCATTGACGTGTACGGACTCTGGTCCGTCCAGTCTCTGTCTCTTGGCGCCTGGTGTGGGAAACTCATCGGGCGCTCTCATACCGCTCAATGCTGGTACTCTACCCTTCCTTTTGCCGCTGCTGGAAGGGCGACTGCCGTTCTCTCCTTCCTCAGCATTTTCAGCACTCGTATGTGTGGTCCAGCGAAAGCGGCGCTCGTTGCGACCAACACGCGCCTGCAACTCATCATGGACCAGGCCATTCTGAATTACTGAGACAAGTTCATAGCGCTGCACAGTCGGGGTGAAGGGTAGGTCTTCAGGGTCGCGGTATTCGCGTGGTCGATGCCAGTCCTTGTAGAACGCGCGGGCGGTGGATTCGTGGCCGGATTCTTGCAAGTATCGGAGGATGAGATAGTTGATGTGATCGGAAGAGAGGGCGCTTGTATGCGCCATGACTGGTGGAATCGGAGGTGGGTAGCGGGCGATTTCATGCGCTTGGGTTGGAATCAGTGTGTGATGGGCATGTGGGTAGGAGAATCAATGAATGGCAAGCAGGGCGCGCGATGGCGAGATGCGCGTGTTATGTCTCGTGTATCCAACAAGCAGTAGTGCAGACAGAGGTGAATGGATCTTGGGGAAGCCGCAGGGCTTGGCGCATATCGCATCTCGGAAGGAACAAGTAGCGGAGATGGTTTAGGTTTGTATGTGCTGCTAACTTGTTAGAGCGTCTCATGTTTACGAAAGATATTTTTATTTGGAACATCATGAGGATGTAACTAACTCATAGGTTCGATCATCATTGAAAGCAACTGTATGTCCATGAACTGGTTTAATTGTCCGTATTGTATGCAGCACGTGGACGAGTCAGAGACTGGAGATGGACTGACTACACAAAGAGGAAGCGTGCGAGGGTCCAGCAGCGGCGGCAAGTATTGGCGATGGCGCGTCTTCAGATACCAAGCATAAACTGATGTGTGCAACAGACGGTCGCTTGCTAGCTTGTGCTCTAATGGTATACTGACAGACTTCACTTCATGTTCGTTACGTCTTTTAGCTTTCATACGAATGAAGCAAATACCGTGTATGGCAGCCAACGTGAAGACACCCTCCACACCTTGCTAGCGTTCTCATAAAGCACCAGACCCTCTCAGCGAACCGGGCGCCTCACCCCAGTCTGCTTGCTTTCGTGGCTCTTCTCTCTACAGCCAGCAGCCACGCTTGAGCCAGCGAGTGTCAGGTCAACCTATACCGCCATCTAAGAAAATAAGAAAACGATATCACACCTCCACCATGCCGCCGCGGATCAACCTCCCGCCCATCACGCGAGCTCTCCTCCTCACCTTGCTGTCCTTGTCCGCTCTCAACGCTGCCCTTCGCTTTCGTTCCTGGTCTTCCAGCACGCCAGACAGCGATACAACAGCACCCTCAATATACCTCACCTCGCCACGATGGGCAATCCCATACCTGGTCTTGATCCCAACCCAGTCGATCATGTTTCCCTGGACGTTCCTCACCAGCGCTCTAATTGAGAACAACATCGTCTCACTCGTCATCTCATCCGCTGTCGTCTACTTTGGAGGCAAATACCTCGAGCGCGCATGGGGCGGGCAGGAGTTTATCAAATTCACACTCTTTGTTACGATGATCCCGAATATTGTCACGTTCTTCATCTATGCAGTATGGCACGGGCTGACATCTCAAACTCCCGAGCAGTAAGTTATATGCCCCTTATTTCTTCGGTTCACTACATGTTTGCTAACCCTTTCTGCCAGCCCAACTCCAATCAATGGCCTCCTCGCCCTAAGTGCCGCTTTCCTGGTCTCTCTTAAGCAGCTCGTGCCTGAGCACACCGTCAGCCTCTTCAACTCTCTTCTCCGCATCCGCATCAAGCACTTCCCCGCTCTCTTCGTGCTGGGAAACATGCTCTCCGGCCCGCTTCTAGGTACAGACACCGCGACATGGCTCGCGCTGTTTGGCTTCCTCACCGGCTGGTTGTATCTTCGTTTCTACCGCATCTCGGACATCGGCGCCACTGAGCCTGCAACCGGTGGCGAAGGTAGCAGCATGAAAGGCGACCCCAGCGAGACGTTCGCGTTCGTCTCATTCTTTCCCGACATTTTCCACCCTGTTCTGGCGCCAGTCTGCGATTCCGTGTACGACATGCTGGTTCAGATGAAGCTCTGCACGCCTTTCTCGGACTCGGCAATCGAGGCTGCCACTGAGAATGCTGCTTCACGGTCTGAGGGCGGTCTTCCAAGCATCATGAACCAGGGAGGAGGCGGTGGGAAGAGAGCCGAGGCGGAGCGAAGGAGAGCTCTAGCTCTGAAGGCATTGGACCAGAGACTGAATGCTGCTGCTACGAGCCGTAACGCGAGCGCACCAGACGGTGCACCTGCGACTGCATCGGATGGCGTACCCGGTGCGGTGGAAGTCAAAGAACCGAAATCGGCAGAAGAGGCGCAAGCGTAGATTTTAGTCGTTTGGATTGTGGAGGTGCTTGCATTTTCAGCGATGATACCATCATATATTCTTACATTCGAGCACGTTTTGCCCGGCTTTAGTATACATGTCGGGTTCCGCGACCAACGACAGCGCTGCTTATCCCGTGCACACCTTTCATTTGGAGGCGCCGTACAACCTCCATGCGTCTGAAGCTTGGTGATCCCGAGGAGC
The DNA here is from genome assembly GCA_030772445.1 of Cladosporium sp. MBC 237. Taxonomy (NCBI): domain Eukaryota; kingdom Fungi; phylum Ascomycota; class Dothideomycetes; order Cladosporiales; family Cladosporiaceae; genus Cladosporium; species Cladosporium sp. MBC 237. The sequence goes on along the minus strand of JAPHCH010000007.1, from coordinate 388,684 downwards.
AAGGTGCTCTGTGAAAGTCGCAATGCCTCCATAAGCAAACACGTCCCTCAAGATCCCCTCCATATTACGCGCCAAAACATCCCCAATCGCAAAACTCCCCAGCGCCATAGAATGCCATTTCCAAATGCCCACAAACAGATTTCCTTCTCGCAAAAACCCCCCAATCCTCTCTCTTCACCTCCTCACCTCCGCCGCCCTCCTCTCAACCCAAAACCCCTTCTCCGGCCTCCTCAGCTCCCTCATCTCCTCGTTGCTCAGCCTCTGATCGACTTCCTGCACGTCCACGAGCTCTTTGACGGCGAAGATTTGGCCCGCGATGTCAGGCGAGACGGGGTGGTAGACGGTTCGCAGGCGCTTGTGCAGGCCGAGCGCTTTGAGGACGCCGCTGGTTTTGGTGGGGAGGCCGATAGCCGAGCGCATGAGGGTTACGCGGAAGAAGGACATTGTGGGTGTTTTGGTGGGTTGGTTTTGTGAGTCTGGGGATTTGTGTTAGTGGATGTTTTTTCTTTGAGTTGTTTGGGAATGGATGGTGGCTTTACTTACGAGTCAATGTCGGGCGCGGTGGTGAGAACGATCCGCTTTCGTAGTGCTGGTTTGAGTCCAGAGAAAATGTGTGAGGTCCGGAGAGGGAGGACTTGCGTTTTGTAGATTTGTTGCTAGCGAGGTGTCCGTTCCGGTATAATTAATGCGATGCTGCACTTCTCCTGCCCTCTTCCGCTGCGCTGCAGTTCTTCCTTCGTTCAGGCGCAACCTCCGGAGGAAGCAAGCTTTACGGGCCGGGACGTTAGCTAGCGGAGAGATCGTCTGGGGATAGCATTGGATGAACAACAACCGGATTGACGACTTGCCTGTCTCCGGCTTATTACTAGACGGGCGCTCGCCTGCCTTGCGATATACCCACCATGAACGACCCGAACCTCGAGGACACGACGTCCAAACTGGCCGAACTGCTCAAACACCCCGACGACCTCGACAAGCTCCCATCGCTCCGCTCCGAATTCACACGCAAGAAGACCGCCATCGACTCGCAGCTCAAAGTCGGGCTCAAAGACCAGCTGGAAATCACGCAGAATGGCATGTCGAGCATCGTCGAGGGCCAGAAGATCGTGGGCTCGATCAAGGAGGAGATGATGAAGATCGACAAGCTGTGCGCCGAGGCGCAGGGCATGATCCGCGACTTCCCTGAGATCAACCGCATGAGTGTCATGCAGCGCAATTTTGCGGCGGTGGAGACCATGAAAGATGCGATTGGGGGGTTTGGGGCGAGGTTGTCTGAGTTGGAGGAGTTGCTGAGGGAGGATGATGAGAATCTCTCGTCGCAGCCGAATTTATTGGCGATTCATGAGGGGTTGAGCGAGCTGAGAGATGTGAGAGATCAGGCTATGGAGCAGGTCAAGGGAGCGGAAGGGGAGAGTGGGGTTGAGATGATCGATAACCTGCCGTTGGAAGAGGGTGTCACACTACGGGACTATTTCACAAGACTGGACGACGTGGTGGACTGGTTCGACGAACATATCGGGTCGGCTTGTCTCAATCTGATCCCGCTGGTGCTGGAAAATCAGATGTCTCTCATCGTGAGATTGGCTCTGGTGATTGAAGAGGAGGAGAAGAAGGACAAGCAGGTCAAGGCGTTGCAAGACGCACAGCGAGAATTTCAAGACGTCGCAAGCAGGTTCAAGAGCATCAATGTTGGGCAAAGAGAGCTCAGGGAGTACAAGAAACGATTTCTTCAGGGAATCGAGGGCAGCGCGGAGGCCCAGTTTGAGGATCTCAAGCAAGCTTTCCAGGAGGAGCCCGACAAGCTGGAGAAGAAATCCAGGTGGTATTTCAACGAATTGAATACCGTGAAGCTTGGTATGGAGAGTTTGATGCCGAAGAAGTGGAAGATCATGAGAACCTACACGAGGATATACCACACGCTTATGCACAATTTCCTCGTGGCTCAGCTGGACGATCCGGACATTACGCCTGTACACATGCTCGCGATTTTGAACTGGGTACCCAAATATTACAACAAAATGGCACGTTTAGGCGTGCCTGAGGAGGAGCTGAAACCACATGTCATCGACTCGAGAGAGACTGACCTTGTACGGGAATATCGATCGCTTATCACAAAGGCTGTGGAGGAATGGATGGCCCGCATGGGCGAGACGGACAAACAGCAATTTCTCACTCGAGCAGAGAACAGTCTCGATCAAAACGGCGAAGGCCACTTGCACACCAAATCTCTTGGAGACATGTGGACTATGCTTCGCGAGCAACTCTTCGTAGCTCAATCCTCCGGTCGGCCGGACGTGGTCGAGGGCGTCGTCGACGCAATGTACGTCGCACTCAAGCAACGACAGCAGATGTGGGAGCGTTTGGTAGACGACGAAGCACGAAAGTTCGAGACTGGCCAGCTGAACGAAGAGGCTGTGAGCGCCTACCACGACTGGCTTGTGGCTGTGGCGAACGATCAAATCACAAATATCGATGACGATCCCACGTCAGACAATGCTTCGTTCCTCACACGTTTCAGAAGCGATTTCGAGCCCATGGTCAGTCCCGCATTCGCAATATCATCTCAAGGCGAGCACGAGGCTTTGTCAAACGCATATGTCGATTTGTCAACCCACTGCATTGCTCTGTTCGCCAAGACGATCTTCAACGTGGACTTCAAGAGCATCATGCAAGACTTCTTCACGCCGGCCTGGTACCAAAAGGCCTGCATGCCACAGATCATCAGCACGTTCGAAGATTACCTCAACGACTACACAGAAGTCTTCCACCCTTCACTCCGCGAGATTCTCATCGAAGAACTCGCGGACGAGCTGCTGGTGCGCTACCTCAGTGCCGTGCACAACAAAGGAGCCAAGTTCCGCCGCACCGATCCATTCGTCGAGAAGATTCGCGAAGACGTCGTCGCTGCCTTTGAGTTCTTCAAAGCTTACCCTGATGCATTCGAAATTGCCAAGGAGAAGTGGCGAGCAGTGTCGAATTTCTCGGACCTCCTGAGCGCTGCCAAGGGACAGGAAGTTATCGAGGTGTATACTACGATGAAGACCACGTATTGGGACGTTCAAATGGGTTGGGTAGAGACGGTGTTGAGGAGTAGAGATGATTTCGAGAGGAGTATGGCGAATGGCGTGAAGACAGCGGCTGCCGGTATCAGCGCAGAGAGAGGTGTGGACACCGTTATGGGTAAGATCAGATAGATTTAGCGGTCGTAATGAAATTGAACGAAGCCATTATTGAGCAATGTCGAAAACCACGTTTTATTCCATTCCAAGGACTCTTAACAATTTGAGGTTAGCGGACACTAGCGGAAGCGCCCGCGCGCGAGTTTGCCCGGGACGACTGCAGCATTGGCACCACCTCAGAGTCGAGCTTCACCCGGTAACCCATCGACATCACCCACTCCCAAACCACCGCACCACCCCCTCCGACACCTTCAATATGCTCGCCAGCCGTGTCGCCGCCCGCAGCGCCCGCGCCGCCTCTGCGCCGCGCTTCTCCGCCGTCGCCGCGAGGGGTTTCGCCGATGCCGCAAAGGTCGACTCGAAGCCTCCTGTCCCGCTCTTCGGCCTCGATGGCACCTACGCCAGCGCGCTGGTATGTAAAAGGAGGAGGGAATATCACAACGGAGCAATAAGAATACGGGCATACTAACATGTTCCGCGCGAACACAGTACACCGCGGCCGCCAAGTCCTCCTCCCTTGAGCCCATCTCCAAGGCCATGGAGAACCTCCACGCTACCTTCAAGAAGGACGCCCAGCTGCAGAAGATCCTGACCGCGCCCACTCTCTCCGTCGAGGACAAGCAGCAGATCATCGCCGAGCTCCAGAAGTCCACCGGTGTCACCGACAACACCCTCAAGCAGTTCCTCGAGACCCTGGCCCACAACAACCGCCTCAGCATCCTGGAGGGTGTCAGCGAGAAGTTCGCTACCCTCATGAGCGCTGCCCGCGGTGAGGTCGAGATGACCATCACCTCCGCCAGCCCGCTGGACGCCAAGGTTGTGAAGCAGCTCGAGGCCGCTGTTGGCAAGAGCCAGTACGTTGGCCAGGGCAAGAAGCTGAAGGTTGTGCCCAAGGTATGTTTGCCGTCTGGATTGCATATGCATGTTTCGCAAAGCTTGCTTTTGCTAATACTTTTTCCGCACAGGTTAACCCCGACATCAAGGGTGGCCTCGTCGTCGAGATCGGCGACCGCACCATCGACCTTTCCGTGTCCTCCAAGATCGCCAAGATGAACAAGCTCCTCTCGGACTCTTTGTAAATATGATGTAGCTATAGAAGCCGGCGAAGTAGCGAGTTGAAATGTTCACTTTGTATTGATAACCCCCGCCCACCATCACACATTTCCGGGTGTCACAACATATCGCAGGGAATCTAAATTTTGAGAAGTACTTCTAACAGCAGTTGAAACGGCAATCCAGAGATTTTGGAGCAATTCGATAGATGCAAGAACGTAGCTTCTATGCTCATCCTCCTCGGTCCACCGGAACCCGAAACTCATGCACCAGAAGCGCCTCCACGCAGTCTCAAGGCACGTATTCAACACCATGGACTCGTCTCGCATTTTACTACAGCTCCCAAATCCCCAGCGACGATACACGGCTTTTGTAGCCACTTCCGTCTCATTCCCAAGGCAACGAGCATTCACCTACCATCTATTAACGGAAGCAGTCGTAAAGACACTACTTGCGCCAATCTTTGTTCCTTCCAGCCGCGCCGGATACGAGTGACGCCATAAAACTTATCAGACTGCGTTCAATTTGTGATTCCGCCATCGCGAGGACGAAAACCCCGCCGTACTCGCCAAGTGAGAATGTTGCTATCCTGGAGCAGAGTGTATCGTCGTCCATTTGCTTATTGCCTTGTTATGTTCACGCGTCTCTAATTTTTTCATGCAACTACGATTATGTATGGCGAGTGCGTGAGGTGATTATCGCGAGAAATCAATAATAGAGGAGTCGTTAGTGTGGCAACCGTGGATAATACAACTGGTCGATTAGTTGATCATGCGAAACCTTGGGGTCCTAAGCTATTCGCCCCCGCTGGCATCCACAGAGACATCCTTGTTCCATAGGCAACTTACCTACATTTACACGACAGTATCAATTTTTACCTCGATTTTGCTCTCAGCCGCTTTCACCTCATATACGTCAATAGCACCATGAAGCCTCCCGATCAGATCGCAGGCAACAGCTTGCTTTGGCGAGTCATCCGACTTCTGGCGTCCTAGCTTGTCAGCGGTGTTGCTGCACCGCACTTCGTTGTAGACACCGCTGTGGATGAGATTTCTACTCCAAGTATCTTATATATTCCTTCTCTATCAGGTGCTTTTGTGTATTGGACGTCCTTCACTACCTTACTCACATTATCCTTTTTGTTCTCAAGTGATTCATGAGCTGGTGTTTGAAGCAGCTTACAAGGTCTATGGCACTCTGCATCCACTGCCACTGGACTTGAACATGGCATTCTCCGTTGACCACGACTTTCTGAGAAACTCACATCCTCGAGATGCTGGACCATATCTCCACAAAATCGCATCACAGAAGCAGGTAGCCGCCAGTGCTATCTCGCAGGAGATTTTGCAAGCCGTCGCTATAGAGTCCCTGCCGCCACGCGTATACACATTATGGCTGTCCGCATGCCCAGATGAGAGTGCAGTTGCTCTGGGCTTGCAACAGACAGATTCCGTCCTTGTCCGCAGTGCTGCAATCACAGACTTTCGCCGATGGTTCCGCACCAGCAAATACTGGGAAATATGGCACGCGGTGGGCGGGAGCGAAGGCATCGCAGCCCTGCTGGCTACGTTTTCGGTGGACCATGTGAAGATGTTTTGCAAGAAGATGGCCATGTGTAGCACCAGTCTCTCTTGTCGTGAAGGGAGGCAGGAGCTCACCACAGAGCTCTGCCAACTCTTAACAGCACGCTTCTTCCCAGACTCGACTGATGTACGGAACCCGGATCACCGCCCGTTCTTGAACATCTACACGACTTTGGTCTATGCTTGTACGCCAGCTTTTCAGGATTCTTGGATGGACAACAAGGACTTGCCGAAACTAGACCTGGACAAAGTCTCCGAGACGAACACGTACTGGTTTCAGCAGAAATGCTTCAGCAAGGCGGTTGCGGGAGATGAAGGTCTTTGGAGCTACTCAGCTCTACTCACCTCTGTGCCAACTATACCTTCCAAGCAAGACAGGACTGTGCTCGAGCCTCTATCGTTCGCAGCCAGAGTTATTGAAACTCTGATTGAGCATAATGTTCGCTTCTCTGATACAAAGAAGAAGCTCGAAGAGACTTTCAAGACTGTGCTTCATCGTACTGCTCATCGGAGAACCTCAGCATCTTTCACGCGGAGGATTATCGGCTTGATGTCACGATATGCCACGCAGGTTTACGCATCCGAGAAATATCCAACGAGGCGACAATCCGATCCGATGGTATCCGGGAGCACTCAATCCGTCGAGAGCTCAAACACCTCTCTTGAACTCAGCTATCCACAACATCTACATGACATCGCAAGGCTTTGGGTGCGCGACCCAGATGCTTTAGAACCTCTTCTGTCAAATATGCTTGACGTCTCCAAGATCAAAAATATATCGGAGATTGTTGATTCCTTGGACGCAGTAAGAGCACGACACCGCTACCGACTGCTCAAGTGGCTTCTGATCAGTAAGCTTGGTATCGATCTTGAAGACAACGACCAGCTTCATCGTATCGAGGCTCCTGTCCCGTTCACGCTCTTCAGATTGCTCCCGAAAGATGTGGCACGCGATCTACTCGCGCGATTCGTGTCGATCGGACATCCAGGGATTTCGCGCTCAAGCCACGACAAACCAAACACTGGATTGGATCTACTTACTGTCTCCCTGGATGATGATGTTGATGTTCGTCGTACCAAAGCAGCAAGCAAGATTTCGGTGTATTGTCGTAAGGCTGAGACGACACGAGACGCTTCTAGTCGAAAGGAATGGGTGAACGACTCAGTGATGATGGCTGTGACATCCGGATCGCTCGACCTCCTCACAGAAGTACTGACTTGGTCACGTCGGTTCATTCGAGACCCCGTGGTCTCGGAAATCTACTGGGATAGCAACTTTGGCCAGAGCACGACACTCCGACGAGATGACACCATCGAACTCTTGTCGGGTCTTCCACGAACCCCGAACAAGGACACGTCGTTAAGTCATCTAGCAACAGATGTCCGAAAAGGCAACGATGTTGCCCTGCTTCTACTCGAAACAGCAACTATGGCGCAGCGAGAGCCGTCTTTTTACGTGAACAATTGGACGCAAGTACAACGTTTGTTCGCTGACATCGTCCAATGTCGGATCAAACGTGCTGAACGCTTGCAGCTCTCACTAGGGCTACCGGATGACCAGCTCTTTGCTCTGGTCTGGGAGAATACGCTGCAAGCATTGCTCAAGGCAGAGAAACTCGGTCTGGATGAAAGAAATCAAGCCCTAAAATTCAACGACACCGGGGGGCCGCTAGCAGTCTGGGGCGGATTTGAGAAGATTCAGGCTAGGGGCCCATCCCTAGCAACACTTCGCTTCATCGACGAACTTGCAGCTCAGCGAGACGCCATATGGCGGGACCATAGGCCTAAGTTGCAGGCTTCCGTCACAACTTTGCAAGCCCCATGGCCGCGAGGGTTGCCTATCCAGGCTCTGCTTGCAATCGACATCGATGGAAAGGTCGCCCAAGGTGCTCTTCCATACTTGGAGGAGAGGGCTCGAAGTGTAGTCTTTGTGCCGCACGAGCATGTACTACGGGAGATCCCCGAAGACAAAGAAACACAGGCTGCTATTGGCTGCTTCGTAGATGAGTATGGCGAGGCTCTCAGAATTTACATCTCGTGGTGCGATGAAGAAGAAAAGCAAAGACGCACTGAAGCAGCATGGACCCATGCAACTACGGCACTTTCAAGGGATAGACTATCTCCTCTCGAATGTCGACTCTACTGGGGAAAAATCTTTGAAGAAGCTGGAGCATCGCATCCGGTGATGTACTCGATTGAGTGGCCCCGCCGGCCAATGCCAAAGCTTCCACAGACGAACAATCATAATCAGCCAGAGGAATGGAACCCAGAATCGAGTGACTCGCCTGTGGAGACCAAAGAAAGGCTACTTCAGCCGACTTGCTTGGATTGTATGACACGTTCAATCCGCAGCAGGAATCTCTCTGCCGGCTTCTCTGTTCCAAGGCCGCGAATTCAGCGGGTCTACATTTCTCAGTTTTGGGACTTTGAGAGGTTCGGCTCTTTGATTCCACCGGACGCTGAGGAAGCTCTGATAGCTGCACGCTTACTTGTCATGGATTCCAAGTCGAAGGCCGACTCCAAGATCCTCTCGATAGCATTTCCTGAAGGATCCAACGACATACGTTTCCCTTCGCTTTTCCTCGACTCTGAATTTCTGGAACGCAAGTATGCACTTAATGAGCTGCCGCTCAAGGTCTTGGGCAACACACCACCAGCACTACTAGAGCAGATTGCGTCTAGCTTGACGGCGAAATTGTTCGCAGCAACCGATCCGTCGCATGACACGATTGAGTGGACATTTACCGTTCTGAAACTCCTCGCATGGTCTGACAAACCTGGGCTTGCAATCAAGCATATCATTCGGATCATCATCAATCTACCCGAGCATAGCTCATGGCATCGCGTGATGCTTCACCGGGGTGTCCTGAAGCGGCTTACGGTAGAACAATCAAAGGCTTTGGTGAATCAGCTGGCCGATGCAATAAGCGAGAATACCAAGGAACGGATGAAGTTGCAGGAGACCGCGCAAGACCCAACTCAAGCGAAGAACACTAAGAACCGCTTCATCAAGGTGACAACTGTCAAAATGCTCGCCCAGCTGATGAGCGGCGGAGAGTATGTTGATGAGATGTTTTCTGTTGGCGTTCTGGGACAGCTCTTCAAACAGTCTACGCACATCGACATCCGAGCTGCGATTGTGGACAGCTTGACTAGCATACTCTCATGGACGAAAGACGCGAACGTGGAAGAGGCCGCGATCAGGGTCCTAGAGAATTATGCCGTCCCAGTCGCTGCAGAGGTGTCGGAGCGCTCTCCCATGACCGAGCAGCGATGGGCCGCATGTGAAGACAAGTGTGAGCTGCCAGATCAAGACTCCGAAGCGCCCATCAGAAACAGCTTATTCTACTACCTGGATGAGGTGAGTCGGGGAGATGCCGACCAGCTCAAGGCAAGAAAGCTGATCCAGCGCCTCTACTTGCCCTTGGTTCGGATTTCCATGGAGAACAAGTCGCGCTGGATGAAGATTTTCCTTTGCGCAAACAATGCGAGTGATCTCATGCACTACCTGCCAAAAGCATTTGGAAGCGATCTTCTTCTGAAAAGGTTCCTGCAATCATACCCGGCCTATATGCCAGCCGACCTATTCCGACAACTCCACGAGTTGTTGCTGTTCCTGATGAATCCGCCGGAAGCCGTGCAGAATTTCACTGAACGCTTGATGAGAGCAAACCCCTCGCCATCCTATCGTGATTACTGGGAAGTCAGCACTTTCTTTCACCCTATTTTCACCTCTTGCGTCGAGCCGTGCCGAAATGGGAGCTTCGCCACCCCTGAGGATGCAGCATCAAATGGTCTCATAGTCCCTACGCAGCTGCAAACACTCGCATGCGAGATGATGGACACGCTGCTTGCCAGATACGACAAGCTCTCGGCACATTGGACAGGCTTCCTCGCTGCGTACAAGCCTCCAGTGCGCCAGGGGACCAACGTACGGCAGAACTGGCAACGATACTGCCGGCCTGTTGTGCAGTACACGATCAAGAAGATCGAATCAATGCGCACTCCGGAATGGCAGCGCGACCCTCGCCGCAGACCCAGCAGGTTGCCGGACATCTTCCCACTTCGGCTCTGGCTACTCACGTACCCGAGCATGCCTTGGGAGAATGACTTGAAGAACGACAATCCGCGCCAGACGTTTGCAAACGAGTTGCGAGACTTGCTTATCGAGTTGGTCGAAAGTCGCCGTTCGTACCATGCGCGTTTCGAACAAGTTGTGAAGGCTGCAAAGCAGTGCTATGAGCAGGACTGGGCATTTCTGGCGTGGCAGCTGGGTAAGCTGGATGAGGAGCAGACGCAAAGGGAGCTGACTACGGTGGAGTTGTTACGGGTTGAGCTAGCAGATACTCTGCTTCAACAGGCACGCGGGCCCTTGAAGGAGAAGGACTTGCTTGGGGTGCAGGCAATGTTAGGTCAGTGGAGAGGTTGTTTGGATGAAGATGTCAGAGACAGAGGGATCGCTACCACATCGATGCTGGTAGAGATGGCAAAAAGAGGCGGCCCGAACGTACTTCCAATCAACGAGGAAGGGACGCGGTAATGCATGTAGGCACATGAATGTCTCTCCATAAAGGTGGTGCTCTCGATGTAAGAGACCAGCGCAATTGTTCAGAGAAAAGTCCTTTTTTTCCAACAACGACAATGACATAACTTATAATGGCATGACATACTCTCGGTGTTGCCGCATGTCAGCCATGCGCTATGCTGTCATCATCGTCGTCGTCGTTGGCAACAACAAACAACCATCCATAGAAATGGCCTCTGCGCCTTCACGAAGCGTTGCAAAATTACCGTGCACCACATGCAAGCAACATCGCGGGCGCGCCTTGTCAGGCTCATCAACGTGTGCTTCATGACGACAAGGCGAATCTAACCCAGGTTTTGAAGATCTTCGCCCTGTCAGACTCTTCAGATCCATGGATCGGAGGGATAAGCTTGTCGTAGGAGGTTTCAGCTGGAAATTCAAGCTTGACAAGAGTTTTCCCGCAACACGGCATGCGTTTCTGGGCGGCGGCAAACTGCGTCTGTTGTCCCGAGACCTTTCATTCCTCCCTTGGACGACTTGCATGTCGGAAAGTACACATCACGTATAGTTTGACAAATTATCAGGTGACGACATGTTGTGGTGGCCCTGACGAGTAGCCCGCCTCTGCCCGCGTCGCCTTTCTGCTCACAGACCGCGTCACGCACAGTTCCTCCCCTGGTGTACGCCAAAGGGGCCGCGACCACACGCCCAAAACGCGCTTGGGTCAGGAACCATCGTCATACCAGACAGTCTCACCTACATTGATTGGAGGCCTCTGGTGGGTAAAGAGAGATCGCTTTGTTCTATCTGATCTGGACTTGCGACTACGCTCTCTCAACATACAACGTTCTTTGATCGCTCGAAGGATTTTTCGGCCACAGCGCCATAAGCAGAGCCTGCGTTTGTCATTTCCCCCTTTGGCGTACCGGCGAAGCTTTCAATAAGCCTGTACCAAGAAATAGCGACGCCAATAAGGCACCGTGCGCGGAGAAGAGAAGTGAGTCGTCGCGTGACGAACGCCATCGGAGCTGCAGGTCAGCGGCGTAGCAAAGACCGCGACAACGCTCGCACAGCTGTCTTCACCATTTTGGCATGATGTGGACCATTTGTGTACCACCGAAGTGGACACACAACACCGACTCAACAATAAATCGCGTGTGGACATTTGGCCGCGAAGATCAGCGCATACCAGCGCTCAGAGCTAGACTGCGTTTCGAGTCAGTTGAGACCTTGGACCGCTGCTGATCTCCTACCGTCGATCATCTTTGATCGCGTCCACTCTCCTCAGCCCCGGAAAATCCTCCCGTACATAAGACTCCTCACACCGCGTTCCTTCGTCCGCGACCGTTGTAAGATTGCTCGAAATCGTTTTTGTGTCGAATCGCCTCGTTTGGTTTGACGAAACGGAAGCCGTGTCTTGAAGATTTTGCAAGGCGTAAAGGCGACCTTTTGTTCTTTACGATATCCTCGGTGTCGTTTTGCATTTCCGGCTTGGAATCTCCACAAGCAGTCATGTCTTCCACCATGACCTTTGCTCATACTGTAAGTTGCACTCATTTTGCCTACACATCGGTTCAAGCGGGCTGTTTTCTGACATTGGAACGACAGATGCAACCCGCCACTCGCAAACCCAATATCCAGACCTACAAAGGTTCACGATCGTTCGATCCGGCCGTGCTTTACAGGAAGCTTGAAGCCGCAAAGATGGAGCAAGACGCCGCGATCACCCGACAAGAGCGTCGTCAAGCCACAAGAAATGGCACTTATGTACCGAAGGGCATGCCACGAGCATCATCTTCTTCATCCTCAATGGCGACTCTCACTCCCAACCACCACGCGACCTACAGGCCCTCCTCTCCTCCTCAGGCACAACAAGCGCAATGCACCGCGGACGGAAGACCCGTCATGGATCACAAATCAATGCTCGCCGCTTTCGATCTAGGCCTCACCGAACTCGAAGCCATGTCAACCCAACTAGGACAGGAAAACTCCCGACAGAGAGAGTTCCTGTGCTCACGCTGCAAAACGCCCGACGTGCACGTATCCGAGCAGTTTGGGCTTTCAAGACGCGCATCAATGCCCCCAACAAATTCCCGCCTGGTACCAGTCAAGCACGGTTCCCAAACAGTCTACGAGCGCGTCGACATTCCCGACGACGAGCCTCCCCAATACCATGCCATCACCTATCGCGCAAGCGAAGACCTTCTCCGCACCTACTCTCGCCCTCCAATGCCCCAACCCTATGACCGCCCAGACTGGACCCAACAATCGCAATACGGAGACGATCAAGACGCCAGAGAAAACCTCTTCACCGTCCCCTCAGGCTACATTTTCCGACGACGCAACCAACAAGCACCCGCAGCAACGACTATGGCTCCCCCGCCACCGCCCCAGGCACAGGAAATGCACCTCATCAGCGATGCGGTCAAGTTGATCAAGCAGAAAGAGAGGCGCGCGAAGCGCAGGAGCTTCATTGACTTTCTCAAAAAGCTCTAGACGATTTTCATGGATGTCGCGCAGGTTCGCATTGACGATTTCGAAGTTTTGGTCCTCGTTACGATTTCTGATGCGTAATGTGTATATACCTTTTTTTTCCCCCTTGTATTAGCTGAATACCCTTTTTGGAGTTTTTAATATTGGATATATAAGTATCATGAAAGTCTATCTCGCTTGTATCTCACGTGCTGATGTTGTTTGGTTGGTTAGAATTGAAATCATGCTTTGCTTGAGAATGTTCGAAATGGAATGATGCATGATGTCTCGATATCCTGTTAGAGTGCATACTACTACCATCCATGTGGGTAGAGCAGAAACACTCAGCCTGTAAATTACAAAATTTGAGTAGGGCTACGGAGGTAATACTTTGATTAGAAGCAGTACTGGATATTTGGTCGTCCATGGAATCAAGGGTTAGGGTTGGGGTTACCTGATCATGTCCTTTCTCCATGCTCATTGACCCAGACATGATCAGCCAGGCGATATCTATTGGCGGTATTATGTAGCATATTGGAGCTCGGCTTTCGGTCGAGTTAAGGTGATAAAATGGCGTAGGCACATCGGGTTTTGTATATTTCATTCACAGGGTTGAAGCAGATACTACAAACATCAAATCCATCGTTTGTTGGTGTTGCAAACACCAGCGCGGTTCTCGACACCCAAAGACCTGTGAAGTAAAGATGCTCGGGTTCTTGCGAGATCAACATACATGCACGTTTAATTGGCAGAATACTGTTGACACACAATCTTAACGTATGTACTATGTGGCAGCAGGTTGCTAGATGTCGTGGTCCATATGCATAGAGGTAGACATATGAATACATATATACGAGAACTGCATCCCTGCAGCCGGTAAAGAAGCACAGTCTCAACTTCAGTGGTCTTGAATCATTCATGATATTGACAAAATGTGTAACATAAGTAAAAGTGATGTGTGGAAGTGAACATCACGTCTGGAGCGTTGCCATCATCATCATTCAATGCCAAGCCGTTCAGCTTGCGTCGTTCGGCGTTGCCTGACGGAGCTTCGAAGCTACGCGACCAACACCGACACCACATCATCGGCAAACATCTCTCCACAACCGCTCAACAACCTACTCCTCACCGATCGCAACCACATCTACGATCCCACATACACCGATTGATCACAGCGATTCCCTGACGCCAACAACAGGCCCAATATGGCCGACAGATACTCCTTCTCACTCACCACCTTCTCTCCCAGGTATGCTTGCAATGCTCAGAATATGGTATCATGATAGCTAACTCATTTATAGTGGAAAGCTGGTGCAGATTGGTATGAACTGCTTGACTTGACTGTAATCACCTTATCCTAACCATCTCTCCAGAATATGCCCTCAACGCAGTCAACCAGGGTGTGACCTCCCTCGGCATCAAAGCCGCCAACGGCATCGTCCTCGCCACCGAGAAGAAGTCCTCCACACCGCTCATCGACGCCTCGTCATCCTCGAAAGTGTCTCTCATCACGCCCAACATCGGCATGGTCTACTCCGGCATGGGCCCCGATTACCGCGTTCTCGTCGACAAGGCGCGCAAGGTCTCCCACACTGGATACAAGCGCATATACAACGAGTATCCTCCTACACGGATATTGGTGCAGGATGTGGCCCGCGTGATGCAGGAGGCGACTCAGAGCGGTGGTGTGCGACCTTACGGCGTCAGTCTGCTTGTTGCGGGCTGGGACGATGGTGTCTTGCCCGAACAAGCAGAGGTTGAGGCAGAGGAGGAGGTCGGAATTGGCGGAGAGAAGCTCAAGAAGACGAGAAAGACGGGTGGTATCATGAAGGGCGGTCCTAGTCTGTACCAGGTCGACCCCAGTGGCAGCTACTTCCCGTGGAAGGCAACGGCAATCGGCAAGAGTGCGGCAAGTGCGAAGACTTTCTTGGAGAAGAGGTACACTGAAGGTCTCGAGTTGGAGGATGCGGTCCACATTGCGCTCCTGACTCTGAAGGAGACGATTGAGGGCGAGATGAACGGTGATACTGTTGAGATTGGTATGTGTTTGCAAATACGGAGAGATATCAGAGTCGAGCGCAGTCCGAACAGCACTGACACAATCTACAGGCATCGTTGGTCCTCCCGCAGACGACCTACTGGGCTACGAGGGTGTGGAGGGTGCTCAAGGCCCGCGTTTCCGCAAGCTGAGCCCTCAGGAGATCGAGGACTACCTGACGAATCTTTAAACGATCAACGTTCAAGCGGCATTAGAGTGACAGGCTTTGAATTCGAGTGGCGCATTCGACCACTTGGAGTCTGTCTAGATATCACTGCATGTACCATACTCACACAATCAGATACCACACCAGTGTTGCCCATTCTCAAATAACCACCCTGCAGACGTGAAGTATCCGTGAAGCCAGTGAAGTGAGGTCAACCTTACTGCTTTACACATGTGAGTCGCTCCTTCCTCGACCAGTCCAGGTGGCGTCACATCTGCGGCACGCTCCCGTGACCACACCTTCATGTGATTATGGAGTAGACATGAATCTGTACGAACAATGAAGTACAATAGCACGCTCACACTCGCCATCCTCTCCAACGACAATCACGATATTCCCACAACCACCGATGACGATGTCACTCCTAACTCCGCCGCCGTCCGGCCTCAGACCTCCTGATAGCGTGCAAGTCCAGCTGCTCCGGTTCCTCAATGCGCACCTCGACCATAAACGCATAGAGCTTCACAGCTACGACTTGCTGCGTCAGGTGGTTTCAATGATCGACGAAATCTCGCTTCTACTCTTCCCTCATTCTCATGTCCTGCACAACGCAGTGAAGCGGCACATCGAGAAACTTTCGGACGGCATCGTAAGCACCTTCACAATCTTCGGCGAGCACATCGGCGGGAAGCTCAAGCAGGCGCGACGGGCCATGGACGAGTTGCCCGACTTGGCCGTGGCAGAGGAAGAGCGATACGAGAATTTGAAAGTGTGGCGCGAGGTGCTTGCGTATGGGTTTTCTTGATCTATGAGCGCTTGCCACGAATTCACTGCTAATGAGGCTTACAGCACGCTCCACACGCCGAGCGAAAACGACACCAACTTGTATCGCTACTTTTGGATCTACTACGATACGAATGTGTACAGCCCCCTTTTGGAGATCCACCGCGCTGAACCTGATCACAGCGTCTGGCAGCTGCACGACAAGCTCAACAGCGTCCAAGAGTCAATCGCCTCAATCTCCGAGGATTGCGAGGAAGCAAACAAGTTGGTGACTGAGCTCGACGCCGAGTTCATATTCGGTGTGTGGGGCACAAGCGAACCGCCTCGCTTCGAAAACGATGAAGAGAAGCAGTTGTCACCGATTGAAGAGTCTGAAGATAAGTTGGAGACGATACCTCGTTCTATCACGAACAACGATCTCCTGAACAGCTTGGACAGCTTTTTCAACAGCCCGGACAGCCCACCAGGCGACGACCAGCTGCCAATCGTACCGACTGAAGGATATAACCTCGCTACAAGAACCTCAGAGTGTCTAGACGAGCCGCCAGCACGTTCCAAGGTGCCCCGTGTCTTCACTGGGTCGTTCCTCGAGCTGGAGGATTCCGTCAAAGGATTGCGTCTGCATCGAGTGAACGTGTCGGTGGACGGCAGTGAGGCCGACGAATCAGTCAAGATCAAGGATTTTGCCCTCACGCCCAGTACGCTTCCAAGCCCGCTTCCAAGTCCAGCTACGCTCCTTGAAAGGCGCGAAGCTCTGTCCACGCGCGAGCTCACTTGGGAAAAGCGGATCATCGGTGGCCAGATGGTGCGCAGTCGACGTCCGCATGACCGTACTCGCGCGCAGACCGTTGACGAACGTGGTGGTGGACTTGAGGCTTGGTTGGCCGAGTCACCCTCACCAGATAGAGCGCTGGAACGAGGCGCCAGTGGTCGGTCGAGAGTGGTTCACCGACAGTACACTCTATGAGGGCCTGCGGTAACGGCTGTTTTGGCGTAGCTTCCTCCCTCCTTGAGCTCAAGAGTAGTCTTTACTACACGTGAGTGGCCGGAATAAACGAGGAAGACGACCTTGAGCAATCATGCTTCACCGCAGACAACCTTTGATTTCAAAATGACATTCTGCCATGAATCGTTTTCGCCATTCTCATCACCCAGCTTAATGACTTTGGGGAATGTCGCGCAATCGATAGGATGCCCTTCTCCAGCATCGCGGTCGAAGGATATGTTTTCCATTTTCTGAGGATCGAAGGGAGAGCGAGGAGGGGGCAGATCAATATTGAAGCGTGCTCTTTGAATGCGAAACAGATGGGCGAGTGTGATAGTCCGCCTCACTATAGGCTGTAATGAAGCGCGTTTGGTATCAGAACTTGGCATTCCAGCCAAAACGTCAAGAATTGAAGTGATGTATTCGGCCATCGTGTTTGTGGCGGAATCTATACCCGCGCTCATGGCGCTGGTCTGTCGAAGGGTATCGAGTGTCGTGGCGCGCCACTTGTTGTACTGCTGAGGATTCAAGACGGTCGACATATGTTGTGCTGCTTTGCGCAAAGACAACGCCCATTCTTCTTGCAGCGGCATCCCGAACAGGAGTTCAGCGTCGAAGATGTCCATATTGATAGCAGCAACAGTGGACTGAAATACGGCTATCTTGTTTTCCGGCCTCCAGTCGGCCCAGATTGGCTGAAGACGCTCGAGTTGTCGCTCATTCACGAGAGGAACGAGTCTTGCCGAGAGCTCCTCAGCAGAGGCAGTAATCCTTGCTCTACGGTAGTTGTTCACTACCCAATTTTGCACTTCGTGCGCAAGCGATTCCATCTCCTGCTTGAAAGTCGAATCGGCGGTAACCATAGTCTCCACTCTGGTAGATTTCGAGACACTCCGTTTCAAATCGGTGAGCTGCCGCTGTAGGCCTTGCGGGTCGCCGAGTCTGCCGTTGTTGCGGAAGCTGTGCAGTCCTCGCGAAGGGTCGCTGTTCTCTTGTCGGAGTTTGTGCATCTTCTTGGCCATTTCTTCGCGCCAGTATTCGTCTTTCTTGTTCAGCTGGTCCTTCAAGTCCTCTGTTTCTTTCTCTAGTCCTGTACATCGCCCTTCGAGTTCCTGGCGGAGGTTTCTCTCTTTCTCTAGCTCTTCGTTTAAGCGGGCGATCTTTTCGTCTGATATTGATTGGTACTTTTTCGTCGGACTGGCAATCGATGACTTTGTTGTGTTGTTGCTAACTCTTCTGTTCGTCCGCTCAAAGGCAGCCTTGATCCCGCTGACTTTGGATGCTCTTGGTTGTGGTTGCTGCATGAGGGAAGCCAAGTGAGGTTTGCCCGTCTGATCGGCGGGACTATCGACTCGCTTCCCTTCCGTGTTGGTACTCGAGGATGCTGTCATGGCGACTTTGGGCTCCTTATTAGGCATGTCCAGGGCTTCGTCTATGCTTCTCTGTCGCCGTATATCATGACCTTCCTTGACAGGCACGGGTTCATTCCTCAGGCTGTAAATCAATGGAACAGGGCTGGGCTCGGGCGAGCTCACAGGATCCGGTTCGGAAATGAAGAGTTGGGGGAAGAAATGGCGTGGCATTCGGACTATTGTTGCAAGACGACGGGAATTAGATGGTTGCTGGCACTCTCCGCGCGCGACCATGCGGTTCACTCTTCCTTATGTGCTGGTCAATCCATGCCTTGAACGTTTCGCCGTGCTGCTTGGAGTTTTCAACGGTCGCACCATTGCCGCATTGCTCAGGCGCGCATTCTTGTTGTCTTTGGCTGAAGGCGTGCCAGGGATCTTGGTTTGTGAATGGGATGCTCAGCCGTGTCGGCCCCACGGCCAGCGTTCAGAGTCGGTGGGGGGACCGGCGGCTGTTTCGCAATAGCTATATCGAGAACTGTGCCGCCTGCGATCCTGGAGGATTGCTCGGAGATGCTAGTCAGGGGAAAGTGATTGTTATCTTCATCGTTGAACGTCTATGCTGACAAGGCTTTTTTGGACCACGCGTTTCGTTCTCTTCGACGCCAATTAATGTCCAAAATCTGGATCACGTTGGCAAGACAGCGACGTCGCTCAGCCCTGGCAACGTGCACGTC
The DNA here is from genome assembly GCA_030772445.1 of Cladosporium sp. MBC 237. NCBI lineage: Eukaryota > Fungi > Ascomycota > Dothideomycetes > Cladosporiales > Cladosporiaceae > Cladosporium > Cladosporium sp. MBC 237. Next base: position 369,814 of record JAPHCH010000007.1, on the reverse strand, counting down.
CTGCCGAGGGATCTCCAAGATGCCTGTACTGAGCCAGCGAGCACGACCCTCATTGATGCTCCAGCCATGTGGGGGGACGCCGCATTCGTGCAGATCCAATTGGGATGCATCGCTCGTCTAGGCGGCAACAGAAAGGTCCCAGCCGCCCAACGAACGACGTGTTTGCCGGTGTTCGGGTAGAACATTAGATTCCTCACGTATATGTAACGCAGAGCGTGGAGCATGGCTAGTCCAACGGCCTCACCGCGACCTGAGACCTGGCTTGACACACCGGGCTACGAGCGAAACTAGCTATTGGGAAGCCTGTTGTTTCTCTGTAACTTACTCCCCATCGATTGCTTAGTAGCTCGCACGTCTGGTCGACCTTGATCTCGTCTCTACAACCGCAACCGCAACGACACAAGCTACGCCTGGCATGACTGTGAACCAACCCAGCCGTATCCCTTCCAGGCGAAGAAGAGCACCAACAATGAACGGCACGAACGGCTCTCGCCCTGCATCGATGGCTGGCGAGCAGGATAGACTCGTGGTCGCGGTGGACTTTGGAACCACGTTCTCCGGCGTGGCGACGGTTTACAGTGCGAACCCAGAGGATCTCGACATCATCAAGGCAAGTCGACAAGATCATTACAACCGACATCCTCTGCATCTAGACTAACGCGGTTCGCAGAGTTGGCCAGGCGGCAATGGAATCACCAGCGACAAGGTTCCCACTGAGATCTCATATGTCCCCAAACCAATCACGGACGATGTGACCCCAGAGCAGGCTCCAATGTCCAGAGCGAAACCCGAGATCAAATGGGGCTTCCAACACAAACCCGAGGAGCCTCGCCTGCGATGCATAAAGCTCTTCTTAGATCGCAACCAGAAACTTCCACATTTCGTCTCGCCTTTGGAAACAGTACGTCTCAGCAAACAACGTCATCGTCGTTGAGCAAGCTAATTCGGGTCTTTGTACAGGCCACGATTTTGCGAAAATGCGATCGCACAGTGAAGGACGCAGTGTCCGACTTCTTGTCGAAGATCTACGAGCGTGAGTTGATCGTAAATGACATGGTATGCCAGCAATCTAACACCGTGTGTTATAGATACAATGGAGACTCTGAACAGACGATATGGAGAGGCATTCATGAGCAGTAAGTTCGAGAACCATAGTCTAGCTGGTCGTTACGAGTCTGACGCAATGCAGCAACCAAGGTGGACTTTGTCCTCACGGTTCCCGCAGTATGGTACGTTGCAATCATGTTTGGAGGCTCAAGTTGAAAACCAGACCAACTCACTTTGTCACAGGTCTGATGCAGCAAAGAATGCGACCCTGCAAGCTGCCGAGCGAGCAGGAATGGGCAAAGAACATGAATTGAAGATCATCAGTGAGCCGGAAGCAGCTGCTGTGTATGCGCTCAAGATGACACCGCCTAGAGGATTGCAAGTTGGCAGTAATGTGGTCGTCTGCGATGCGGGTGGCGGCACCGTCGACCTCATTGCTTACAAAGTCACTAGTCTCTACCCATTGCTTGTAGAAGAGAGTGCTGTCGGAACTGGTGGTCTTTGCGGTTCTGCATTCCTTGACTTCAGGTTCGAAGAGCACGTCAAGTCGCGACTTGGCGTGAAGAGATTCAACGAGATGAAGAAGAAGAAACCTAAAACCTGGATGATGGGACTGCGGTATTTCGAGGAGTTCGTCAAGCGAACTTTCAACGAAGACGAAAGCAACGACATCAACATTCCCATGCCGGGTCTGCCGGATGACGAGGCTGCTGGCATTGACAGTGGCTTCTTGGTCATGGATTCATCGCAAGTCCAGGCTATCTTCGACCCTGTCATTCAGCAAGTAATCGACTTGGTGCAAGGGCAAGTGGATGCGGTCAACACAAAGCACGGGAGCGTGTCCGGCATCATCCTTGTGGGTGGCTTTGGCCAGTCAAATTACCTTTACACCAAGCTTAAAAGGCACTTCAACTCAGCCCCTCCTCCACCATACTCACAACAACCTACGCATGAAGCCGGCAGTGCTCCCGACACCGGCATTGAGATCCTGCAACCTCTACATGCGTGGACTGCGGTGGTGAGAGGTGCGGCGTTACGGGGCGTCGAAGGCAGTGTTGTTGAGAAGCGGAGGAGCAGACTCTCGTACGGTACGAGTTACGCCACTGTGTTCGATGAGAAGAAACACCCTGCTTCCGATCGCTACTGGAGTCCACTGTGGGAAAGATGGATGGTCAGTGACCGTATGCAATGGCATATCGCAAAAGGGACTCCGATCAGCGCAGAAGAGCCTATTTCTTTCCATTACACACGCAACTTCCGTCCAGGCCAATCCCGTGTGGTGGAAGATGAGCTCATTGCATGCGAAGACGATGATGCTCCTGGCGCATACAACAAGGCTCTTGTCAACGTTTGGTAAGTCAATGATCTATAGCTCTTCTGAAGGCCCTCTTACTAACGAGTAATAGCAAATTGACGACAGATCTCAACGCCGTCCCCAAAAGCCTCTTCACTAGACTCACCACTTCGAAGGGAGTCGAGTTCGACAACCTGGGTAAGCTTGGTCTCCATTTTACGATGTTTCCGTATGCTAACAATCCTTCCGCAGATTTCGAGCTACAGATGAAAATACAGAGCGCCAACTTGGTGTTCGAGTTGCGAGTCGATGGCGTGAAATATGGAAGTGTCCAAGCTGAGTTCCAGTGATAGCGATGCGGCTTTCTGAGTCATGCATGAGCTCAAGGCGTATCGCATTATGATATTTGTGTGAGATTGTACGGACATACCCTGGGTCAATGAATAATAGAACTATATGTAACGATCCAAAGCTTTTTTGCACCAGGATGCCAATAACAACCGTCGGTCTGTGAAAAGGACGTACCGATGATAAAACGTGCTACGCGATGATTTCAAAAATCAAGAACTTTTCTTTCATAAGGTAGTTTCTGTTCACTGCGCAAAAATATAAATGCTGCCCTTCCAATAGCGGTGATCAATGCCAAGAGGTCAACGGCTTCTTCCGCAATCGCGCCTCCACTTCGCCACCTCGACTATGTTCGACCCATGCTCAAACACCACATCCGTTCAGAGTCGACGGAGATGATAATACATGAAGCTGTTCTTGATTCGACATGCTGAGACGGTAATTGTACACCATTAGAAACTCCAGGATTGGATCATTCAGTGACCCTTCGAACAGGTTGACAATGTCGCCGGTTTGTATGCCGGAGTCAGAGACAGCCATCTGACCGTTTTCGGCGTCGATCAAGCAGACAGGCTGGGCCAGTATCTGGCAAAAACCGGCGTTGTGTTGACGCACATTTTTGCCTCACCTTTGACCCGAACGACCAAGACAGCAGATGCGATTCGCAAAGCTCAGCTCGATGATGCTTCTTCTTCACCGCCCGACATCGTCAAAGTCCCGGCTCTGATCGAACAGGTAAGGTCATCCTTGGAATCATGAAACTATTCGTGATCTCTGACCACTGATTGATAGGATTTTGGTTACTACGAAGGGAAACCGTTCCAAGCCCGTTCCGCGGATTCGAAGAAAAGCGGCCGCGAGCCACACCGTGACAAGCACATAAACGACGTGGGTTTCGTCGATGTTGAAAGCAGAGAGTCCATGGCAAATCGAGCCGACAAATTCCTCCAGGAGCATCTTTTCCCACTCTTCAGTGAAGGCACCGCCACGGACGAGTATACGGTCGCAATAATATCTCATGGCATGTTGTTGTCTACCCTCTGGCGCCGAATCCTTTTGCGATTGCCTCGAAAAAGTCTCACGATCGCGCCCGATGTCACGGGAGCGAGAGGGGATGTAATATTGGAGCATCTTGGTGGCTGGAGTAATACTGGATACTTGCAGCTCTTGATTCGCAAGAACCCTGAGACTATTGAGTCTACCAACGAAAACATAGGCAAAGCGCAGGAACCAGATACTGCTACGCCAACCTTGCAAACTCCCGTACCGCCCCCTGTAAAGCCCGATGCCGCCTCTGTGGTAGTTGAAGCAACACCCACAGAGTCGGAAATATCGCCACCGCGAGACAGAAGCAGATCCAGTGTCTTGGCGGGATACTCGACCAGGATCGTAGCCATTGACAGCAAACAACACCTCAACGGTTTAAAGCGACAACGTGGTGGAATTGGACGGTCGGCACATGATGCGAGCCAAAAGAAGCTGGACGGGTTCTTTAAGAGAAAACGAACCGATTAACGCTTTACGATATCGCACAGAGAATAGCGGTTTAAAATCCTATCAAACCCGCTCGTTTAATGCTGCTACCTCGCGGCATAATACATCGAGTTCAGCATTTCACCGTTGAGACATGGAATAGGCACGTGAAAATTGTCTTGCAGTTCACTTCAAAACCCTCGTCCTATCCGAGATCACTCTAGAGTATATTGGCAGCAGACTTGCACCAACGAATAACATACTAAAACAAGATATTCTTCCAGTTCGTGCAACTGTTTGCCGGCGGTTTCAGGCGCACTGCCACAAGCTCGAGGCACACGCTGCTAACCTCCAACATTTCACTTCATTTTGGCCGACTGACAAGTTCCTGCACATGTTTGGCTCACTGGAGTATCTCAGCAACATCCTACCTAAATATTTTCCAGGGAATGTACCCAAATGCGAACTCATCTACCAACTAGAAAGCGGCACATCATCATCCGACACTCACCATGTGCACCTGATCCATTGTGGCTTTCACGCGCAGAGTAGCTGTCAACTGAAGTCTCAGACTAAAGTTGGTAGATATCACATTCTGCATCAGCAGAGCCACACCGGTACCATCACGCCACATGGAAAACAAAGGCATGGGCCAAGGAACCTCTCAGCCATTCGACATACACGACTTGCGAACGACTAACTGTATAGCTCCCCTTCCCACTATGGAGACCAGTCTCATGAGTAAATCGGTTCCCACGGACCATGAGCGAGGCATCGACGACGTCGACAACCCATTGCCGGAAATTCCTCCCGAGACAGGCGACGCATCTACAATCCCGTCCTCGCCATGCAATGTCACAGCACCCGACACTTCGGATAAGTCACCACCCCCTTCTGAGACTTCCGAAGAGCCTAGAGATTGTCAATGGACACTCAGACCCTCTACATGTCGTAAGAGAAACACAGACATTGCGTGGTACGATCACGACAAGAGTGGTGACTACGATCCTTTGGAAGAGGCAAAGAGACTCAGACCCAAGAAGAAGGCGAAAGCGTCAGTACGAGAAAATCGTGAGGACGATGACGAACATGGATTGGGCATTGTCACAAAATCAAAGCCGATTCTTGAAGTACGCCTAAGCTTCCAAAGCTCGTCTGCAAGGGCGGCCTTCAGTCAGATGTGCGCCGACCAACAGTCTAAAGCGAACTCGGCGCCTGATCATTTCACCGAAGGCTACCAGCTACGCAAGCGAGAGAGCGCAGTAGAGCCCGAACCTTTGGATGCGCCAGGAACGAGGGTCACCACATTGCGCAACTCTCCTTTCAGCTTGCCCGATGATCTATCGAACCGTCCAGCCGCGAGAGGATGCTACGGCTGCTTGGCGATGGGCTTGCAATGCAGCCTGCTAGAGTCCGAGCATGAATGGCCATGCCATGATTGCAAAGAGTATGAAGACGACTGTCAGCTAGTCACGGTATGTTTCTCTCTTATGCGTACCATGGTTCCACATTCTGACCAAGCTTAGGAACCCACCCTAAAACGGGCCTGCACACACTGTCAGTATCTTGGGAGAATGCAGAAATGGAGGGTCTGCTCCTTCGATTACGAGCAGGATGCTTCCGAGCATCGCGGACCATGCAAGCAATGCCTCGAAGATGGCCATCAGCCTTGTATCGCGGGTCCTCGTCCTGGAGAGACACGCACTCGAATAAGGATTAGATGGGACGGGGAGAAATATGTGCCACACGTGAATCAGCCCATCCGCGCACCCAAGAGCTCCAAAACCGTCACATGTCGGCAATGCCTGGAAGCTCGCCGCCTGTGCTCGTTTGCATCCAAAAACTTCGAGGGTGACGAACACACATGCACCGCATGTGACATGTCTGGCCTCAACTGCGAGCCACTCGGCACACTTAGAGGTCCCCGGCCTCAGAGCAAGCCCTGGATTACCGCTAGCGAGGATACGGTTGACTCGGACGTGGAAGAGGAACAGGACATCCTACCAGACAGCAAGCATAACACCCCAATCAAACAGCAGTCATCCAAGAAGCCTGAAGTACCTGGAACGAACGAGCGGGTCGTTGCATCGCCGAGCAAGAACAACGCTTCCTCAAGTGGCAATGGGCGTTATGCTATCACAATCTCTCCTGAACCACCAAGGCGTAGCAGGACGAAGCAGAGAATTGAAACCACTGAAGATGCCATGACGATCTCCCCTGACCCACCGAAGCGTGGCAGAAGCGAGGAGAGAGCGAAAGCCACCGAAGATGTCATATCCATCTCGAGTGGATCATCGAGCCCCAACAGAATGGGGAACAATGCCCGTCAACCCATCTCCATCTCACCAGACCCGCCCAACCACCAAGGCGGCACAATAAAGTATGTTCGAACGAGACTTTGCCACCCAATCCGATTCAACCGTAGCATGTCTTCGGACGGAGAACAGCACTGCCAGTTTTGCGATTCCGCACAATTCGGCCTCCTCGGCCTAGAAGAGCGAACGGTGAAAGTCCTGGAGCAGCGTGACGGATCCAAATGGGTAGAAATCAGTGGCGGACATCGAGCTGAAGGCGTACCTCCCACACGGATTTGCAAGAGATGCACCCGTGCCAGGCTCGACATGGCGCTATGCGTCGGCCACAAGCTGAGGCGGATTTCGAAGCGCGGTGAGACGGATTTCCGCAAGGCTTTCGACCTTCTGATCCACGCCGGCCGGACTGTAGAGGAGAGGTGGTGCAGTGTCTGCTGCAATTTGGCGGCGTATAAGTGTCGGACGAAGCATCAGCGCTCTTACGGGGAGGGCGAAGGGTGCGGTCTACTGCTGTGCAAGCATTGTGCTGGGGATCTTGCTGAGCACGGTGGCATGTTCGATGCCATGCTACAGGACCTTTCCGACGAGTCCACTGAAGAGCGAGAAGCTGGTTTGCGAGCGGATTGTGAGCTCTTGAAGCATGATGGGTTGCTCATGAAGTGTTTTTTCCGATAGTCTCACGGGTACCTATGGAGAGATGCACTGGAGCAGGTGCGCAGGGAGCGATAGGCATGTCTGGAATGGGATCCCGTGTAGCTTGAAACTGCACTTAATGCTGCAATTAATGAGATCTCCATTTGATCCCGTGTAGCTTGAAACTGCACTTAATGCTGCAATTAATGAGATCTCCATTTGCCCTTTTAGCCCAAAAAAATTATTTGATCCATTGAAAAGGCCTGTCTCTGCAGACCTGCCTCGGCGGAACCTGTCGGTTGCCATTTTATCCATACGCCGAAATCATGCCAACTCGATGAATTGAAACGCCATTTAGTAGCCATACATGCCCTGGGAGATACCAGCGAATTCCTATGCAGCTCCCTTGGAGCTCTCGACGTAGTCCTGTCCTACGTACTCATAATCGATGCTCAAGTAGCGCTCAATGCGCTTTGCGAGCCACTGGGTCATCTTTGACAGTTCTTCACGCAGACGGCTGACAGCTTGGGCGTCCATGTTTGTGTGCGCCACCAGATCGGACATTGAGACTGCGATGGTATTAGAAAATCGAAAGCTTGAACAAGATTGGGAGGTGAGTTACCGAAAAGTCTGAGCAAGTGCTCGCAACCGTAGATGTCGCACATAGTCTTTCCTGCGTGGTCGCCGTGGCCCTTCTCCAGCTGCTTGTGCCAGTCGAAGAAGTGATTCCGCTCGAACCTATAGAGCAGGATACGTCCGAGGGCTTTGTTGAAGTACTCCTTGATTCCAGCGATGACTTCCTCGAGGATGTCTGCGTCTGCGGAGCCGGGGCGGCGGTTTTTCATCTCTGCTTCTTCGTACTCGTTGAGAAATTGCGTGACAGAGATGGGAGCGGGAGTTGGCGGAACTTTGTTTTCCTTGGTGACCTTTTCCCAGTCATCGACCAGGATAGACTTGAGAGCGTCTGGGATGAAGATCTTGACAGCAGGTCGGCGCATGAAATCCTCTTCCTGTGAAAAATTCTGGTTAGCCTTGGAATGCATGACTTTCGAGCACCGCGATTTCCGCGTCCTTTGCTCCCCAGAGCACGCATAGAGTCTGTCAAGATGATATGCACTCTTGCATCTTTGACGCAAGAATGGCGTGGCAAAGGATACGTCCAACCACGACATCGGGGAAGAAAAAGCGTGCAAACAGCAAACATGCCACAAACTCATCAAGACCAAACAGAATAGAACATACCTTATCAATACCCTCAATCTCACGCGCCCTCTTCGTGCCCCTAGGCGGCGGCGGCGGAGCGACCGAGCTCCTGTCCTCGCTCCCTCTCGCCGAAGAGCCAGGGGCGTCAGAGCCCAAGCCGCGCTTCTTGGACGCCGTGAGAGCGGGCTTGCCAGAAGCAGCACGGCGCTGTGCGTCCATGTCCTTCCTCAGATTGGCCGCGAGCTCCTTGTTCTCGTCGGTGAGCTTGCGGATGCGCTCTTGCGAGACCCAGTCGTCCCATCTGTTGAAGATGTTAGCTTGTGGCGTCCTTAGTTCGCATGGCATCTGTTTTCAGGGATATTCCCATCTCGCCACTCTGAGTGCAAACAGGACGTGACGAGTAGCGCGAGGAATCGCTGATACACGTGATATTGCTTTCCTCGCCGCCTCGTCCGGCGATCAACACTCAAAGTAGTCGCCGGCGTGCTGAAGCGTGCCAGCTCACGCGAGGAGAAAACGAGAATCTCCCCAGAAACAAACTGAAAGTAAGTACATACGTGTTCTTCCATCCCTTATAGTGAATCTTATAAACGAAGCCATCGCCCTTGTCATTAGGATCCTTCAGCTTGACATCGAGCACCTTGGCCTCGTACAGGAGTTCGAGGTGGAAGCAGAGCACCTTCTCGTCCTTTGCGTATTCCGGAGCATTTGATTTCGAAGGCGCCATGGTGGTCGCGAACAGAGTATTGTGTGAGTGATGGGATCTGACTGAGTTTTTTTTCTCCTTAAATTTCCAGAGTTTGGTGGGTTTGAAAGTGGGTGTTGGAGTTGTTGGTCGTGATGGATTGGACGTGGCAAGCCAACGCGCGCGCAAACGCGAGGCTTCGTAAATTGCTGCGCTTGGGCCAGCGCGCTTTCTTTCTTTCAATCAATATACCGCCGCTGCGGTTTGGGCATGCAATTGCGTTGATATTTGTTGATATCTGAGTTTCGATGAGATTCAAAGGATGAGTGTTGAGGAGAAGTGTGAGTAAGATTTTGTTGGGATGATATATAACATCTTATCTAGAAAGAAGCGCCACCAGTCTCTTGCCCCCTCTCTTTGCTTTGCCATTCTTCTTGTTAGACTCCCTTGTTTCAAGCAGACAATTGTTTCGTATGATTGCCCTTAAGATCCAACCTCACCTCACTGCGGATGCAAACATGGTCTGCCAGATGTTCCGTGTGATTGCTCCACAGATCTAAGCTCACCTCACCGCGTTTGCGAACACAGTCTTCCAGATGTTCCGTGCAATTGACCCAAAGATCTAACCTCGCCTCACCGCGGATGCAGCAAACATAGGCTCGCAGAGGGATGCTCACATGAACAGGTCACGTGGAAGAAAAAAAAGACAGACGATTCATATCACCTACCTTTGGTATCATCTTCACGAACATCACACGCGTCTTTGCAGTCACTAGTATGCGGGATATCACTCACCTGAAATCGCATCTGCCGATGGGGGATTTTCTAGACATAAGAATAAACATCGACTGGGTATCATTAAAAGCTACAATCGACATTATACATACTTTCAGCCACGTCATCTCATCACTGCAACCTCACACCAGCCGTCTTCTGCCGCTTGCCCTCCCTCCCCTGAACGTCCATCATACCGCCCTCATCGCCAACATTCAACACACCCTTGGACATATTCTTCTTCTCATCCTCAATCTTCTTCAGCCTCTTCTCAGTCTTCTGCTTGCCGCTGCCTTTACCGTGGAACATGTGCGAGAGGTGCTTGAAAGCCTCCTTCTGGTTCATGCTGCGGCCGAATTCGTCGTGGTACTGCAGTTTGACGTCGGGCCGGTAGTCGCGGTTGAACATTTCCGCCTGCAGTTTGCTGAGGTACTGTTCGCGCTGTTCGTTTTGCTGGCGCGCGAAGGCGTCGCGGTCTTTGTTGGAGAGTTTCTCCCAGCGGCCGGAGCGGCGCTCTGCTTCTCGCTGTTCGCGCGCGCGCTGGTCGAATTCCTCGATGAGGTGTTGCTTCTCGACTAGGAATTTGTTGCGCTTGCGGTCTTTTTCTGCTAGTTCGCCGCCTGCGCCGTCTGATACCAGACCGCGTTTGCGGAGTAGATTGAGAGAGGCGGCCATGCCTTGACCTGCCATGTTGTCTTCTTCATCGAGGCCTGTGTTTGTGACTTCTTCAGCGGGGTGACTGATCTCTCTGCTTCCATTCGCCCGAGCTCGCGCGATGTCCTCATCGTCAATCTCAGCATAGGACTGCCCGGCCATTTCTGCATCACCGTCCTCGTCCTCTTCGGCCGCTCCAGTTGGCCCGGTGGAGCGATGGCGCATTCTCCGCTCTTGATCAGAATCGTCCTCACGCTCTTCGGGCTTCTTGAGATTTGCGACGAATTCTGTAGTCTCGTCGATCGTCATCCCGCCCTCCTCAGGCTCCTCCTCATCCAAAGGCATTTCTTCTCGCATCTGTCTCGCGAGTTCCGCGCCGTCCATCTTCTTGCGTTTCTTGAGCGCTTGCCGTCTTTGCTCTGCCAGCTTTGCTTGTAGGTCCTCGTCATCTTCCAGATCAAAGGTTCGCTTCTTGCTAGCCTTGACGCCATTTTGTTGGTCTCCGTCCACATCCATAGCGTTGCTGTCGGCTTGAGGCGCGGGGGTGTGGTCGTTTGAGAGTATTATGTCATCGTCGTCGGCAGCCTTTTGGCGGGTCTTCTTCTCCTTCTTCTTCTTGGGCTTCTTGACCTTGACGGTAGCCGGGTCGACGTAATCCGACACAGGAGTCTCGTCCTCGAAAATGTCCAAATTGATCTTGATACCCTTGCCTTTGGTCTCGCCGTTTGCATCGATCTCCCTACGTCTGACTTCCGCAGTGTTTCCCTTCCCGTCAAGTGTGAAGCGCTTTGCTTGTTTCCCGTCAATTTCTTCATCGTATTTCGATAGGACGCCCTTCGCTTCTCCTTGCTCCGTGGGATCATAGTCGGGTCGCTTCTTCTTCAGACGAAGTTTCTCCTCAAGTTTCTCCTTCGCGTTCAGCTCTTGATTCTCCAACTCATCGTCTTCGCTCTCGTCGCCAATTTCCGCATCCTTCAGCGTCAAAATTTGCTCCCCGGTAATCTCGTCAAACTGATCCGCCTCGTGCGCGACCTTGACGCCCGCAAGATCCTTCGAAGTATACTCGGCCTGCATCTCGCGCTCCCGCTCCGCCAACTCAGCCTCCATCTTGCGCGCCTTCTCAATCTTCTTCTGCCGCTTCTTCTGCTGCATGAGCCATGCGCGCGTGTCCAGCTCATCGCCCTCGTCTTCATCACCCAGACCCTTGCCTTCCAGCTTTGCATAGCGCTGTGAAGCATCGCGCGCCTTTTTCGCGGCTTCCTTGCGCTTTTCGCGATCAAGTTTTTCCTGTCGTTCGGCCTCGAGTTTTTTCCAATTATCGCCGGCAGCGGCTTGTCGCTTGTCTAGTGTGCTGATGTTGTCTTCCTCTTCGCTCTCGCTGGCGTCGTCCTTTTGCTTGAAGTTGGGTCCGGCGGCGTCTGCGCCCGGCACTGGCAGAGGTGCCATGCCGAGCGACACGCGCACCTTGTTCATCTGCTCAATCGAAGCAGCGTCCATGATGGGCGAAGTTGTTAAGGTGGTGTTGTTGTGTTGCAGAAATGATGTAACGGTACAGCTCGTGTGGAAAGTTGAAGGTGGAAAGCGCCCCGCGAGTCAGGGCTGGCTGGCCAGGCTTCACTCTGGAACCGCGGTTTAATAACCATTATTTGTCGCGGTAATTATTTTGTATGCCGCCGCCATTGAATCGACTGTGGCAAGTCCCGATGATATATAACATTAGTCTTTTTTTTTTTCTAGATCGGCCCAGAAGTGCGATCGAAACGTGAGAAAAGAGATTTCATGCGGATTGCAAATGGAGTACCTTCGCTCTGATGCTCGAAGGAAAATCGATCTTGTAAGGTAATGACAGTCGGTTACATAGCAAAGGCGGGGACACCGAACAATGTACATGATATCTAGATCGAAGTATCGATCACGGAGACGAGGGCAACTAGGGGAACGATACATCGGCGACATGGTGGGCTATCACTTGGTGAGACGCATGTAAACAAGTGCAAAGGGTATCATTATACATATTCAAGGGTAACGTTGGTATTTTTTGGGTTCTACCTGCCTCTGAAAACAACAGGCATTGCTTTCCCCCGAACATGTGAACGCCATGTAACAAACTCTTCCAAGCATCCGTAAGAGAAAGAAGAAATCGCTTAAGCGGCGACCTCGAGGTCCTTCTTGAGGGTACCCTCGATGGACTTCTTCTCGGCGGGGGTCTGGTAGGCACCGTGACCGAACTTGGAAGAGGTGTCGATCCACTTGAGCTCGACCTTCTCGAGGGCGCGGCGGGAGGTGTGGACGAACATGGACTTGCGGAGGGTCATGACACGCTTCTTGACACCAGGGACGGAACCCTTGAGCAGGACGAAGTCGTTCTTGACCTCACCGTAGCGGACGAAGCCACCCATACTGAGAAAGATGTTAGCAGACTATTATGAAGTTTTGGACGAGGCGAGGAAACATACGGCGTGATGCGCTTCTTGCTGACGTCGAAGTCAGTGGAGGCGGAGCCCTCGTCGTCACCCTTGCCGATGCGGTAGATCTTGTGGTTGACGGAGGTACGGTGGTGGTAACCGTCCTGACCGGCACGGGCAACGGTCCACTGGACGTGGTTAGGGTGCCAGGCACCGATACAGGCGACCTTGCGGAGACCCTTGTGAGTCTTGCGAGGAAGCTTCTTGGTGCCCCAACGGGAGGTGACACCAGAGAAACCGTGACCCTTGGTGATGGCGATGCAGTCGATCATCTCGTTCTGCTCGAAGATGGAGGAGATCTCGATGGGCTTCTCGAAGAGACCCTGGCCGAACTCGACCTTGTCGGCGACGGAGCCACCGTTGATCTGGACCTCCATAAGGTGGGCCTTCTTCTGGCGGATGGGGGTCTTGCCCATCTGGGTGTGGGCGAGGACGCGGACGACGGTGCAGTACTTCTTCATGCGCTCGATCTCGCGGGTGATGTTCTTGCCGCCCTCCTCGGAGTGCTTCTTGGCGTACTTGGTGAAGGCCTTCTTCTTGCTCTTGTACCAGTTCTTGTAGAAGCGGCGCTTGACCTCGTCGGACAAGTGCTCAGCCCACACAGTGGTCAATGAGCGCAGGCCACGGGGAGTCTCGATGTAGCCGACCAAGCCAACTGCGATCATCTGTGAAAATGTACGGATCAGCGCATGCCATGTATGGTATTGGCGCCAAGTCTCGTACCGGAGGAGTTTCGATAACCGTTGCGGCCTCGACGATCTCCTTCTTGTGCAGCTTCGCGCCGGGGCGGTCAAGGTCGCGGACAATGGTGGTCATGCCGGCCTTGTAGCCCATCATGGCGGTGAGGTGAACAGGCTTCTTGGAGTCATCCTTGGGGAAGCTGTGCAAGCAGTGGTTAGCGTCTGTGTCTTGTGTGTCCTCGTTGCCAGCGACTTTTTCATCCATCCGCCGCCCTCGCAGTCCTCCTCATCGTCGCCGGCATTGGGGAATCCAGGATGGTGCAAAGATCGTACCTCTTCACCTTTCCGCGGTGACGGGTGCAACGCTTCCTGGGAAGGAAAGCGAGCGAACCGTGGCGGGGCGCCTCGAACTTCCTGTGCGACATCTCTGCTGCGGGTTAGTAGAGAATTGAAGGATGTCGTGAAGTCGTGAAGTCGTGCTCTTCAGTGTCGAGAAGGCCTTGCGAACTTTGTCGCTCGGCGCTAGCGTTGTGTGCGAAAGACTTGGCGCCAGCGAAAGCCTTGGCGCTGCCAGCCAGCGCTCAAAACTTCGCCCGGCGTTGCCAACGTCTGCTCCTGATTCTTTTACTATTAACAACAGATCTGTGTTCGGCGGTCCTGGCGCGTCTTCGGGCGCTGTTGGTTGACTGCCGTTCAGTTCGACGAGTATGGAGCTCTGCTTTCTTGAAGTGAGGACGTTCTGGTCGACAGGTCTCAGACCAAATGAGGCGCATACTTTGAGCTCTTCGTGAGCTCGGTATGTTGTCCAGGCGCTATATTCCTAATCGTTCCTGAGCCCGTCGGGCGTTGAGGGCTGGGAAAAACCATAGCTGCCTACATCGTAAATTTTCCGAAGCCATAAGCTGGAGATATTGAGCCAGCTTTCGGACCCTTGTAGAATCTAAAACCTTCCTTCGATGGAAATCTCTTATAGCTCGCGGAGGATACTTGCAAAGCCACATGAAGGTCCTAAATGATGTCCTGCTTATGCGCATGATGTTCATAACTATTGCAGCATGCCAACAGCCATGTCAAAATGGAAGGCATCAAAGGAAACTTTCATCTATTCATGTCATGTGACTTTTGCTACGTCCCGTCCCTTCATATTCAGGGTATCGTCTCATCATCAAGGTCATCCTAGCCTAAGTTCTAAAGTCGCCAGACTGTGGCGCTCACGTATATTTTATCAGTGGTCCTGCTCGTCATCACTCCCACATTTCCTTCCACTCCCGTGAGATCTTCTCCAAATCTCTTTCCAGACGCCGCTCATCTTCCTCGGTGCTGCCGCCGATTCTGTCCTCCAAACGCCTCGCTCTCTTCATCACTTCCCGGTAACGTTCTTGCAGCCTCAGCTCTGCGTCGCGTCGCTCTTTGGCCTTGCGCGCGAGGTACTTGCTGTCATTCTCTTTGACTGCAGTACGGAAGACCTTGCGCATGCGACGTGAGTACAGCTGACATGACGTGCCAATGCCTTCACCGTAGATTGGCTGCACGGTGCGGTTGAACCGCAGCGCAACATCCGAGCCTTTCTTGACTTCTGGCTCGACGATCTCCTCGTAGCAATCCTCGCAAACCGTGAAATCGGGGATTGAGGGGTTGAAGTGCCACAGACCGCCAAGTAGCATGTTGTCACGTTCGCATTCGCGGATCCGCAGTTTGCGTTCCACCAAATTGATTAGGGACATTGAGTCCGGTAGCTTGCGCGACGCAACGGCTCGGTCATGCATGTCAAGGATCTTATCCAAGTACAACGAGAAACGGTTGCCTTCTGTGCGCAGAGCACATCGGCGCTTTTCATATGATGCGCGATTTGGAAGGCGCACAAACAGACCGTTGAGAGTCGGTAGGAGGCGCTCAATCTTGCGAACGTCGTTGTAGCAGATATGGAAATCACGCACAAACAGGCCATCAGGGTCGCGGAGTCCATACCACGAGCGTAGAGCTTCCACGCCACCCGGGCACGGTTCGCTAGTCTGCTCAATATCTGCCAGGTCCCGCATCAGAACAAGATCAGGCTTGCGCTGCTGAAGGGTCAGGATCCAAGCGAGACGAATCCATGGTGTAGAGAATGCGCATTGGACCTTTGTATTCAGGGAGCGAGGAACAGCGCGCCTAAAGCTGTTTCTGTACATTGTTCGCTCGAAGACGTCTTCAATGCAGTACGGACAGAAGTCGAGATTTGGGCATCCGACGAGGGTGTACCAGTCATCATATCCTGCTATTGGGTCGGGGCGAGGGCATCCAGGCATCCCCTTGGCAAGCATGTCTTCAGCCTCCTGTTTAGTAGGAGGAACACCACTGAGTGATATCTTTCGTGGAGTCTCCGGCCGTGTGGGCCTCGTGAATGAAGACGGAGAGCGAGCCTCGACCGGTGAAGTGTTAGCAAAGGAGTGGCGCATGGGCAAGCCAGGCCTAGGGCCAGCAGAAGCAGGAAAGTTGAAGTTGCTGGTCGCTGGTGATCCCGCTCGCGAAGTCGTCATAGCTTCTTGCTGCATGGGTATTTCTAATGCCTGCGGTCTTGGTGCAAACCCCTGGTTGCCACGTTCCGATGATAGAGAAGGACTTGAAGATCCAGGATCATCGTACAGAGGATAGGGCAAACCGCTCACTGAACGCGACCCTGCGGCACTATATCGTGGAACTTCAGGCGCGGAATCCATGCGCATCGACGCAGATAGGCGGGAGGGTGCCCTTGCTGTAGAGGTCCTTGGCCGCCCAGAAGTGGCGGCGATCAAAGAGCTCCAGTCGAGCTCACTTTGTGGCATGGGCGGGACGTGAGGCATTTTGACGGGACCAGGATTGGGTCCGGAAGCTGAGGTTGGTGTTGCAGGCCGAGATCCGGAGATAGAGGGTGTACCAGATGATACTGCGCTATTACTTTCCCTTGCGATCTCGGGGTCCTTGGGCGATGGCTGTGAAGAAGCTGAGACCCTCGAGTTCACAGACGCTGGCGAAGCGTTGCGAGAATCTCGTGTGGCCGGCGGGAAAGAATCGTAAGGAGATAGAGTGGCGCTTCGAGCGTACCCATTTGCCAACGCCGCAGGCTGATCCAGGTCACTCAATGCAGAAGAGACCATAAGAGGAGAGGGGCGGACAGACTTGTCGAACATTCTTGGCTTTGGCAGCGACGTTGCGGTGTCAGTTTGTCGTCGAGAATCCAATTGAGATCTTCTGATAGAGGGTGCATTCGCGGAATTGGAGGCAAAGTCGACAACAGACGTTGTAGGGCTCTCAGATGGCCTTCTCTCACGTCTACGTGATGACTTTGATCGCCTTCTTCCCTGGCCCGGAGGCGTGTCACTCAATTCGTCTGCAATAGCATCCTCGTCTGATTGAATTGATGCAAAGTAGTCCCGACCTTTCCGTGAACGTGGCGACAAGCGAACAGAGTCCCTCCGAGGAGAAGAGGGTGGGCTGTTGGTTGAGAAACGATTTGAGGGCCGCCTTCTCGAATCCGTGGATGGTGGCGTAGGTACGTCCGGCGAGAGGAGTGACCCGCTGAAAACAACATCTTCTTTGACTGGAGTTCTCCTAGTATAGGCGTATGTGGACGGCGCCCTCTTCTGAAACTCCGGGGCCACGTCGCTCACATCAAGAGCCAATTTACTCGGCCGCTTCGCTCTCCCTCTGGACGCCTCATCCTCGCTGGTAGGCGGTGTTGGTATTCCCTTCTCAGACGACGCATCTTTCTCGGAATCCGACAAAAGGATTGAATGTTGCTTCTGGGCTTCGATGTACTCCGGTACATCCTGAATGATCGGCTCCTGATCGATAGCGCCCTTTGACGGTGCCTCTTCCTCCTCATCGGAGCTAACCGGCTGTTTTGACAGGGCCTCTCTGGCAAGGGATATGGCCTCACTCTCTACGATCGGTGCTGGTGGCCATGATCGTCGTTTCTGGACGACGGAACGAGCGGTGCTTTTTGATCTGGAGGAATCTTGGGGATGTTGCGGTGGGTATGAATAACGATCGTCGTATGAGTACCTGTCTGATCGTCGACTAGACATGGTGTCAGCGATATTGGCTATGGAAGACAAGGTGGAAGCATTAAGGGTCGCATACGGCACGGTAGGGCTGAGGTAGGGATCCTCTCGCACACGGCTTCGAGCGGAGTCGTAAGGCCGCGGCTCTGGGCGGGAGCGAGAGCGTGCTCGAGATCGTGAGTCGTAGAAGTCGTAGTAGTCGTTATAGGAAGCCATGGCCGTTCGGCATGTTCCCCTGCGCTCACTGGAACATTCAGAGGACAGCAGAAAAATAGGCGAATCAGTCCGGATACGCCTCAAAACGGTGGTAGGGCTCTTAGTGGGATATGAGGGTATGTCAAGTGAGACCAGGTCGAGAGCGATAGTAGGCAGTATAACTAAGGCGGCGGGCGGGACGTTTTGGGCGGCGCGGGCACTCTCTGGCTCAAATGAGGGGCACGTTTGGATTGACGCTGGCTCGTTGCTGCTGGCTCAAGTGGATTGGATTGGCACACGCTCCAACCTTGCGACGCACGTACCGACGGTCCTGGTTAATCAAACAGCAGCAGAGTGGAGAAGGGCCTTGGAAGGAAAACAACCAGTTGTGTGCCGTGGCTTTAGAGGAAGACAAGAAGTACGACGAGTTATCCGGCTAGGCGGGCGGCGGATGAGGCGCTGGGCGCAGCGATCAGTTGACTGCTTCTGCTTCTGCTGCTGCTTCTGCTGCTGCTTGCTGCTGCATAAAGGTACTGTCTGTAAGGTAATACTAAGGAGGTGACTTGGGTCTGCTTCCTTTCTGTAGCTGGCGGCGGCGCCTTGCATAGACAGACACAGCCAACTGCCACCACCAGGCCTTGTCCTCGCCCTCGCCTCCACACACGCACTCTCGATTAGCACAGCTGCCCTGCCCTGCCCTGCCCTGCCTCGCCTGCCTACCTGCTGCTCACCCAGCACAGCACAGCGCAGCACACACACTGCACACCCAGCACCACTGCTGTCAGAGAGTAGTGTACCTCCTACATACCATCCGCCCATCTGCCTCACCGCCAGTTTCACCACCTGTCCCAACCTAAAAGCATTACTGCTCTCATAGCTCGCTCGCTGCCCTGCCCGTCAGGAACACCACTCACCTGTGAAGCAACCCCTCCACCATCCGGCGATCCTCTGTACTGTGCTGTGCATCTTCACATGGCCCTACACCCTGCAAGGCCGGCTATTACGCCACCCTGCCGAAGTAGCTCAGTAGCTGCATCTCACGCACTCGACACGCATAAGCGGCGAGCGCCTCACGCACGCGACCGCCCGCGGCTTCGTCTCAACCGTGTAGCGTCGGGCAATTGTCGTCTGTCTGAATATGTAAGTACCTCATACTACAGCATTCCGCGTCGTCACCACCTCCAACCAACAATGACAGCTGTCTGCGCAGATAGCTGCACGTTGAAACTTTACGGCCCGACAGAGGCGAAACACTGAGCGAGGTCTAGACAGGAACCACAGACAATCGAGCGATCGAGACTTGTCCGAAAAAATACATGTACCTACCGACTTAGCTACTTGTACGCGCGCCGGCGGACCCGCTGGCTTGCAGACAGAAGGCAAGTACATCGAAGTTCGTACCTTGTGGCTGCCAAGAACGGATATATCGATTGCGAGTTCATGGACGATTCCATGATGGCGTGCAGCCGTCTGCAGTGGCCGTACTTCTCTCCGGACTGGCCGCCGAGTCTTTGGGATTGCTGACACCAAAATCCGGCACTCGTGGGCATCACTGCCTGGCTGGCATCACAGCCCCGACGGGTGGCTGTCGGGTAAGAGTGACACGGCGGCGGCCACACTTACTGATATACGGTCGCGCGATCCCCTGGACCCAACGTCGCACTGCCTCGTTCTCTGACCTGATGGAGCGCCCGTCGAGTGGCAAACAACAATTCGAACACACGAAGAGGCAACCAGATGCAGAAGGCTTACCCCCCGAACCAGGCGCCCAACGACCTCTGGTGTGTTGTTGGCACGTATTCTGTGTCATCCGTTGGCACACGGCATGCAGCAGAGTTCTCGAAGCACTGCCAAAAAGGCATCATCGGTATCGACAACAGCGAGGGACGTAGAAACGCCGTTCGTGCCATCATGCGGATCCTCTCATTTGTTTGGGAGTCAAGCTTTGTCCGTGGACAACCTTTGGTCTACTCTCGCGAAGAACGGTCACCGTGGAGGAGCGCTACAGCGATCATATTCCATGGTGCCTATGTTCATGCACATGCTGTCATATAGGCAGCAGTAACGAAGTACTCGATGATGTACGACTGAAAAGACCAAATCGCGTCAGCGGTCGCACTGCATAGGTGCTTGTCCAGCAACATTCCCTCTTTGGAAGTATTGGTGAGTCAATTCAGAAGGAGTCATTAATATCATTGACACGTCAGTACATTGCTGCACCTCTTCACACCAAAGCAAATGCCGATTCCCTCCATTTCTGGTAATGACCTCTCTTCCCAACATGACCCAGCTGGCATATGCGAAGTGAAAGCACCTCTCGCATGTATATTCCTTACGACGAGGCAACTTTGCAAATTGTCTATTGTACCTCGACTCTTGGACGCTTGTCGATGTGATCGCTAGCATGCATCTCCGGGCTTTCTCTGCACGAACGGAGCATCGACCGTTGCCCGTTGGGGTGTCCTCTTGTTTTGTCGTCCAATGTTCGAAACCTGACCACCGCTGGGCGTTTCAGAACATATGCTAAGCCATCGCTGCCCTAAGACGGTGACGGGAGCCGTCTGAGTTTACAGGTGATTCAGAGAAGCGTGAGAAAAAACCATGATGTTGATCCGCCGTGCGACCTTCATGCTACGATGTGATTGACCCATGGTATACTACGAATCTTTGCGCAAAGACATCGAACTGGTATGATGCAGCAGCAGCAGCAGCAGCAGCAGCAGCAACACGTCTTGATTTCAGGTTGGCTGTCGAGAACAAATTACGTGTGTTCGAAGGAAGCAGAGTGGAGATCCGGCAGTAGCATACAAATGACTTATGGGCCACAGCTCTGTTTAAAATGTCTGATACACACCATGTGAAGAGATGATCCATGTCCTGGGGTAGACGGATGAATGCTCGCATCTACCGTCACTCAAGGCCAGATGATCGAGCTATCCATGAGCTGCAGCACGCTTCATAAGTCGTCTCCTTTGGTCATACTCAATGAAAACAATAACACTAAGAGCGTGTAAGCAAAATGCCGGACGAGATCAGTACCATTCCGACATCTCTTAAATGCAAGTTGCATCGACCATCAGTTCTACTTCGACACTTCGACATATCGAACAATGAGCATACACGCATCCACAGGCTGTTGGTATCCTGTGGAGTTCCCAAACGACCTCTTAGTTGTTCTGGTGATATATGGACAACCCATAGCTGTTTCAATGATCGAATACCTGCGCAGGTATCCAACGCCCAGGACATCTGCTCAAGTATGGCGGGGATTGCATAAGCCATGGTAAGGATGGTATACATCTCTGTGGCGAAAGGGCAGATAGAAATGTGTGGTAAAGCACAGTGCTTTGAGCGAGACCACGAGACGATTTATTATTGTGGCACTGGTTCTGCCGACCTTCTACTGTATTCTCCGGTGGCGACGGCCGATCAAGACAGGCGGCCTAGGCAGAGCTAGACCACCATCCTACAAAAGCAGTCTACCCTGAGAACGGCAGTCAAATACAAGACGTCAGCGCAAAAGCAAGACGAATAGTAGACCGAGATTGGCTTTCAACCTGCTTTGGGCGCGCCACACAAAATGTACGCCACGATGACCGACTGATTACCGCGATCTGCAGCATGATGCTATTGAAATATTTTTTTTCGCGTGAACAATGGCGGGTGGACGCATCTCTCCTGATGTGATGGCAAAGTAATATAGCTGTCATGGATGCTTATACAACATGCTGATGCTATAGCTCTCTTTATACAGACAGCAAGCGAGATTGGCAGCGAGACAGCCCTTCCAAAACGGCTGATGACGGCCTCGATTATTAGCCGTCTGCGGCGACGACGGGCATGTTTGTTGGGGGACTATTGCGGCGTCGGCGGAGAGTGGCGGAAAGGCCTCGGAGAAAGACGGGTTATGGTCAGCAAAAAACCTCATTGGCTCGGCGTGAAAGGAGATCGACCGTGCGCAATAATCTGCTGGGCCTGGCAACACTCTCGCTCGTTTTTGTAGACTGACTTTCTTCGATCTCTCTCGTGTTTCCCATCCACACTCTCATCGACTTCTTCACGACTCCTCATACCTCCATCAACACAACAGTTCCCAGGAACCTCACACATCTATCACAATGGGCAAGGACAGCTTCTCTCCGGGTACGTTCTCGAGTCTACACCCTGCTTGTCGTGCAGACATGAGCACAACGACGGAGGCGCGCGGCGAGATGCATTGGCGATGAGGCTCAAGAGATGGTCTGGCGGTTTGCCAGTGCCACGAGCATGCACACATCATCAATGTCTCCATCGCGCGCCTATGCTGCTAGCTACTATCGCCACGGCGCATCATCTAGAACCACCCACTGACTGACTTTCCCAGGTGACGTGAAGAAGGGTGCCAACCTCTTCAAGACCCGTTGCGCACAGTGCCACACCCTGAAGGCCGGCGAGGGCAACAAGATCGGCCCTGAGCTCCACGGTGTCTTCGGTCGCCAGTCTGGCCAGGTTGCCGGTTTCTCTTACACCGACGCCAACAAGGAGAAGGGTGTCCACTGGGACGAGAACACTCTTGTAAGTTCTAATTTTGATCGCTTATAGCGGTCGATCACGTTTCCCATCCAATCAGCGCATCTCGCTAACAGTTTTGCCACAGTTCGAGTACCTCGAGAACCCCAAGAAGTACATTCCTGGCACCAAGATGGCCTTCGGTGGCCTCAAGAAGGCCAAGGACCGCAACGACCTCATCTCTTTCCTTAAGGAGGAGACCAAGTAAAGCAATCTCGCTTTGCCATGATCTTTCTTCGATTTCGCCACCCTCACCACCTTCTACAACTCCGAACATTCCTGTAACAATATACCGATACCAATCATAGACCGCTCGGCAGCGAGAAAAGCGCGAGGGAAGACACTGCTGTGATGTGTTTCCCGGGGTAACAACTGGGCATTTTCAGCGGGATTCTCTTTCTTCACCTGTACTTGGCTACTATTGCGGCTTTCGAGCCTTCAATTAAGACTTCTTTTTTTACGTTCACGTTTGCATTGGGAGATCTGTTTTCGCGAAAGGCTAGCGCCTATGTATGTATAAAACACCTCTTCACTCTTCACAATCGTCTCATTCCGCTCGGTGACAAAGGTAGGCTTCCCTGCCTGAAGTTTGATCCGTGGTGTGGCTCAGTCCATCGGGCTACATATGAACATCTCATGGGGAGTTCATGTAGCTCAAGTACAGATTGAGCAAATTGACCTAACAGCATTCGAACATCACCACTGTCGCCCTTGTATTAAATGGATTTGCGGTGCGCCTTTGGTCCATTCATTGCTTCACCTCTTCTCAGGCCTCGCTTTGCGCCAGCGGTGGCTCTTTCCTGCAAACTGATGATTGCTCCTTCCTTTTCACTGACACGAGGCACGTGCCCTTGATTGCCTACTTGACCTCTCGACAAATTACATTGACATCAACATCGACACCGCCACCTCACCAATACCCTCGCCTCTCCCTCACCCTCACTATACTCACCAGACTCATACACCTGCACATCGGCACGTTCTCCCTTGCTGTTGTCCATCCCAATCAAACACATCCTACCCGCCATGTCATCCCGCGCGAGCATCATGCCCATGAGGTACACATTCGACGACTGCAGCCACCACCATATGTCGAGGCTAACCATAGTCACAGCAACGTCCCACTCCCAAGCACCATCCCCTGCAGTGAGTGCAGGAAGCACAAGCCGAAAGATTCCTACTCTGCGAAGCGCTTGGATGACCTCAGCAGACACATCCTCAAGTGCACAAAAGAGCGTAAAAGATTCGACCCGAAGACCACCGGTTTCATCCGCTGCACCTTGTGCCTTGGTGGGCCTTCCACTGAACACAAGTGCTTCAATTGCAATGTCACTTACCGTAAGTCACCCCAGCCATCTCACTTTGAACTTTGAACTTGACTGACATACTTTAAAGCGCGCGGCCCTCCGTACTTCAACAAGACCCAGCTGAGGCAGAAGGACAAGGCTCTGTGTAAGTCGACCCCCAATGATACAACAGTCATCCGTGGCTAACTTTTCGACATCAGGCTCGAAATGCTCCGAAGACCAGGTCAACGATAGGCTGAGTGACAGCAGCGGTGGTGATAAGGAGAGTGACGGCAGTGCTGCCAGCTTCGGAACAAATCCGTTCCAGTTCAACGATGTGAGTGATCTTGACCGCCTTGCATTGTATCCTACTAATAAGTTCTAGGATGACTCCTCCGTCTCCGGCATGTCCAAGATGACAATTTCCGGCACATCCTCGACTGCTTTTGACAACTCCTCCGGTGGTGTTACCCTTCCAAACTCGCAGACTGGACGTGGTGGCAGCAGCACAATCTACGGAGGACCATCTACTTCCGCCGGCGGGTCTCTTCGCAGCACCACCAACCCTCCGTCATCTGCCACTTTCTCATCCACGCCCAGCACCATCAACAGGGCCGTCTCCTCCGCCGTCTCAGACGCCGCCAGCATCAAATCAACGAGCACCTTCAACCCCAACAGATACGGCAATCCCGGCCGCCGCTCCCCGACCAGCAGCGTCACAAGCAGCAGAACCTCGACGTTCGCCAAGGTTGGCGCGAAAACTAGCAAAGTCAACATGGAAGCTGCCCGTCAGCAAGAAAAGAGCATGGCGCAAGCTATCGCCGCCAAGGAGGAAGAGGTGTACGTCGTGGACTCGAGTGAGTCTGAAGGTGAGCCTGTCAGCTTTGCCATGCCTGGATCTTCCACTGGCAAGAAGGTCAGCCGTCTTCCAGCTGTTGTGGACAGTGACGACGACGACGCACCGTTCAATGGATGAACGAACGAAGACGAATCGTGGTTATGGGTCACTCAACTTGAGCATCGCCAAAATCACCACATTCGATCCAAGCTCGCCAACGATTCTAGTGTCAAGCGCATCTTTCGGTGGGTTGGGACTAGACTGGGCATTATCTCGTTGCTGCGGTTGAATGAATCCCTATGTGGGAATCCCGCACTGTTGTAGAAGTCACTGCGTCGGCTTTCTTCATCGGAAGCAGTGCATGATGATGGCTTCGTGGGTGTTTGCTTTTGATTTTTCTGCGATGCTTGCTTTTGCTTTGAGATGCTAGCGAGGCGCTGGGACGGCAAACGACTCTGCGTTGAGCAAGATTTCAATGACCATGAGTTTGCTTTCTCGATTAAGTAAATCAGAAAAACACTACAAACCTTCGACGGACTTTCGAAGATTCCTATGCTTTAAACGTACACTCACGTTGAATGATTCCCCTTCCTAAGTATTTTCGAGCAGCGAAGGTGATGAGGTGATTCGGAAATTTACACGGCAAAAGCTGAAGAATGCAGCAATGATGTATCCAGATGTATATATACCAAAATGCAAAACAACAAATCACTCACATCATTCCATGCACAAACCACATCCAAACCTCAGCCACCACCAACCTCAACCTTCGCCCCCGCCTCTCCCAAACCCCCACCAACAACAATCCCAGCATTAACCTCCCCCTCCACCTCCACCTGCTGCTCCTCCCAATGCAACCGCTCCGCCTGCTCAATACACCTCATATTCGCGGCGGCCTTGTTGATCGTCTCCTCGTACTCCTCCCCCTCATCAGAATCAAAAACAATCCCACCCCCAGCCTGCAAATACGCCACACCATCCTTGACAACCATGGTGCGCAGCGCAATGCAAGTGTCCATAGCGCCCTCGTCTTCCTGCCCGAACTCCGGCGTGCCCGCGACGGCGTTGACGGAGGGATAGCCGAAGTAGCCGACCGCGCCGGCGTAGACGCCTCGTTTCTCGCGTTCCAGCTCGGCGATCAACTCCATTGCGCGCACTTTGGGCGCGCCGGAGACGGTGCCGGCGGGAAAGATGGCGCGGAAGGCGTCGAAGCGGGATTTGCCTTCGCGCAGCAGGCCGGAGACTTCGGAGACGAGGTGCTGGACGTGGGAGAATTTCTGCACCATCATCAGTTTGTCTACGCGCGTGCTGAGGGGCGAGCAGACTCTGTTGACGTCGTTGCGGGCGAGGTCGACGAGCATGACGTGCTCGGCGCGGTCTTTGAGGGAGGCGCGCAGGGTGTCAGCTAGAGCTTGGTCTTCGGCGGGAGTGGCTCCGCGTTTGATGGTGCCGGCGATGGGGTGGTTGATGATGCGGGATGTGACGGGGTCTTTCTTCACGAGGAGCTCGGGGCTGGCGCCGATGATATGGAAGTCGGCGCAGGAGATGTAGAAGAGGTATGGCGAGGGGTTGACGGTTCGCAGGTGACGGTAGATGTTGAAGGGGTGCAAGGTGGTCGGACGAGCGATGCGTTGGCTGGGCACGGTTTGGATGATGTCGCCGGTGACAATGTGCTTCTTGAGCTCGGTGACGTGGGACTCGTAGCCGACACGGCCGATGTTGGAGGTGTATTCTTGCTCGAGTTTGACCGGAGGCTGGGGTGGCAGCGGGAGGTCCTTGGATTTGAGGACCTTGAGCATGTTGGAAATGGTCGTGCGACCAGCCTCGTAGGCTTCACTGAGAGCGGACGCAGGAGCATCGGCGGCCGGGACGTGGAGGTAGGTGATGACCATGACCTTCTGGAAGAAATGGTCCAGAGCGACGATGGTGTCGAAAAGACCGAACCAGCTCTCGGGTACTTCCAGGACATCCTTCATGTCGTCTCGTCTCGTCTTAGGCTCAAAGTAGCGCACACAGTCATATCCGACGTATCCAATAGCGCCACCAGTCATGGCGGGCAGTCTCAGAGAAGGGATCTCGGCGACACGCGATTGAGACAGCTCGGCCTCAAGACGAGGCAGAGGGTCGGCTTCGAGGCCATGTTTAGGTCCGGATGCGAGGATCTTGCGCGGGTCTGTGCCGACGAAGCTGTATCTTCCGATAGTGCCAGTGGTCGCGGCAGACTCCAGCAGGAAAGAGTGTTCGGACTTGGAGCTGTTGGAGACCTTGAGGTAGATGGAGGAAGGCGTGAGGAACTCGGATGGCACAGATGCGCAGAGCGGGATGAGGTTGGGCGGGTTGGGCAGGGCGCGGGAGGATTCTACGATGCTGGAGACTTCCTCGAAGGAGGGCTGGATGTTTGTCTGGTGGGGTGTTGTCAGTTAGGTATTCTTGGTGAGAGCTTCTTGCTGGAGGTGCTCATATGTGAGAGCATGAGTCGCATTGTGCTGACTGGTAGAGAGGATTGATTGCTTACTTGGGGTGCCATGTTTTCAGGTGGGTGTTAAGGGACAGGACGCGGAGAGGTGAGGAATACGAATCCGCTCACCGATTGCAGCATGTGTATACGGCAATGTGTATGAGGTTGTTGTAGAAGTCAGACTACTGCTATACCATATCTGTCTTCAATGCTTTGCTCACCTCAGAATTTCCCCGATGCGTCAGTCATCCCACTGGGGCCAGCCCTGTTACCTGAAAGAGGTTAGCACAAGAAGTCGGAGCCCGCCTCGGGCCGAACGGACACTAACGTAGTCGCCCACTGTTGAAGGCGAATAATATCGATATTCTCCTAAGATAGGTAGATTATTGCTGAAGAGACTTCGATCTCCCCAGCCCCCTCCCGCGCGCTACCGTTTGCTTGCCTCAGGTCTCGGGGAGCTCTCTCTTCTCACTGCTGCAGCTATCGTCATCCCAGAACTTTGTCCCACTCCCACGCGCCTAGCAGCCACCTGCCACCCAAACTCCAATCTTGCCCGCAGCTGGGTGAAGTGAGAGTGAGTGTCAGCAGTGATCTAGTGAGAGTGAGACCGAGTCTCTTCTACCCACCTAGCTAGCTACGTAGCTAGCTACACCCTCTCACTAGCAAATCATGGCCTACTCGCCCGCCGTGCCTCGCTCACCATGTCCTTCTCCCTCTCCCTCGACTACCTCGACTACCTCCTCAGCCGCTCAGCTGCGCGACGCTCACTCTGCCTCTCCCAACTCCCCCTCGGCAACTCCCTGGCATTTCCCGTTCGGTCCCTCGAGTCGCTTTACTAAGCGTGAGCACCATCGTCCAGTCCACACGCGCCATAAATCAAATTACACCCCTCAGGCGCCGTTTCTGAGCACCGAGGACCGCGCTCACCGTCGCGCACAAAGTTACGCGGGAAAGGCTTTCATCAGCGGCATCCCGACCCCGACGCCGCCTACGAGCGACTGTGGAAGGAGTCCCCTAGGCCGATTTCCTTCCTATCCAGGCCCCGGCGAAGGCTCGCGCAAGATGTCTTCGATCCCCAATGCGCCCGTCACGCCGGTAAAGCATTCGTCGCATCGCCGGCACAGCTCCCTGCTCCAGGACTCACCGTATAGCGATTACTTCACGGATGATGCACGTTCTATGGACTCCCAAACGACGCCCAGGTCTGAGACGCAGCGCTTGCTCGTACGTCTCAACAAGCTGCAGTCGCAGCTTATGCGCGGCGACAATGCACTCGAGATGTTGAACATTGTCAGCAGGCGTCTTGGCCAGATTGAAGACGAGGTGGACATGCTGCACTCTCACGAAGACTTCTTCGATGAGATGGACGAGATGGACGAAGATCTGTTCACCGAGGAGGAAAGAGATGTCGTGTTGTCGTCTCGTCCTACATCGAAGCACCAGCGTACTACTTCGGACCCCTTGGGCATCTCCACGAATGGTGCTTCGGACCAGGAGAAATCACAGGAGGATCTGGAATGGGAAAATGCACGCCAGGAGAAGCTCCTGAAAGAAGCGCAAACCGCCTTGCAGTCTCTCACAACCGCACAGGAGCAACTGCGCCAGAGACATCGCGAATTGGTCAACCAGAACGAAGAGCATTCGCTCGACATTGAGGAAAAGGAAATGGAAGTGGAACGTCTGCGCAGTGAGAATGAATCATTGAGATCCGACCTGGGCTTCGATCACTCTGAGTTGCTCTTCTTGGAGTTGCAGCTCAAGAGCTTAGAGGTCGAGTGCGAGGATGTGACATACAATCCAAAGTTGGAACGTCTGCAACGACAGATGGAGAATTGGCGTGACGACTGGTGTGACGTTGAAGCTCGGTTTAAGAAACGGAGATCTCGTTACGGCGTTGTTGCACAAGACGACACTCCCGGAGGCTCTGATTCATCAGAGCAAGACGACGATCCGAAGAATTGGAGAGTCGAGGTGAAGAAGCAAGGAACCAAGCAGGTGAACAGCCTGACTATCAGACGTGTAAGCAAAGAAGCCGATGAAGAGCTGAGACGGGAGCAAGCTACGCCTCAGAAGCCCAACTCTTCGGACGTGGAGACCACCCCACGCCCTCAACCAAAAGAGGCCAACGAGCCCCGCGTGATCAATTACATCTCGACGTCGACACAAACTTCTCCGATGATTTCGCCAGCCCCTTCGTCTATTCCTCTGGTGAGAGCGTTGGGTCTCGAAGAAGATTTCCGTCACGGGCTCGACGAGTGCGCCATCACAACCTCGCCTTCTTCCCGCGCAGATGAAGATAGCGAGGAAGAGGATGAAGACGACTATGAGGACGAGGACGAAGACAGCGAAGATGAAGAAACAAAGTCTGTGAAGAACAGCAAAGCAATAACAAGGTCAGAGCAAAAACGCAATGCACTGCGTGAGCTGTGGAGTGGCCTCACCGACTGGGCCGGTATGGGCGACGAAGACGAAGACTGGTGAAAAGTCTAAATTTACTAATGACACAGCATCGAAACATGAACTCTGGCGAACCTACGCCTCAACAGGAACGCTGGTCGCTCCTGTCAAAAGACTGGGCAGCGCCTAACACGGGACACAACGACCCACAAGGCAGTGGCCTGGGAATTGAATCCCAGGCCTTGCCGTATATCCCCTTTCCTTTTCTCTTTTCCTTCACTCCTAAATTTTCTTGTCCATTTACTTACTGCATCTACGCATCATCCACCTATAGTGGAGGAAGAGAAGCGCCTGCGAACCGCGATACAGCGATGAATCGAAAGGTGCCTTCTCTTCCGCAACAGCGCGCCAACTCTTGGTCTCTTTTCTCTTCTTCTCATTTTCTTTGCCGTCACACCTTCTGTTGTACAGATACCCTTACTTTCTTAATTCTTCCCGCCTTTTTTTTTGGATTCTTTTTACCTCTTGGACTACTACTAACTTGGCTGGCTTTTACGCGGGTTTCCAACATAGACTGACTTTTTTTTTTCTTCCTCTCTGTCTGCTTCCTAGCATCTCTGCACGGCCTTCGCCCTTTCATAGCATTTCTTCTGCATATATTTCATTCTAGTAGCGAGCTAGCTCTTTTTTGGATTCAAGTAATATACATAAAATGTATAAGGACTTTGATTTGATATCTATTACTGATCTCTTGGGTGTTACTTTCGTACTGCGTTTCTGCTCCTTCCTTGACGTCCAAGTCAAAGCAGAGACCGCTGCCCTGTCTGGATCTCGTCCGTCCGTCTCCGGGTCGATCGATGTTTTCTGATTTTGATGAATCTCTATGATTGGAATTGGCAAAAGGCCGTTTTGCGCTACGTTATGTCAGACCCGTTCTTGGACGCCAACCATCCATACCACTCATACCACTAATAAAGCACACCCTCCGCTCCCGCCCGCCAGCGAACGTCCCATTTCTCTCACCGTGCTTTCCACGCAACCATCTACTGACCAAAAGCATAGCAACACTCCCCAACGCAAGCCCCCCACCATCGTCTCGATCCACGGGCGAAAGGCAAAAATGAAAGGCAATTCACTACTGCATCGGCCGGGAATCGAACCCGGGGCTAGCCGAATCATCAATCGTCGTCTGTTGGACAGACTTCGAATGGCAACGGCTAATTTTACCACTAAACCACCAATGCTGTATGATTTTTCATGAAGACATTTCGGGCTCACGTGATTCTAAAGTAGCACCCGTTGGGGACGTTCGATGGATTGATGGTAGTTGGGAGGAAGGATAGATTTCGTCCGGGATGTTGTGTACTGGCGGTGCAGGTGGGCTGTGAGATGGCGTAGGTAGATATTAGATTTTAGGAGAAGAGACGAGTGAAGACTAGATATTCGAATGTCAACGCAGCAAAACGCGTCGTGTGCCTCTCGCATGGCCCTGCTCGATCAACCGCTGGAGGGTTGACGGCAGAGTGGAACTGTGGACCAAGTCAAGGCAATCCAAACGGAGAGGAGACCGCTCGCTGAATAATGATGCATAGATATGATCACGTGATGTGCTCCGCTTGGCAAGCATGACCGAGCTTTGTTTCCCGCTTGCCCCCGATCAATCTCATATTATTCCTTGCTCCCTGGTGTCATAACCAACTTCATCCCACCACAACCAAAATGTCAACTTCTGCACCCACATTTGCGCGCCAGGCGCTGCGGCAGTGCTCGAGAAGGCTATCGACGCCTTCTCAGCCGTTCGTGAAGCAGGCACCGCGCGCATGCATTGCCGCAAAAAGTCGGCGGACATACGTCTCGGAGTCGGCTCCCAAGAACGCCACCGTTGAGCAAACCATCAAACAGGACCAGAAGGCCTTCCTTTCCGAGACTGGCATCAAGCCCAAGGAAGCCCAGATGCCCACGACTGGTATGGACGGCGATGCTATGATGAGCCCTGCCGCTGGCATCTTGAAGCAGGCGAGCGTGATGGACGAAGGCACAAGACCCATATACATGGACATGCAGGCCACGACCCCTACAGACCCTCGAGTACTTGACGCCATGCTTCCTTTCCTCACCGGTCTCTACGGAAACCCACACTCCCGCACACACGCGTACGGTTGGGAAACAGATAACGCCGTTGAGCAGGCTCGCGGCCATATTGCCAAACTGGTCGGCGCAGACCCAAAGGAGATTATCTTCACATCAGGAGCAACAGAGAGCAACAACATGAGTATCAAGGGTGTTGCAAGATTCTTCAAGAGGTCTGGCAAAAAGAACCACATCATCACTTGCCAGACTGAACACAAGTGCGTCCTGGACAGCTGCAGGCATTTGCAAGATGAGGGCTTCGAGATCACATATCTGCCTGTGCAGAACAGCGGTTTGATCGACCTTGAGGCTCTTGAGAAGGCCATCAGGCCCGAAACCTGCCTTGTCTCGATCATGGCAGTCAACAATGAGATTGGTGTCGAGCAGCCTCTGGCGGACATTGGCAAGCTTTGCCGAAGCAAGAAGGTCTTCTTCCACACCGATGCCGCCCAGGCTGTCGGCAAGGTTCCTCTGGATGTGAACGCGATGAACATCGACCTCATGTCGATTTCTGGACACAAGATCTACGGACCCATGGGTGTTGGTGCGTGTTACGTGCGCAGACGCCCCAGAGTCAGACTCGACCCTATCATCTCCGGAGGTGGTCAGGAGAGAGGTCTGAGGTCAGGCACTCTGGCGCCTGCGCTCACCATCGGTTTCGGTGAGGCAGCGCGCATTTGCCACGAGGAAATGGAGGTGAGTCGCAAATTCTTTTCTTTTCTCTTCGCCCAACCCTCGAATGATTATACGCTTTAACATGCATGGCTTTCTGAGTCGCACTGTGACAGGTGATTTGTTTGCTGATACAGCTCACGTAACTGTTATGACCCCTTTTGAACACACATACTCTTTTTATGACCGAGCGCTTGCTTGAGCAATGGCTGACTCTTCATACAGTACGATACCAAGCGCATCTCCCAGCTTTCCAAGCGCCTAACAGACGGCTTGCTCGCCATGGAGCACACCTCCCTCAACGGAGACCCCGCCAAGCACTACCCCGGTTGCGTCAACGTCTCCTTCGCCTACGTCGAGGGTGAGTCCCTCCTCATGGCACTCAAGGACATCGCCCTCTCCTCCGGCTCCGCTTGCACTTCCGCCTCGCTCGAGCCATCCTACGTTCTCCGCGCCCTGGGCAACAGTGACGAGAGCGCACACTCCAGTATCCGCTTCGGCATTGGCCGTTTCACCACCGACGCCGAGATCGACTACGTCCTCAAGGCCGTCAAGGAGCGCGTGACTTTCCTCCGCGAGCTCAGCCCCCTGTGGGAGCTCGTGCAGGAGGGTGTCGACCTCAACACCATCGAATGGAGCCAGCACTAAATGTGTCTGTTGGCTACGGCATAACTTTACGGCCCTCTTTTGTATTGTCTATAGTAATTTCCTCCTTTGATAGCTTGACCTAGTCGGCAAGCGGCGTTCGGTGAGCTTCACATGCCTTGCTCCGGCGTCTTGTAGTATACAGCAAACACTGCAATGAGCACACGTCTTCTGAAGATATCACACTCAATTCTATCGCCTCTTGGGGTCGTCCCTGTTTATTATGGTTTCAAGTGTCTTACCATCTTGTTGGCACGTACTAGTCTGGTCGAGTCTTTGTCGCACTTCCAATAATAGAGAGCAGCCGGTCATTCAACGCCCCTCTGGCAGAGGCTTTGTTACCAGCAATACTACCGCTGGAGAGCCTCAAAACCTCCGGTCACCCTCACATTCCCTTATCTGGATGTTGTCGTTCAGTTAAAAGCCAAGCCGACAGAATGTTCAAGTACGTGAGAAAACGGGACAAGATTCAATACGTCTATCATTCCCCCCACCAATGTCCCTAGACCTCCCCCTTCTCCTCAAGACCATAAGCCTTCGCGATCCTCCGACCAACGCCCTCGCCCGCCCAATAAGCGCCCGTGCTCGTCCCCAGCGCCACGAACGGAGCCGTATGCTCGCCTGCCAACCAAACCCCTCGCTCCGGCATGCCGTGCCTCATGACCTCGATGTCCCTGTCGCCTTCCTCCAGGCCGACTTGGAAATTTGCGTAGCTGCCATACCCGGCGAATTCGTCGTTGGCCCACGCCGTGGCGAGGATTCCTGAGGGGTGGCAGGTCGGGTTGGATGGATTGTAGTTTGGGAGACGGGAGAAGTATGGTTTGAACCAGTCGATTAGTAGGGCGTCGCGTTCTTCGGCGTTTGGGTTCTTCGCGAGTGAGGCGATGTGCTCTGCGCATGGGCCGTAGACGTAGAAGAGTAGTGTGGGATGGGCCGTGTCGCCTGGGAGGGCGGCGAGGTTTCCTCCTTGTTGGTCCCAGCCTTCTGGGTTGGTTTCTGGCGCGTAGGCTGGGGCGAGCCAGTGGGTGAAGCCTGGGTGGTGGTTTGAGTTGGGCGGTTTTTCACTTTGGGGTTGGTGGAGTGGTTGGCTTGTTGCGGCCACATTGGGTGTTTTGCTTTCAGGGTCGAGTTGAGAGGTTCTTGGTGAAGATGCCACGGGCGTGTCCCAGAATGCCGAGGGGAATGTGATGTATACTTTGTCGAGCGTGCCGTAGCCAATGCTGGAAATGGCTTTTGTCAGACGGGGTTCCAGTGGCGGGTCGAAAGCGGTCTGGTTTCTTTTTAGCCATCCCAAGGGCATTGTGCAGACTACCTCGTCGAACTCTAGAGAGTCGCCATCTGATGTTTCTATCATTGGTTTTGTTCGATCCTCAGGACCATTTTCGCTCGATCGTATCCGTACGACCTTGGTGTTGAGTCTGATGTCGGCTTTCTCTTTGGCTTCTTTCGCCACTGCATTCAAAATCTTCTCGTACGTCCCAGCAACAAAAGGGTTCTCGCCCTCAATACACTCCTCCAACCAGAAGAACCTAAGGCTCTGCCTCTGCACGGGGCTACCAACATAAGCACCCCACATACAAGCCGACTTCAAAAGCTGCTCGCGCTTCCTCTTACCTTCCACCGCAGGCAGATCCGCGAAGAGCTCTTTGGACTTCTCCTCGAAGAAATCGTACAAGCTCCGAGACGCCGGTATGGACTGGCCGTGTTCGTTGCTGTACTTGAAAGCAGCGGCTATCAGCCCGTCGTCCCATAGCAAACGGCCGTACTCGTCTGCTTCTGCCGGGTCCAAGGGTTGTCCTGAGGAATCGACGACATTCTGCTCCTCGTCCCAGGCGTGTAGGCGGGTGTTCGTTTCGCGGGCGAGTTGCATGATGGGATTATCGTCCGTGCCATGGATCCAATTCGGCCCTCTGTGAACGACAAGGCGACGTCAGTTAGAACAGGCAAACCCTTTAAAGCATTAGAATCGTACTTCGCCGACTTACAAGTCAACCGCATGCCCCAAGTGCCAACTCTGCCCAACACGCCCACCCACTCTATCGCGAGCTTCCAAAATCGTAACCTTAACACCATGCCGCGACAAAACGTCCGCGCATCTCAGCCCAGCGAACCCAGCACCAACGACTCCTACACTAATCTGTTTTGATTTCGTCACAGCTGCTCGCATCATATCAATAGCACAGCTGTTCTGATTCGTGTGATTTGTTCTCTGCCGTAGGTCCTGTGATATGCGAGAGTGCCCACACGCGGCCTGGTATGGAGTATTCGGATTTCCTTCCATGGCTTCCGCTCTCGCTCAGCCAGCGGACACTCGGGGTCAGGGATGGATGACGGTACTACGGTGTGTGGATTTGGGAAACAAGTATTTCAGGTCCTAAGAAGTTCTCAAGTTCAATACATATATGTAGTGCTAGCATGTTGAGTTACCCGCTCGATGCTGTGGAAGGCGGGTAATTGGTGACCTTGCATTGGAGTGGCTTGGCTGGGTGCGAAGCGTAACATATCTAGACATTCTACGATGGGGACGTGGCCATCAAGCGAGAGTGTCGACCTCAATCTTAGATGCATTAAACATGACCTTGGATACATATTATCTGCTGCAAGACTGTGCCACAACTGTTATTGGTCAGAATGGAAGTGTCGCAATAGAAAACAGAACGCTCGGAAATCCGGAGACAAAGTCCGTGTGTACGGAGGAAGCGAGAACGTTGGGCGGAAAGGAGATTGCGGTCGACATGATTAAAAAACGGCGCTGGCATGTGTTCGTCAAAACTGGGATGTCATATATTCTTTGTTTCTATACAAGAAGGGTATCACTTTCTGGGCAAATGGCATCTTGACCTGCTGCCTCTCTTTCGTCAGGGCCATCTGCCCTGGCTGAGAGACAACAAACCCTGCACGCAGTCCAATTCTTCCTCGCCGGAGATGCTACTACTCTTCCGGTCTCGCATGAACGCCGCCAGCTCTGGGTCTTGATCGGGGTCCGTCACTTTCTCTGTTGCGGCGCGCGGTCGAGGCGTCTGTGGAGGCCGTTTATCTGCCCTTGCTGCCCTTCCAGCGTTCCCTGCTGCCCGGCTTTCTCCTAGCACAGCTCTGCCTTGTCGGTGGTGCTGGCCACCTCTGGAACTCATGGTCGGCTGAGAAGATGGTAAGAGGGTCCGCTCTGGTGACCAGTTCTCCTTATCGGAATCGTTGCCCGGAATGTGGATGGATGCACCTGACTCTGAGTACTTGAGTTTCAACGCCGGCTTCAGAGTCTCGACACCATGCTGCAACCTGCCAGCTGAAGTGCTGGAACGCTGTAGTGATGGCCGCGAGTGCTCGTACTTTGTACGCTTCGCAGACGGTTCTCTCATCACCGTGGCGTTTCGCTTAGTTGGGAGGGAACCTAGCACCCTTCTGCCGGAATTCGCTCGCATAAGACCAATTGCGTCCGCTGCTGATCCACTGGCATCATTCTCGGCTTTCTGTTCTGCTTCTGCCCTCGAATCCTTGTCGCACCAAAACTCCCATGCTCGCGAGTCGCGAGACCGACCACTGACAGACCGGCGCAAAGACCCAACTGCGCTTTCACGCTTGGTTCGCGTGAGATCCAACGAAGAGACGGCCGAACCTTGACTTCTACTGAATGAGTGTTCAGGTTGTTGGGAAGGACGTGGTGGAGACGGCGAGGAACTGTCTCTAGTCACGACCTTCGCTGCTCCTTCTGAAGTCATCGAGAGGCGGACGAACGACGACGATTTTCTCAGACGATGCTTTCCATCCGCGTCGTCTGTCTGTTCACGGGACTGTAAGTACTCGACTGGCTCACGGTCATCTCTGAATGATGATGCTCGGCGCTTGTTCGCAAGGTACCCATGACTTGCAGAACTTGGGAGCGACTGTCGACCTCGTACGTCTGACTGATAAGCATGGTAGGCAGTCAACGCGGGATATCCAGTCATGGGCGTCTCAGCATTCTGGCCACTCCGTCCCTCGTGCCTTTCATCAAATCTGGGACGTTGCAAAGATGACTGAGGTGGGGGTGTGCTGTGATGCTGGTTGTCGGACAGAGTTTCGTCGGGGATGGTGGCATTGCTATCATCACTGCCAAAGTTTGGTGGAGGTGCATCGAATGATGCAGAGAAAGATGTAGAAGCACCTGCTCGTGATGCTTGGTATTGGGCAACCTCATGAGGAAGAAGTGGGCGAGCCTTTCGACGCGAACTTTGGCGTCGATTCTGGAACCAGATCTTCAGACGATACGCGTTAGCAACGATCATTGAGATGTTGTTCTTTCGCTTCGCAGATGGCCTACCTGGACCTCTTTCTCGCCAAGAGCGACTTTCTTGACCAGTTCCTGACGCGCGACTTTATCGGGCTTTGGGTCGCGTTTGTATGCCTCTTCAAGTATTGCCTGATCCTCAGCACTAGGTTTCATTATGTCAGAGATATTCCAGCGAGAATCTGAGCTTCCGTATGGTGTACCTGGTCCTCTTCCTCTTTTGTCTAGCCAATGGCTTGTTGTCTACCTTGGGCGGTAGGTTGTTCGGTAGGGTGGAGCTCGAGTGATTGAGAAAGGCGTAATGCCCCGGGCTTGAGTTCGTAGGCGCACCGGACTGATCGCCTTCGTGGCCAGCCGTCGGAAGATCCATCCTGGCGGTGTATAGTGATTTGTGGGAGGTCAAAGTGGTCGCGCGAATGTGAGAGGTATCCTCAAGTCAAGACGAGACGCGACTTGACCGTTACGTGACAAGCGGGCACTATCACCGCTGAAGCTCAAAGCTCGTGCCACCAAACAGGACAACATTCCCAACCTCGCGAGACGCCAGAAGACACCTCACAATACCTTGCATCCGTGCTAGTGACCGCAGTCTTGAAAGACACCTTCAGGCTCTTCCTTGACATCTTCAAAAAGACATCCTGCGCCATACAGTAATCGAGAAATCCTTGCAGTCGCCTCTACCCATTCGGCCAATGAGCGCGCAGCCTCGCGAAAACACCTCCAAGTCAGATGACCCTGGCTTATATCTTATCTTATCGTATCGATGAGCGAGTCAGAAATGGTTCGGCATAGCTCTTGGCCAACGCGCTGGAGTCTGCCGGCGGCTCGCGCGCCTGTCCCTCCGCGCTTGGTGTGTCGCTTCACTCGCTTGCAGGCAGAGAATACCATCCGATGGCTAGCTTGATATGGTAATCGGTCGTCTTCCCCTGCCTCGAGATTCATTTAGCATGGCATATCACTACCTCCGCCGAGGTCATCGACGCTTGGTAGGATTGGATCTGACATCCGGGACCGCCGACAACGTGTGCTCATCTACGCCCGTCTCGTGGCTCAGCCCTACTTCCATTGGAGGCTATTGATATACAGTTGCACCACCTCGATATGCAGGTGTTCACCGGTTACAGCATGTCTCCTCCGGCTACAAGATTGTGGCCAGGATCGTCGATTCGATGCTCACACTATTCATGGGTCGATATCAAGCTATTGGCACATGGCAGTAGTGTTGTCCATTGTGCACATCACTAACAAATAGCTGCATATCATTACCACGTGGCCATCGTCTATCTGGAGTGAAACCCGAGAAAACTGCGCAGTTTCATCCGACTATATGCCTTACAACGATGTAGGCCTTGCCAGTTATTGCCCAAGACTGCTTCGGCGTTTCCGGTGTCCTTACTCCACCAGCCTGCTGCGCCATGAAACATGCTGTACAAAGCCGGCCTCCGCGTACATTTATTCTGGACGTGGAAATACACCTCCAAAGTCAACTGGCGTGATTTGCAATGACAGTAGCTCAAGTCATGTCATCACTGACTGCGTTGGGAGTCATAACGAGATTGACTTCGCTTTTGTAGTGGGCTGGATCGAACAGCCGCAGCTGACAACTCTGCCTGTTACCGGCACATAGTCCGGCAGACAACCCGTCCCACACGTGTAATTACTGGCTCTCATTATTTCGCTCATACGAACTGGGATTGGCCAGTTCAGCAAGGCAGAGTTGAAAATTTTATGATGTAGCTGACAAACCATACCAGAAGTACTTCTGCAAGGCATACCCGGCCCTGAGGCTCAATGTCAGTCCGCTCTTGCTGTCAGGCCCCTGCTGGCACTTACTTGGCAAATCAACGTCCTTGCAGATAGTCCGATCTGCTCGGCCAACTTTCATCGGCCAGGCCGGAGCCAAAAAAGAATTATCGATTGACCAGGCCGTAGCCCGGCGGCGTGTACTTGTACATCTACCGCATCTGGCCCCCGCGAGCGTGATGTAACGATCATTCATACTCGGGATGCCCAACCCTATGCTATACCCAATAACATCAACGGACCTTCCTATCAGAGAGCATCTTGTGTTACAAGATTCACATGGCAGCCGAGGCAAGGTTTCCAACGTCTCAAAGGCAGAAGCTATGTATTCGACGACAGCCATTTGAAGGATCTCATGGCCACGACGACGATTTACGTCTACCCGGCCTGAGGCCGAAACGTCGCAAGGTGCCTTCTTGGAACTGAAGCTTATATGAGGGCAGATTGCTTGAAATGCTGCCGTGGCTGCACCAAACCGTTGTCAATTCGCCAAAGGATCGATCATGTCGACGATGCGGATTGCCGTGGCAGGAACCGGCGGTCTCGCTTGTATGATTGCGCACTGCATCAGTGAAGAAACCAGCCATCCTGTCGTTCTGCTTTCTCGAGCGGTATGTTGTGAAGCACAAAAAGATGCAATGATGTTCTCTATCATCAAAATCAGTCCTGCCACACTAGCACGCTTTGCTTTTCGCACACCGGTCGATTTCTATCTCTTCGCATGCATTTCATCATTTTTGTCCACGAAATGACTATGCGTAGTGCTAACGATCATTCAGGAAAAACCAACGCTCGCCGCGCGCGGCTTCCAGATCCTCGTCATCGATTACAACGACGCAGACGACCTCAAATTTGCTCTGCGTGGCATAGACACAGTCATCTCGACAGTTACGGGACCTAATCAGATCCACCTCATCAAAGCCGCCGTCGCCTCTCGAGTCCGACGATTTGCGCCTGCAGAGTTCGAAGGCCCTCCCCAACTCCGACCTCCCAATGATCCTCTTGATCGATCACGAACATCCGCCCTCAACTGGCTCCACCACTTTCGAAACAACATTGAATACACCGCATTTGTATGCGGAATCTTTTACGAACGCTTCCAGCCAGGAGGCCTTCCGCGAGCTCTTATAGCTCGCAACACTGGCTATCACGGCGATGGAGCATACATGCTCGACTGCACAAGGATGAGCGCAGAGATACCGGCTTTCGGTCCCACCAACCAAGCCAACGTAACGATATGCATGACTTCTGTCCGCGATGTCGCAAAATTCGTCACCAAGGCGATTGATCTTCCTACATGGCCAACCGAGCTGCGCATGAGCGGAGAACGAATGAACGTGCAGAATCTAGCGCTTCTCGTCCAGCGACTGAAGGGTAAGTCAGCCCGACAACAGAGAGAAAGACCTTCGTCGCTGACTTGAAACTACTGCAGATGAGAAATTCCAACCTTACGTCTTGCACACTCTGCACACCCTGCGTGCTGAATTGGCACTCGCTGCAGGACAGGGAGATCGTGGACGAGGAATGCGACTGCAGGCTCTCATTGCTACCGCTGAGGGTCGATTTGACTTCTCGCAGCGCAACCTGAACACGGCATTTCCTGGTCTGCAGGTGGAGCGCTTCGAAGCTTTCTTCATTAGGAAGTGGGAATTGCAGTCGCCTACTGAGTGATCGACGGTCTTGGCCACGTGGGCGGATGCGGGCATACGTCCTAGCGGGAAGGTCAAGACTATTCGAAGTATGTGACTTTTTGGCATGTTTGGAGAATTAGAATCAGTTTTGTTTTTTAGAGGTCCAACTCGCAAGACCGATTGGTTCCATCTCCATTATGTACTACAGTACCTTCCATTCCTAAGCCGAGGTTTGACGGGTGGCTTGGTCTAATATAGACATGCAGCCTCACGATGAACGCAACCAGTCGGAATCAAGGAAAACCTTTACCCCAAGATGGCGGCTTGCCGCAATGTACACTACTGAGGCTGTGAGGCTGAACCCGCGGCACGACGTCCGACTTAGACGACATACTTGGTACAGCACAGCAGTGGGACAAGGCATAAACCAGCTTGCAAGTGAAGCGAACGACCAAGAGCAGGATGCGCGATTTCCTCGTTGATGAGCTCGACTCGTTTCACGCCATACTAGTGTAGGATATACTGTCACAATATTGCGTAAATCGGACCCGAGTAGAAGGATACATATAGCGTCATTGCAGGGTAACTTTGGTTGACAAGCAGCCACGTCAAAAGCAGCCCTCGAAATTGCGAGAAGACGACCACGACAAGGGCACATAAGTGATCAGTGTGTGCTAGAGCAGATTCTAGATTAGTAGTATTGGAGTTCCTGAGATGAAAATAATAATTAGGCGACGTCACTGGCAGTCGGCCCGAGCGTCTTGAGTGATGGGTTTCCGCAACGAAAAGTAATACCTCCATCACCTTCCACGGCGGGGTCGATTGGGATGGTAATGATAATTATGATGAAAATTGGGCGGGGTCTCATCTTGATGGATTCGACTCACGATCTTTCCCGGAAACGCCGAGGATTCTCAGCCCCTTCTCCTCGCTGTGGTTCGTTGGTCTTCTATACCCAGTGGATCAGGCGATGTGTTGAAGCTTGTGACGTGACTTCTGCGTCACTACGCGACCAACGTGCTGGCCTTTCTGCGATTAATTCAAATGCTCGTGTGACTGCTCCATGAAGAGTTTCTGATACTTCTCATCTTACACACATTCAATCAATTACTCCTCATACCAATCCATCAACTTCCACCAAAACCGAACCATAACGTAAGTTGTCGCCACGAATTCATGGAAACTCCCCATTGAGACAATTCACTAACTATTCAAAAAAGCCCCTCCACCAACACCACCAAAATGTCTGACAGCACTTTCCACCTCACCAAGGAGGACGTCCGCAAGCCCGAGTCCAAGGCCTCCCAGTCCAACAGCGGCAATGTCCCTGCCGACTCTGATGCCGCCAAGGCCCAGGTTCGTATCCCAATGCTTCCAAACACCACCCACATAAACCAAAACTAACAACCCTTCCAGTCCATTGTCGACCAGGCCAACCAGAACAAGGGCGACGTGATCAACGAGCGCGCCGCCAACCTCCCCAAGCCCGAGCAGCCCCCCGTTGCCTCCGACTTCAACTCCGCCGACGGCTCCACCGTCAACGTGGGCTCCGGCGCCATCTCCGGCGGCGACCAGACCGGTCCCTCCACCGCCCACTCCTCCGTCCGCGTCGACGGCGACGCCAACA
Organism: Cladosporium sp. MBC 237; assembly: GCA_030772445.1. NCBI lineage: Eukaryota > Fungi > Ascomycota > Dothideomycetes > Cladosporiales > Cladosporiaceae > Cladosporium > Cladosporium sp. MBC 237. Next base: position 327,730 of record JAPHCH010000007.1, on the reverse strand, counting down.
AGGTCCACACCGAGCCCCAGGGCGGTGCCCGCTCCGGCCAGCTCGGCGGCATCCCCAACGACGCCGTCACTCGCGACGCCAAGGACAAGGCTGGTCTCCAGAACACCACCCAGTAGATTCCTCGCGGTGTCTACTTGAGATGATGATATCCCAATCCTCGCTTCTGGCCTTCTCAAAGAAGAGGCTAGAGACGACAAAAACAACTTCTGATCCGACTGTTTTAATGCACACTACTTTTGACCCGAGTGGCGCTGGAGCATTGAGGGGATGATTTACGCTTTTCTAAGGAAAAGGCTCGCGTCACCACCTTATTCTTACGACTCGACGATGATTGATCAATCAGAACCATAAACACAATTTCTGCGAAAAAGCATTTTCTGGCGCTCTTAGGCGAGCATGACTTATGTGTATAGAGGTCTTGACGACTTGTTAGCAGGCCGATAATGATACAAAAAAAACATTCAAAGAAAATTATTCTCGTGCCATTTTTCTTCCTTTAATACTTCGGTTATTGTTGCATTGATCTCGCTTTTTGTGGTGATTCGTGTTATCGAGTCCTGGCGTTGTTTTGATGCGGAAGACGAAAACCACCCCGATAGCGTGAATCTTGACGCCACACCTACCTTGTTCTTCAATAATCGTGCCGGTACCCAACGAGAAGTTGTGCTTGTGATTTCCGTTTCTGATTCACTTTGCTTTGATTACGTTGCGAGACTTATTCAATGGATGAACCAAGTTAACTATAGTCCTTTAATAGACAGGCACATCGGAGAGTTCTCCGTACTCGCTAGAGTTGAGGAGTCCAACGCAGTCACCTAGGAGGCAGTGAATACCAGATCTTCAATCGTCTGCACATTCCCACCCAAGACACATAGCTTTCTTGAGAAACGCAAGCAAAACCATGCCCGTTGCACAGAATACTTGGATCATGGATGGAGGGAAACCTCGCCTGAATTTATTCCGAACATCTTTTTTGTCATGTCAACCACAACAGCAAAGCTCCATAAACCGCGCGTTTAGGCAATTTAGTGAGGGCCTGCAAGCAGTCATGAGCACGAGCAGCGCTCGGTCATGGTTCCTTCTAAGGGCATGCAATCAGTCTACCTATAGGGCCTGGGTACCACGATGGCTCTACCTTGATGGACCTGCGTCGTTCAATAATAAGTAGGTGTCTTGTTAACAACGGACACGTAAAAATGGCATCGACTCTATTGCATGCACGACTGCCGACCAACGACATGACACCATTCACGAAAGACAAAAGGGTATGTTCAAGAGGTATTCATTTCATTCGTTCAACTTTTTCGTTCCCAAGCCATTTGCCCAAAGAAAACAGACCAGCGGCATGCGATGACGATGGCCCGGCGAAACAATTACTAACAATTATCCCAGACCACAACAGTCATCCATCCATTCAGTCAGGTCTGATCATATACACAAGCTCTTTGTGATCGCGACGCTTTTCTTTAAAGCTTGGTCATGTCAACAACGCAGCGAATGCACTCGCCAGAGTGCATGTCGTGGAAAGCCTGGTTGATGCCGCCGAGAGGCTGGCGGTGAGTGATGAACTCGTCGACCTTGAGCTTGCCGGTCATGTAGTCGTCGACGAGGTCGGGGAGCTGAGAGCGGCCCTTGACGCCGCCGAAGGCGCAGCCCTTCCATACGCGGCCGGTGACGAGCTGGAATGCTGTTGAAAATGTTAGCATGATTTTCTGACAAGTTTCGTTCGATTGCTTTGGCGAAAAAACTTACGGCGAGTGGAAATCTCCTGGCCAGCGGCGGCGACACCAATGATGATGCTCTCGCCCCAACCCTTGTGGCAAGCCTCGAGAGCGCTGCGCATGACGTGCACGTTACCGGTGCAGTCGAAGGTGTAGTCGAGACCACCGTCTGTCATATCGACCAGTCTGGACTGGATGGTCTCGCCCTCCTTGAGGTCCTTCGCTGGGTTGACGAAGTCGGTGGCGCCGAACTTCTCGGACCACTCCTTCTTCGCATCGTTGACGTCGACAACAATGATCTTGCTGGCGCCGTTCTTCACCGCTCCCTGGATGACACTGAGACCGACGCAACCGGCACCGAAAACGGCGACGGTGGAGCCCTTCTCAACACCACCCTTGCCGGCGGTGATGACGGCAGCACCGTAACCGGTGGTGATACCGCAGCCGAGGAGGCAAGTACGGTCCATGGGAGCCTTCTCGGTGATTGCAACAACGGAGACGTCGGCCACGACGGTGTACTGGGAGAAGGTCGAGCAGCCCATGAAGTGGAGGAGATCCTGACCCTTGCACTTGAAACGAGAGGTGCCGTCGGGCATGACACCCTTACCCTGGGTGGCGCGGACGGCACCGCAGAGGTTGGTCTTGCCAGACTTGCAGAACTTGCACTCCTTGCACTCAGCGGTGCTGTTGAGAGAAGATGTCTTGTCAGCAAATAGTCCATGGTAGCTCAATTGCCCCTCACAAGCTGAGCTTGATCCTGGCACGCCAAAAGGGCATTGGAAAGACTTACTAGAGAGCGACGACATGGTCGCCCTTCTTCACGTTGGTCACGCCCTCGCCAACACTCTCAACGATACCAGCACCCTCGTGACCGGGAATGATGGGGAAGGCACCCTCAGGGTCCTTACCGCTCATCATGTACGCATCCGTGTGGCAGACACCAGTGTAGTAGACCTGGATGCGGACCTCGTGGGCTTTGGGCGGCGCGACCTCGACGTCCTCGATGCTGAGGTCCTGGGCAGCACCCCAGGCGACGGCGGCCTTGCAAGTAATGGTCTGACCCTCGGTAGACATGATTGCTGTGATGTGACGTGTTGTTCTTCTCTTTGCTCTTCTGTAGTGTCTCGGTGACTGTGCTTCAGGTGTTGCTTCAATGCGAGGGTGATGCCGTGGGTTGGGAAGAGGAGAAGGATTGGTAGGAGTAGTAGTGAAAGAGAGATTGATCAATCGAGAGAAAGCAAAGCTTCCTTACCTTTCCTTATTATGGAACAGCGGGCTCGCAGGGCCATCTCGCGCTCGGCATGATGATGCTTTGCCTCGAAGTGGGGGGCAAAACAACTGGCGGGGCAGCGAGGTCGGGAATATTTTCCAAGAACGGTCATACGGTGACGGGCATGCGCAGCGACTTTCCTCCTCCTCTCAAATGCCGTTGCGCCGCGCTAGGCATGCCCTCCGGCCGCGCCTGTCTGCTTGCTGGCCTTGGTCGTGAGGGCTCGTCAGCTGTCTTTACCCTTCTTCCCTGCTCTTTGCGGTATGCATCTGTTGATGAGCCATCCTCTCCAGACAGGAGAGCATGTTCTCCGCTTACCACAGCCCTTCATGTCTACGCGTGGGCGGTTGCTGCGGCAGTAATGCGGGTCCCGTGTATCGTCTATCTTCTGTACTTGAACAAGGGTAGATAATCGATCCGATTGGATTACTAACCCATCCATCCCCAATCTACCACCATCGCCGGTGTCTGCATTCGCTTGGCTTGGCCATTTAGTGGAAGTCACTTTCGTCTTCACGTGGAAAAGCCCCATCGTGGCTTGAAATGTACATACACACGCACATGCTGGTAGTCTTTCGTAGTATTGTCAAAACGCCGTGTGCAAATATACAACTACATGCCAAAAGAAAACACCAGCTTCTAACCTATCGCGACTCGGACATTCGAGCACGCATCTGCAGGATCACAGACTTTTCCTCCTCCACACCGCCACAACACTCCTCCGCCATCACTATCTACTTTGATTATGCGCTCTGGGTATCGCAAGTCTTGTCGCGCTGTTGCTGCTAGGCCTTTCGAAGGCGCATTTAGCACTGGCCACCCTCACCGGCACGGGAGTTCATGAGCAGGGCAACAATCAGACCGTAAAGACCTAGAGGAGGAAATTAGCGTCAGAGAAGGTATATCATGGCGGTCATGACAGGAATACGTACCCAAGACTTCGGCGAAAATGAGGATAAGAATCATGCCGACGAAGAGTCTGGGCTGCTGTGCGGTACCACGGACACCGGCGTCACCAACAATACCAATAGCGAAACCGGCGGCAAGACCGGCGAGACCGACGGCAAGACCAGCGCCGAGCTGGATGAAACCGGCGAACAGAGACTGGTTCTGCTTGAGGTCGTTGGAGATGAGGACGGAAACGACGAGACCGTAAATGGCAATGATACCAGCCATAATGACGGGGATAATGTCTTGAGTGTTGTTAGCAGTTGCGCAGAGGTCGAGGTGGCCTGGCCTGGCTGGTCGCGTAGTAGAACCTTGCAGTCCCGCTTGTCCAGTGCGCCTCGTCACAGGTATAATTCACGTACTCTTGACGATCAGGTCGGGCCTGAGAACACCCATAGCGGAGATACCGACACCAGCCTTAGCGGTACCGTAGGCGGCACCGAAGCAGGTGAAGACGATGGCGGACGTGCAGCCCATCGCTCCAAAGAACGGCTGTTATGGCATGTTAGTAGAGTCCTCCATTTTCTGTATAACTGTTTCCGCCCGCACGATTCCACGACCAACGAGTTCGCAGCGCAAATTCGCAGCGCCAAATGGATCTGTAATCGCTCCGGCTCGTGGAAGGGAGCTCAAGACGGCTCAAGGCAGCCGTGGCTGGGAGTGTTTGGCATGGCACTTACGGCATACACGGGGCTGTAAAGACAGGTCCATCAGCATCTGTAGCTCAAGATCCCATATCCAACCATGTTCCAACTTTTCAAATGCTTCCAACACGTCTTCCGGCCCTGATGGCCATCCTCGCCTTCGCCGAGGTTAAGGTGCGGTCGGAACTCACCAAAGATCGGTAGACATCGTGGATGTGTGTGTGAGGTCTCGTTCGAAGTCTAAAAGGCTCAATTAATCCAGTCGGCAGGTCGTGATGATGCGAAAAGAGCTGATGCAGGCGTGTGGCGGCTTGGTTCAATGGTGATGGGTATAGCTGGGAGTCGTGACGGCGCTGCTGGCAGGAGCTGCCACGCCAAGCGGGAACGCCGTCAGGCTGTCAGGCATGCATGCAAGTGACGCGGGTATGCGCGGCCAGGCCCGATTTTAGCTCCCGCTCTTGCGCTCAGAAAATTGAAGGTGCCTCTTCCAACGGCTTGCGAAAGCTTCGAACTTGCGACTCTGACCATCACCAGCAATCCCAAGGCCGTGAACCCGTGCGACTTATTTGGGCGAGCCTTGTCATATACCCCTCTTCAATTCTTAATCAAAAACCACCACCACCCGACAACATGTCCACCGAGTCTGCCGCATGGCCGGTCGCCGACCAGGCCCTCTCGCAGGAGATCCTCGACCTTGTGCAGCAGGCCAGCCACTACCGCCAGCTGAAGAAGGGTGCCAACGAGGCCACCAAGACCCTCAACAGAGGTATCTCTGAGATCGTCATCCTGGCCGCCGACACCGCCCCTCTGGCCATCCTGCTCCACCTGCCGCTTCTCTGCGAGGACAAGAACACTCCTTACGTGAGTTGAGCGCATACCCATAGCACACTAGAACGGATTACTGACAGCGCAAATCACAGGTTTACGTCCCCAGCAAGATGGCTCTCGGCCGCGCCTGCGGTGTCAGCCGCGCTGTTATCAGCTGCAGCATCACCACCAACGAGGCCTCCGACCTCATGGGCCAGATCCGCGCTCTTAAGGACAAGGTCGAGAGACTTATGATCTAGAGTGTCTCGGTACATCTCGGTACGATGGATCTTTCGTGAAAGAGAATGCGAGGTCGGGATCATGCATTGGCAGAGTGTGCGAACGTAGATTACCGGCGGAAGATTTTGTGAAAACGATCTGGAAAGCTGGGAGATGTACGATTCGAGTAATTGGCGCGTACACTTTGGTGGTGTAGTTCAAAAAAACAAATTAAAAAAGAGAGCAATTCTGCGCAAGCACTCAGGACTGTCGACATTACTTCAATTTCATATTCTCTCGGGAACCCTCGCGTACCAGAAGTCGCCAGAGAGCGCACATCAGAGAGTGCACATTGGCGACTCTTTTTGGCTTGCATGATGCATTCGGCGTTTTGACTGGTATTACAGGCGATACCACTTACAAGTCGAGACCTGACAGCTAAGATCAAAAAAATTCCACTTGCATGGATTTCCGTGCTGGATCAGATGACATGCCTACTCGACCGGCCCTCCCCGGCGCTGTGATCGTTCGGGCAACAATCTGAGGAAGGAAACCGGCTGCTCAGGGAACTTGAATCGACAAATCTCTCTAGTCATAGGATGATTGTACGAACAAGCTCGCCACTGAATCCGACCGACCATCTAAAGAAAGAGACACTCTCCTCATCAATCATTATGTTGAAATCCGAACATACATTTCATCGCTGACCTCTGGACCATAGTTTTTTTTCGAAAACCCAAGAAACAACGACATCCTGACATCTACTGTCCGTCTCCTGTTCACCAAGTCAGCTTAAGACTGAGCAATTTTCGAACTCGGATGCGTGGGTCTATACCTTGCTGCGTATTGAAGCACGTGCCTGGCACATGTGCTGCTTAACGCCGTGGTGAGAAGTGGTAGTCCCTTTCAGATGATTAGTCGAAGACCACACAGGTCAATTCACGAAGGTGAGACCATACCGTACCGCGCCATATTTTACGCCCACTATCATCTTCTCGGGAATGTAATGCAAGAACAGCCATTCGTACTCGCTATTATGCTGAGCCTTCTCATGGATCTCAATGCCACAATTTTCCGCCAGAAAAGTGACATTTCTGTACTTGGCTCTGACACGTCCACGCTGCGTGTTGATTGTCAAAGTAACGACGTCTTTGAACCCGTGCTCAACCCGACGTCTGGCCTCGTTGGCAGCTGACTCTGAGTTTGAGTAGACAGAAATGAACGTGGAAGGTCTCCGGCTGTACCAATCTAGATGACTCTCGAGCATCTCGCATGTTCTCGGCGACTGAGGGTCGAAGGTCATGTGCTTCTTGGACCTTGAGTTTATCCCATCGCCTCGCTGATACTGTGCTCTTGAAGACGCATCTTGGACGCGGTAGAAGACTGTCGGGGTTTTCTCATGGGCTTTCTCACGGTAGCCCATCGTGTGCAAAAAGACGAGGTGAAAGTTGCGAAGTTGGTATCAAGGAGTCACTAACCCGGACCTGCTGGCGAACGAAAGGAAGATTTGAAAGAAGTTCTGGTTACAAGATATGACGGGAACAGAACAGAGCGCGTTCGACGCGACGCGCCTCACACGGTACAGTACCCCATCATCCCACGCAACAGGTCACTAAGTATCCTGCAGAACTGCATGTCGCTTCGTGCAAAAGGCAAACGACTCGACTGCACGGCTTAGTGCTTCGTGGCGTACATATACCTTGAGCTCGATTGTGCATGTTACCAACAGGAAGCTTGCCAAGCGCGTTTTCTGACCAAGCTCGCTTGATTGACGAGTCACATCGAGGTTCGAATGCTCAAAGAGACATTTTTCTGTGGGTCATCTCTTCTGGGCAATGAAAGCTATGTCAGCAGCCTTCGACGCAAGATATGCGAGGTTGCCTCTTTTGGGTACTGCCACTTGTTACGCATTCGAACAGCATGACGGCATCCTGACTCTTAGCGAAATGCACGTTGGACTTGATAGGGGTGCAACTCTAATCAACGAAGAGTGTCACGAGCAAGAAAATGTGGATACATGCATTTATTGAGTAATTCGAAAATCCGATCGCAAATGCCATGTGCACAGCCGACTTCACTGCATCAACGATTCCCCTATTTTTGACGCTGCATGCTGGCAACGTCGAGATCTCTACCCAACTCATGTAGTTAAGGTGTTCGCCCAACAAGAAATCATGTACACACCTCTACCGAGTCTGACCTCGACCCGCTTACTCAAGATCTTCCCTGGTGATCCCAGCGACAATATCATTGCTTCTCTCGAGGAAGTCGATCTCGAATCCAGGCCGGACTATGAATGCTTGTCCTATACGTGGGGAACTTCAACCGATGAATCTTCCATTCTTATCGACAACATCACTGTTGCCATTCGCAGAAACTTGTACAGTTTTCTGCACAAGCTTCGCAGCACCCACGACACCCGCACAGTGTGGGTCGACGCAATATGTATCAGCTAGTCTGATCTTGACGAAAAGGCGCAGCAAGTGGCAATGATTGGGAGGATCTTCAATCAGGCAGCCCGTGTTTCAATATGGCTTGGGGAGGGCGCAGAAGACAGTGATATCCTGTTCAAGGCAACAAGTGGCGACCGGCCTTTCTGGCGAAGAGCGCTCGGCACACAACCATCGTCTGCAGTTATAAAGCAACGAGTCAGGATCTGGAACGCGTTTTTAGCGAGGCCGTACTGTAGGAGAGCCTGGATCGTCCAGGAGGTCATTTGTGCGAAAGTGATTACCGTACATTGCGGGACAGACCATGCGGAATGGGAGAGTCTGATCACACCGCGAGTATACCGTCTTAGCGGACTTTCCTTCGACGGTATCGGCCTAGTATCTTCGAAACTGGAGGAAGCAGTCGGGACCGAAGCAGCAAACCAATTCAAAGGAAATGTTCAAAATATCGAGAGACTGGCCAACTCGAGATGGAGCTATTGGCAGGGTCGAGAAAACGCTACACCAGGGCACCAGATCATCTACTTGTGTCCATCCTTTGCGGATAACAAGAGCTTCGACCGACGAGACAAGATCTACGCTATGCTGTCGCTGGAGCAGGAGCAGAGCTTTAGAGATGCTGTAGGAGTGGACTACAAGATTAGTGTCCCACAGCTATTCGCACGCGCTCTCAAGGCTCTTGAAATGGGTTGGAACTGCCGCCTCGCTGCCTCAAGTCTGGTCAGAATCTTCAATATGTCGCGACAAGAAGCGAGCGAACTGCTGGTGGACTTGACTGCCAACCATGGAAATCTAAGCACCGAAGGTCTAGACTACCTCGAACGCTACGCTCGCGAGGGCGTATCGGCTCCCTTTTCAGATGCTCCACGTCATGCACCGATCGTCTCTTGAGAGAGCATATTGTCCTTTGTTTGGAAGTAAGATACAATGAATATGCTTAACAAACTCAGCATCATCTGCAAGAACATCGAAGATTCTCGGTTTGAGAAGACTACAATACAAACGCTCATTGAGCGATTGATACATACGATCATAGGTCAGTGAAACCTGGGCATCCCGTCCGAAATCCCCCAATCTCACCTTCGTTCGTAGTTACAGGATCCCAGGTGATCTTCTCTCAGTGAGCTGCTCCCGGGCGTCGAAATCCTGGCTCATTCTCATCGGGTCAGATTGGAATTATGTGTTCTCGACGGATAGCTAAACAACGATTCTCGGACATAGTTCTAGATTTGAGATCTTAGAGTATACATGTGCATAAACGAAATAGTACTCAGTCAGAACTGCTAGTAAACATACGATTTGATGAACCACAACGTATGCTAAAGAGGACGACTACAGCATACAGCTTGCCTCTGCTGATCCCTCAATTCACACTTCCTGGCTATCTGATTCTCGCTTGCTGATCTACCTCCGCCGACTCTTGATCTGTCATTCTCGATCGGTCGAACCACGATGCTGGCTCGACAAAACTTGAGTTTGCTTCCTGAATACGTTGTCTAAAAGTAAAACGGTACGGACATCCCTGGTCCAGACTGGCATCTCCAGGATCCGAAGGAACCAGGAATGGGAAACGAGCTTGAGATGCGCCGCCGACTGGAGCAGTCGTGAAAAGGACGGCGATTTCTGCGCTTTACCTTCCCCAATCTGTGGCCGCTGACAATGACGAGAGCGGTCGGCGATCGGGGGGTTCAGCTGCCACTAGTGATGTTCATTCATAGTGGCAAGTTGCTGGCAACAGTGCGATGGCGGGATCTGTGCGCTTTCTGGAGATGCGAACGTGGTGGTGGTCGAGCAAGATCGTTCAGAAGTGTCATTTTCAATCATTTTCAATGTTGGGACTTCACTTTAGAACTTAGAAATTGTGTCAGATACTAAGACTATGAGAAGCGTAGACCTACCCGCCAGATCTATGTAATACAATGAAGCGTACCTTTTCGTGTAATGGAAATCGATGACTGGTATCAATTTTGGCTATACTATGCTCCTAAAATGTGCAAGGCACCTTGGACACCCCCGAAAATAGAACTCCCTCTAGACAGCTAAGATAGTGTCCCTGATCGGGCACGAGGGACTCCAAAAGCTTGTAGGGCTCTCACTGGTCCAAACTGTTCCCATTTCTGCAAGAGTTCACGGGACGAGATTGTGGGCATGCCTAGCATACCTGCTGCATTAGCCCCAAACCCATCGCACTCGTTCGAACGGCGAGGTATCAGTAACACCCAGTTCTTGCAAAAGACGGCGTTGTGTGGACAGAGTGTTGTTTTGTCGTCAGGTTCGATGCCCAAAATTTGCCTGCACTCACGCAGAAGCTGCTCGTAGATATCAAACACCTCCGTAGATGCTGCCTCATTACACGACCTCTCCAGGCGCCGGAGGAAGTACACGTACGGTACTTCGATGCTCGCGTCTGAATCCGGAAAGAAGCGGAACATGGTAGCTTCAAGATCTGCTGATTCAGGCTTCTTCATGATTTGTAGGTGTTTGTGATATCTGCTGCATCCACCATCTTTCGTACAATTATACATTGCATAGTGTGGCTCAGCTGCAGTGAGCAGGAATGTCCAACATGCTTCGATGTCCGCTACTTCCAGCGGCTCGTTTTGTGAGCGGTATGAGTTGTTCTGTAGTAAAAGGTATTGCGGTCGGAAAACAGGAAACGCGTTGAGGGCGAGGGTGTGTGTGCCGTTAATGGTTCTTACGGCTTGTTCAGCATGTCCCTTAACGATATCGCTCCCAGGTCCGAACATCTCCAATGCCGGCTGCGACGCGGAAACGGTATCGGTAACTTTGAGAGGTTTGTTGGTCCATCCTGGGCAGACCCGGAAGTCAAACTTAAGGGGAGAGATGTCAGCAAGTTTGAACCTGACCCGCGCGGTGAGGGACACATGCTGGAAACCCATTATCGGTCATGAGCACACTCTCTGTTGGTCCATACTTGATCACACCCAATCCTACCAACTTATCGAAAGCACGAAGAGCTTGTTCGTCCTCCATGTTGAAGAGATGGCGTCGTCAGCAGCTTCGTGAGCGCGTTTTGCGTTTTTCGTAATCTCGACAGGTGCCCGCACCACTGTCAGACTGCTCTCAAAGATATCTCATGACGGCGACGTGCAACATACATGAATTGCCCGCTCGGAAGATGCTGACGCAATGCCCCCGCCTTCGCATCGATGGCGTCGAGGGCGTATCGACACTACATGCATGAACATGTGGAACATTACAATAATGCCGAAGCTCCCCACCTACATGTACGCTTACGGCGTTGTACTACAACAATATGTCCGCACTTTAAACACCGGGACATCCCAGGTTACAATTGACCATCTCGGCGTAGTATATACCCAAGAATCAGGTGAAAGAATTCTGGCGTTGCTGAAGCGCAAAGATAAGTGCATCTCACGCTCTTTATTTCGTCTACGGAGGGCCATATGTTGACCTATCCGAGCCTACGACCTCCCAAAACTCCTCAATGATATCTCTCTGACCAGAAATTGCAGGTCTCACGGCAAGATATCTCCGATTCTCGATTTCTGGGTCCCAGTTATTGGGATGCCCATCGACCATCATGCCACCGGATTCTGTAAGAATGCACCACGCTGCAGCAACATCCCATGCCCAGCACCCGCACTCCCAAAACATATCCTGTGACCCAGCAGCAACACGGCAGATGGTGATTGCAGCGGAGCCTGTACACCGCAAAGAATTGACAAAGCGGCCACCGCTAGCTTCCGTCCGCGCTAAGGTTGTGAATACTTTGAGATTGAGGTCAAAATTGACACCCTCCCGGTCACTACCCCATTCGATTCCAACCATCGCTGAACGAAGTCCGTTCAGCGGTCTTGCGTTCAAAGGCAACTTTTCTGGCTTATCTCCGGCGCACTGCATGAACGCGCCGTGGCCTTTGATCGCACTGTAGAGAACCTGGGTAAAAGGAGCATAGACCACTCCAATTGTGGGCTTTTTGCCAACAGCCAATCCAATCGAAATGCACACTGCTGGGAAACCATGCACAAAGTTTGAAGTGCCATCGATGGGATCCACGATGAAGGTGGGCTTGTCCGAGATACGCTTCCCAGGCGCGTGTGTTTCTTCTCCGACGAATTCGTAGGCAGGATACTCTTCTTTCAACCGGGACGCGATCAAGCTCTCGATCGCCTTGTCTGTTTCAGTCACTATGTCCGCGCCTTGGGTAAGATGTCAGTTAGTATACAAAAGCGGGTATTTGGAGCCTTACTGTTTTTCTTAGGAACGCTCTTCAACGGCCCTGCTGATAGCATAAGCTGACTAGCCTCTCTGGCCACATTGACCATGCAATCACATATCCTAACGAGGTCCATACAGAGTCGCCGTCAATATTCAGTCACGGATTTCGGTGAACAGCGGATGAGCTCTAAGATATAACGGAGACCCAATGGTTTCCAAGCCCTCCGCGATGCGCGGGACTTGTAGGAGTCGACACGCTACGTTGGTGACGTGCAACGTCGCATGTGGACGTGGCATTGCAGCGTGGCGTTTTCTCATCATCGGAGAGGGGGCTTTGCATGTCGCCACGTCCGACGTGGACGCAGCACTGCAGCCTGACGTCTTTATCGCGTATTCTATCATCTAACACGGAGCTTTGCATGTCGCCACGGCTTGGCTTCAGCGATCCTTGCACGCCACCAGGCAACCTTTTGTGAGTGGGGAGGGAGGGAAGCCGTCCTATAGCAGTCTGCGCAAGGCTGTACACTGAAGAACTTTAAGTTAGACTCGGCCGTCGCCTGTATTGTCCCACAAGCAGCACATCATTCAGATCATGAAGGGTATATTCCGCCGAAAGAAACCAGTGGGGCCTGTTCAAGGAGGACCTGCCCATACGGCAGCGTCAGAGAGGTCAGCATCAGTTGCGGAGGTCGGAATGCGTCAGGATTCCGTGGTGCTGAGAGATCCGAGGCGCCTGTCCACTGGTGTAGCAGGGGATTTTGGCATTGAAGAGTGGGTCCCAGGGGTCAATCCTACCGTAGAGTAAGTATAAAATACGGGTTCACGACTCGGTGTAAGCTAATGCTGAGGTAGCTTGGTTTTCATACATGGGTTGGACGGCCATCGAGAACACACTTGGATCCACGCGAACGGTACATTCTGGCCTCAGGATCTTCTCCCACAGAACTTGCCTCATGCACGTATCCTCGGCTTTGGGTACGATGCAAGATCATCTGCGCAGAGGGATCTCTCACAGCAAACGTTCACCGGGCATGCCAACACTTTGTTGGACCGTCTCAGCTTGAAACGGAGATTCACAAACGTTATTAACATCTTTTCATGCAATGCGAAGCTCACGCACTGACATGCCGCATAGTCTACTCGTCGGCCGATTATATTTATCGCGCACAGTCTCGGTGGGTTGGTACTCAAAAGGGTACGTCACATGTGGTTCTTGAGGGCCACCCTTCTGATGTTGCATATAGGCTCTTATCAAGGCACACAACACGGACAAAGAACACCACAGAGCAATTCATACCTCGACTTTCGGTATCTTCTTTTTCGGCACACCTCATCAAGGAGGCAACGGGGTTTCGATGGGCAAGCTGCTATCGAACATCGCTTCAATTGGCTTCCAGACAAACAAACGTCTCTTAGAACATCTGGCGAAAGATTCGGAATGGATCGAGGAACAGCTGGACGATTATACGCAGGCGTCTCGTAACATTCGCACGATGTTTTGTTATGAGACAATCAAGACCGGCGTAGGAGGTATACTTACCATTGAGGTGTGTCTCAATATCCTGAGCGTGTAGCACATTATATGAGTCGACACCCACGAAGTGATTGCTAATGGTTGTCAGGTTGTCAGCAAGTCTTCTGCAATTGTCCCTAACCAGGCCAACTCGGAACAGATCGAGATCCACAAAGACCATATTCAGATGGTGAAAATACCGGATTCTGAAGACGGAGACTATCAAGCAATCTGGCAGCATATGTACCTGTTGGCTGATCAAGCACCCATAGAGATTGAGAGAAGCTGGGCACCTCTTGAAGGCGTTGTTGGTCAGTCATCCTGTTAGATTTGGCTTCTGTTGATGCATCATTGAGATTGTGTTCTACCCATAACTGTATTGACTTTTCCAGCAAACGAAAGAGCCCAAAGTCACAATCCCACCAGCCTCACGCGTATCACTGACGATTACGAGCTCGATCTCCAGCTGGGATATAGTCAAAACGCTTACTTTACCGGCCGTGATGACAAGTTAAAGGAGCTACATACGCTTCTACGAAACCCACGCACCGATGTTGGGGCATCGGATATGTCGACTATAATTGCCGTTGTGATTGGTATTGGGGGTGTCGGAAAAACTCAATTAGCACGACAGTACGCTTACCTGTACCATGCCGAATACACATCGGTGAGCTGGATCAACTGTACGAGCGAGGATACAACCTACGACAGCTACCATACCCTGGCATCCAGATTGGTCCAGCACTACGCTGCGAAGAACAAAGCTTTGGTGCCACCCTACACTAACCTTGCCCAGCATCTGGGCCTTCCTGGCCTTGTTGATGGCGTTGGCGATCTGTCATCAGACCGGAGATCTCGTGATACGGTCGTGAATGCTGTGAAAAATTGGTTCAACTCCCGCAACAATGAGGGATGGCTTGTCGTGTTGGACAATGTGGACGATCTTGAGACCTTTGACATCTCCAAGTACTTACCGACTGCTGCCATCGACGGTAAGATCCTGATCACCAGTCGCCGTCGCGAGTGTGCCCGACTTGGAGTGGAAGTGGACCTCGACGTGCTATCGGAGAGCGAGAGTGTTGAGCTCTTGAACCGCAGTCGCAAACACGTGAAAGTACACTCAGAGCAAGGTGAGCTCTTTCCATTCTTCTGAAAGTACATAAGCCCGTCACGATACTAACACAGCAGCCCAAGAGCACGAGAAAGCACGCGGCATCGCAGCAGCTCTGGGCAATCTACCACTGGCGCTTGATCAAGCTGGGTCATACATCCATGTCATGCAGATAGGACTTGAAGAGTATCTTCCGTTGCTGGATCAGTCTCGCATCAAAGACACCCTCAGCCAAATGCCTCCTTTGCCGGTTTGGAACTACTCGCAATCTGTCTTTAGTACTTGGGAATTGTCGTTCCAGGAAATCGAAGAAACCAAACCCCAGTCTGCAAAACTTCTCGTGCTCTGCTCCTTCATTTCCAACACCGAGATCTACCCAGACATGCTGCAGAAAGGACTTGCCATTGTGGAACCAGACCGTGAGTCTTCGAGCTGCTGTGATGCTATCCTCTGGCTGATGATTAGTCTTAGTCCTTCCAATCGACGTTTCACTTTCGAAGCTCTTCTCATTCTCCCTGGTTGCTAGGAAAAGGGTCAACAAATGGTTTTCAATACATCCACTGGTCCATAGCTGGGCCAGAGAAAGGCTCCAGGCGCAGGCAAAGCGAGACATGGTCAAGACAGCATTCCGCATGGTTTTCGCTTCTCTGGGAATGTGGGAGATATGGACTACTGGTGTAAGAAGTCCAGAGGATTGGCAGTACGAGCGTCGTATCACAACCCATCTTACCACCATCTTCAAACGAGCTAAGGAGCTTCTGACGGAGAGCGAGCTCTATACCGAACTGGCACCCGAGATGGTCAAATTTGCTCACGTTCGCTTCTATGCGGGTGACTACTTTGCTGCTGACCAGCTCTACTCCGATGTCATGGCGACAGCAGAGACACGGCTTGGTATTGATCACCCAGAGTACCTCAAGCTCGCACATGGCTCAGCAACGGTCAAGAGATTCTCTGGCGGTATTCATGAAGCAGAGGCACTTCATTTGTACGAGTTCGTTCTTGCAGTACGGAAACAGGTGGAAATCGATGGTCTCGACACATTGGCGACTGCTCAGAGCCTTGCGGTACTCTACAGGCACATGGGTCGCTTATCAGAGGCAGTCGAATTGTACAAATGGGCACTCTATGGGTCAGACGGCAGTGATCAAGGCTTTGAGGCAAAGCTCGGCCCTGAACATCCAAACACTATTCACACACGTTTGGGCTTTGCTATCGTACTCCAACATCAGGGCAACTATGAACTTGCTCTCGGACTCTACGAGCAAGTCCTGGAATACAGAGTTCAAAATCTTGGCCCAGAGCATTTGGATACCTTGACAGTAAAGCAGAATCTTGCAGACATATCGCGACGAATGGGCGATCTGACCAAGGCTGAATTCATATTCGGCGAGGTTCTCGATGCGCGAGAAAAGAATCTTGGCCTCTCACACCCTGATACATTGCGTACAGCGGATGGGCTAGCCAATGTCTACCGGGATCAGCGCCAGTTCGACAAATCGAGTGCTTATTACGAGCAAGCATTCAGTGGGCGAGAGCAGCACTTGGGTCGCAATCACCCTGATACAGTGGCTACAGTCCATAACATGGCCGAGAGTTTTGTCTTGCAGGGAAGATTGAGCGAAGCAAAATCCTTTTTCATGAGAGCCTTGGAGGGCAGAGAACAAGACCGGGGACCCAAACATTTGGACACCCTGAGAACCAAAATGGGACTCGGCAATGTTGCTGCGATGGAAAAACATTGGGATGGGGCGGAGAAGTACTATAGCGAGGTCGTTCGAGGATTCCAGGACCAGATGCCACAAGATTGCCCCGATCTCGTGCGCGCCTTGGAAGCCTTAGCTGAAGTTCGTGCAAAGCTGGAAACCGTAGTTTCATCATAGTACTTCAAAGCGACTTGGACGTGATCGCATGAACTGAATCAGAGTTACGCATTCGATATGTTGAATCTGTTACAGGACGTAAGGTCTGTATACGAGAAGTACGAAGCCAGGCACGTGTGTTGACTACACGTGACCTGTGAAGCCAGCTCAAGCGGAGTGCTTGGCAGCTGCGCGCGCACAACCTACGAGTAGCAGGCGTAGAGTGTGCAAAGCAGCGATTAGTCTTGTTATCCAAGCAGCGATTGCTTGATAGCCTCCTACACGTTGCGAGACTTATCTTTTAGATACTTCCTTTATCAGAATCTCACTAAGGTTTATACTAATAGTGAATATGTGAGCCATCTATATTTATCTTAGCTCCTCAATGTATCCTAAAGTATTTACTTTACTATTTACTATTTATTTTAAAGTATATAGATATCCTTTTTTTTTTTACTATAACATAGTAGTAAATATTGTTTATTTCTATGCAATAAAAAAGAAGCCCTAAAACAACTATATATATAACTAAAAGTCAGTGAAAACTAGGCATCCTATCTACTCTACTATATATAAGCACTAGACCAAGCGACTAGTACTACAGTGGGTAATCATCTAGGAATCCTGCTTATCATATTGTTTTTTCGTCGATTGCCCTACTCTGATATTGCAAGTGTAGGGTAAGGACGGAACTTTATCTATAATACATGAAGCACTGACTCAGCAGAATGGACATTAACGTTTGCCTCCGTCTGTTAACGCAGAGAAATGTGTCTTGGTGGGAAACTTCATGGATCGTTGACGACGCCAGGATCAACGACTACAGCAAATCGCGATGTATACTCGTGTTCCTTGACGCTGAAACAGAAGATAGCTCTCAGGTCATGATACTATCTATGCGGCATCAGAGTATCCAAGCGCAGCTTTTACCTTCATACCGATACCCTTCAGTCGATGACACGGCTCATTAGAGAAAACGAACCTGATGAAATTATGTCCATGAGCCTCTCCCCAACCGTTCATCGGTGTAGTGTAAATCCCTTCCTTCATCAAAGCATCTGTTGCTTCCTTCCCATCCTTGACCCGAAGAACAAATGACCAGCCCCCAGCTGGAACTCCCACGGGAAGGCCCTTCAGCTCCAGCATCAGAAGATCTCGTCTGGCTTGGAGCTCTTTAGTGAACTCGAGGCAATCTTCGCCGGAGTCTTCCAGAGCTGCTTGTGCTGCTTTCTGGGCAATCCCAACAGGAACGACAACATTAGCCATTCCCACCAGCTGGATATTGGGAATCACCCACGTGGGTCCGACTACCCAGCCTACACGCCACCCGATAAGACGTAGCTCCTTTGATGCGCTTCCTATAGTTATGGTCCTTTCTCCCATTCCAGGAAACGAAGCAGGATGGACGACAGGCCGATCGTCGAAAACAAGTCGCTCGAAAGCAGCATCGTATAACAGAAGCAGATCGTGGGAAATGCAGACATCCGCAACGGCTTGCCAGTCGTTTTTCTCCAAGTATGCCCCAGAAGGCAGAGCTGGTGAACTGAGCAATAAGGCCGAAATACGTATACCATCCTTTTCTTGCGTCGACTTGATGAATTGCGCCAGTTTGTCGCCGGGAAACTTCCAAGAGTCACCGGGGCGGAATTCCAATGGCAAGAGAACGGGAACAGCGCCGACGAGCTTCACTCGATTGATGAGTCCAACGTATGTCGGATCAGTCATGAGCACACCTTCTCCGGGCTCAACAGTTGCGAACAAAGTGTTAAGTACTCCACTGAGTCCACCAGCGGTGATGACGCAGTTCTCTTCGCCAGAATATTGCTCAACACCGCCTGTCATTCGAGACACGTGAGCTGCTGCCGCTGTGCGAAGGCCAAGTTGGCCGATGAACGGCAGGTAGCTGTTGTCTTCTTTGTTTGTCAAAGCCGTGGTAGTAGCTTCGAGCGCGACGGGGTTAGGGGGAACATCGGTGTCTAGGTTTTCCATTCTGAGTGGCTTGTCGTGCGAGTCTCCAGATCCTGGCTTCGTAGCGGTCGATTCTTCGTCTTGAGCTGCTAGTGCACCCATACGATCGACACCGATGCCAACCAGTGACTGCACTCGGGTAGTGCATCGCCCTGCCATTCTGCAACTTGCCTTAGTCGACAGGAAGATGGGAAAGATATGGAATAATTGTATTCTTTGTAAGCTGGGAGTGATTGCTACCGCTGCGCAAGAAGGGATCGGTGTCAGAGATTGTGATGTATTGCAATATGATCGAAACAATGCATCAAAAAAAGCCGATGGATGTCTGCTATTATATATACCCGAAGTCGCATGTCGACCCCACAGCCGGCTGCAGAGCAGGACCCTCCAAAGCTCCCACGGACCCTCCATAGCTTCAACCTCGCAAGCAACATTATTAATTATTGAGCTGACGGAGCATGCCGTCTTTGCATGCGAGCTGAAGGTGCGATCTGCGGAGGCCATGGCACTATAGGACAGAGGACCCCCTCAACGGAAGGAGTCTTGGATATCCTTCGTCAAACTCTCGTGGAATACCGGTAGCGCGAAGGATGCAACCTAAATTGTCATCATTCGTACCGAGACCGAGATTTGCATCTAGCTATAGCATTGGTACTAGTACTAGAATCCTTCGCGCCGGGATCGCCACTGACTACTGTATCATCCGGGTATCAAGCTCTTGCAATTCGTTGGTGAAAAGCTTCGTCAAGGAAAATGGCGGTGCATGGTTTGCGGGTGATTTTGACGGGTCATCAAAGGTAAAGTGATGTGCCGAATCGACACCCCGACCATGGATCCAAGTAAAGTGTCAGTGGCTGCACGAGCCCGCCAGTTTGGCTCCTTGACAATTGATTTCTCAAAAGATATCCTGATTTCTGAACCCATCATTCCTCTTTACCTTCTACTGTCTTCAACCCAACAATTCACGCAGTGGTGTAGCATGAGCAGAGATCATGACGCATCCAAGAACAAGACTGATCGTATGTGTCGATGGCACGTCATCACATGGCGCAACCGGAACCTCCAAAGAGACAAATGTCCACCGCATCTACGCGTCGATACAGCATGGCATCTGCACCGACGGTGTGTCAGGAGAGACCTTTAATCAAATCGCTCATTACATTCCTTGGCTCAGTCACGCAGAAGAGATAGTCTCCAAAGACCGCATACATATCGGCGTGTCCGACCAAGGCTACGTGAAGCGAATCGAGGATGTCTACGATCGCTGCAGCCAGTTGGCACCCGAGAAAGATGAGGTATGGCTATTTGGGTTCGGCCGTGGAGCGACTGTCGTGCGCGCAGTTGCTGGCCTGCTTCACGCTTTCGGTGCCATGGCTTCTGCTGGCCAGGCGGAGTTTGGGAGAGATTTCAAGAGAATGCTGAAGGAGGTGCAGCGCGTGCACGGTCTAGGTCTGACCACTTCATCGCCTGTGTTTGCAAGCACAAGACCGGCGCCAAGAATACAGTTCATCGGCGTCTTCGACCCAATCAGGTGTAAGAACGATGACATTTTCGACACATCGTTCAATCGATCGATCCGCAATATGAGGCAAGCTCTAGCGCTACATGAAGATAAGGAATCGCTGAGTCCCGCGTTGCTGTTTCCCGAAGACCTTGACGAATTGACACTACGAGATTACGGCCGGTCTTTCCAACAAGCGTATTTCATCGGCCGGCACAACGATATTGGAGGGACAGCGAAAAGATGCGGTTTGGCATTGTACCCGTGCCATTGGATCTGGCTGGAGGCCAGGAAGTGCGGGTTGGCTGTCGATGTGACAGACCGAAGCTTCGGCGACCATGAGTCCCTATTTGCGTTGTTGCGGGAACCAGCAAAAGGAGAGGCGAAGGGGCACAAAGCCAAACTCTGGTCTTTCACGTCGGACAACGGGATCACCACGCGGATGCAAGACCTCCGCCAAATCCATCGCGCTTCTGGGGACCGGGAGGAGAAATATGCTGTTAGATTAACATCTCCTTGGCTGAGCTCCGTCGGCGGGAAAAGGTCAAGAATTCCATTCAACACAGATGGCCACCTTCGAGGCTACTGTGGATGGGCACCACAAGGAACAATCATTCATGCATCGGTCTATCTCCTTCTCGACGAGTATATCCACATTGCATTGGAAACTAAGGATTCGAAGTTGCAACGGAACATTGAGAATTGGAGAGCTAAGATGATGCAAAATTCCGGATCCATTGGCGCCAACACAGGCTTCTGGTTAGATGAGGAAGACGACGATGCTGCTGATCCTGGCGCACTTCGGGTTCTTGTGTGTGGTAACACAGGTGCGTTGATGTCGAGGCTGACGTATAAGACGATTTACTGACAGGGCGTAGGAGTCGGCAAGTCTTCATTGATCAACAAGACGTTCGGTGTGGATGTAGTGAGTCTCAGAGGGGGAGTTTTCCAGTCGAAACCATAACGTGCTAACAGAATCGGACAGACCCAAAGTTCACACCGCACACGAGGCATCCACGACGTGCGCGAAGAGATCACTTGGGAAGGTCGCCCAGATTTGATCGTCCATGACTCTGGTGGATTTGAAGCTGGGACAGACGATGAGTTTCTGGCAATCGAAGCATTTCTGAAGGAAAGATCAGCGGCTGAGACCTTGCTCGCTCGAGTCCATGTCATATGGTTCTGCGTGGATATGAACTCACCTCGAACCCTCCAAACTGCGACAGAGAAGCTATTCTCCGCAGTCTCTAAACACGCCAAGGATGTTCCTGTCATTGTTGTGGCGACCAAAAAGGACCAATTGTTAGATGTATGATATTATATACGGTCAAACGGCTTCCACTGGCTAACACGCAAGTAGATCGAATTTGGCGTGCGCCGCAAAATGCTGAAGAAAGAAGGCAAACCTTTTGACGAAGAAGAGTGCGAAAATCATGCCAACGAGATGCAAAGCCGTCGCTTGGAATTGATACGTGACGAGATGCAGAGTGTACCAGGAGGGAGGCTAGACGCCTGCCTCGCAGTTTCCCTAGGTGCGTCAAACACGACTCGTCTGGAACGAAGATACAAGATCACTGATGGATACCCACAGATGATGATGATTCCATCGCCCAGCTTACTGGAGCAACTTCACACTGCTTCGACACGGATCGCGTGCGCCTTCTATACATACGGGCGCAAATTACGCGCATTGGTACGTATCACAACCATTGCGATCACTCCCCAAGCCCGCAGAGTTTACTGTACGTCTGAAAGTGCTACACCACCTTCTTGTCGTTCGGGAAGTCTGCATTCATACACCCTCGCGTAATATGCTGACGATACTGAGATTCTAGATCTCAAAGTCGACATGGCTCAAGCTGAGATCATCAGACGGTACAAGCGACTGGTCCGCCAGAGCGCGACGACCTTGGTGCCGTTAGGCGCTACTGTCACTCGCAAAGTATCTCATGCGCAGCTGACAAGTAGCATCATGAGATGTTTTGGTGTGCCGGCTGTCACCGCAGAATCGGCTTTAGAAATCTTCAAAGCGAACTTATGGAGTACAACTGGAAGCAATGTTCAACTCGCGCTTGCAGAGGCCTTCCAACTGATCGGGCTATCCTGTACGGGTCTCACGCTCGGAAGCCCGATATGGCTTGTTACCGGCGGCATTAACGCTGCACATGTTGTTCCAACGACATGCCGTCTATTTCTCATCATGGCTTGCGACATGACCTGGGTTCTTGCTCGTTCTTTCAAAGAGGTGGAGCTCCGTGCAAGCACGCAGCCGGATGAGAAAAGCATCAGAGCCGCCGCGTATGACTACACGGCACGAGGGCATTCGCAGCAAGTCCGTGGAGCCATCAAAGCCCTCATTCCGAGAAAAGACGTCCTAGCGAGCTTCAAGATACAGCAGGTTCAGTTGACTGTGGAAAATTTGTTGGATGAATGCAAAAACGGCCTCAAACACGACACCGGTCTGATGACAAAAGTTTGCTATCCGCGCAGCGAGAGGACGTCGTGGGACGACTCGAGCGCAGAAGCCGATTCTGATATTTTTGCAGATGCACATGAGGCAAACGCTGTCCTTGCTGAGTTGGAAGCTAATGACAGGCCTGTTGTTCCCGAGCTCGATGGCACGGGTGCTATCTTCGAGTTACCTGCCAGCGAAAAGGGCTGTGAACCGAAGTTTCCTAACTCAGCGCCTAAGGTGGCGGAGTTGGAGGGCTCTGATCGCTTCTGAAGACCGGCAGCGGACACATGTTTGAGTTTCCAAGTAGATAGTGTTTGCGAATAGGTGAAGTATGTAACACGTATGGCCTTTCTTGCACTTGAGCGATGAGCACTACTGCACATCTTGATGATATGATGAGAGACAAGATACATCTCAAACGCATTGAAACATTGAGTCGCGTCCGCTCTGGGCTGAAACAGTCAGAGCTCGGCTAGCGAAACGATATAGTGCCTTGTCAGTCAGCCGATTGGGGACCCAACATGCTCAGTCGGTCTTGAGCTTGTTCCATAGGCCAGCGCATCCAGTGTTGCATCGTGGAGTCCAATGCGTGACCGATTCCGTGTAGTGCGTACTTTGCCCAGTCCTGCGTATACCAAGCGGTATGGACTGTCGTCATCGCAGCTACGTAGTGTGCCAAAATGATAAGTGCTGGTGGAGTGTGCGCTTGGACCAGTGTGATGTATCCGATCGGAATCAGGACTTGCCACCGGGAAACATCCCCTAATTCGACATTTCCGATGCGGAGGATGTAAGCTATGTTTTGATAAGTGTTCCGAAGCTCAAGCAGAGCGGTTTGGCAGTTCTGAAGCGCGTTGGGGTCCATGCCGTACGTCACCAGCATGTGCTGAACTTCTGCAAAACGAGCAGATATGTCGGCTGGCAGGCTGGCTTCTGTGGGCTCGGGGTCGCGCCGCATCTGCAAAAGCACAGCCATTGGTCCTGCCATGATGCGCTCGTAAGACAGATGAATCATGTCCCTCACGCCCCTCGTTAAGATGAAAAGCTCGGTGATGGTGTTGATATCAAGTGCTGCGGACTCAGCTTGAGCACAGCTTCGCGCCATGGACGAGACCGCTAATGTGGCAGCAAGCGCGAACAAAGCATCAACGAGCTCGGGATCGACAGGCGATGATAGAATGGCGCGGAATCTCTCAAGTGCGAAAGCCTGATGCTTATCGCATCTCTGCAAATGCTGCATGGAATTGTGTGGTCGGACGCACGCCAAGTGAAGAGCCGCGAGAGCCAGAAGGCCATGCATGAGAAAGGGATGCTTGACGGCTTGTTGCGGTATATAGTCCCGCCAGAGGTGTATCAGGTCCTCTCGTACGCCCACAATGTCATATACTGTCGTTGCGTAGTGGTACATCAATTCCCTAAGCAAGCGTCAGCACATGCTTGGATCCTGTCGTGAGCCCGAAGTAGATAGATAGCCCTCCCACATACAAGTCAAGAGCCCACTCGTCAGCGTTAGAAGGTAAAGTCGGATCTGGCGTTGGCGCAAGAAAGCTGCAGTCCTCATTCCGTCGACGACAGGCGCCGCAGGGGACGACTTCATCGCATTTCACGCGCCTTTGCTTACACTGTCGACATCCTCGCCTTGTCTTTTTTGATCCTAGCTGTGGCATCTCTGTGTCCTCGGGTATTGAAGCTGCCTTCAGAGCAGTGTGTTCACAGTTTGGTGGAGTGATAGATGCTTGATTGAGTGAGCCAACGAAGAGGTAGACCCACTCTAAATACACCGGAGCGGCTTCAGCCGTTGCTGCCTCATATAAGCTGCAACCACAAGGCCGACATACAACAGGGAGGATTGAAGGCTTGACAGGCTTGCTGGCGCCCGTGCAGAAACAAGCTTGGTCAAGTCGCGCACGGGTACCGTTGTATTGATGGAGTGGAGGAAGCTGAGATGAACCGAGTCATGTTCACTGCCAAGGAATACCGTAAAGGGAAGCCAAGAAAGGTGACAGACTTCCGTCTGAACCACAAATATCGGCGTGGGTCACACCAGTCAATCAAGCACGTCTGGTCGTCAAGAATTGAACTGGAATCCAACAAGTTACATGCGCCAAAGACCTATACTGGTGTAATCATTCCTTAGATTCTATTATCCAATGCTAAATCTACAGGGTCTTGCCCGTTCGCCTATGTTAGACTACGCTCGAGAAGTTACCACAACGACTCCTTCGATCTCTGGATGGCACGAGCGGTGAATTCATCGAGGCTTTCCTCCGGCAGCTCGAGTAGATTGTTCAAAATTCCCTTGTGCTCGCTGAAGTTCCCACAGCCATCCTGGTAGAAGACACGAGTGTACATCATTTTCGCATATCCGATTTTCTCTCCTTGTTTGATCTGTTCAAGGCCCCGCGAGTAACGCTGCTTGCTCGGCACATACGAGGTGCTCCACTGATCAGCCTCAGTCCCGGTGACCCTCAGCACGGATCCGAAAATATCACTCTGGCTCACGGCGAACGAGGATACGTAAACCTCACGGTTCGCAAAATGGCCTAGACAATTCTCGCCGCCATTTTCCGACGAGACGGGAAGACTTAGAAGTGCCGCCACAGCACGTCCGATTTGCGGCCATGTCGATGTGTCAATTATCGTCTTGCCATCGTCGAAGAATGTGACCGATCTGTTTGCGAAGTCAAACCCGTACGCTGGAGCAATGGCGAGCGACCACTCGTACCAGAACCCAGTCACCACTGCGATATATTGTGTTCTGTCTCCTCCCTTGGATGCAATCAGTTCGCGAATGGGCGGTTTGGTGGCGAATGGGGCGACGTCGGCCACAAGAGATTCGTTGGCAGTGTCCGGAGCCCATTCATTTGGTAGAATGAAACGGACTCCAGCCTCGATCGCAGCTTCAACGAGCTTTTCTTGGGTGCCTGGCGATGTGAGACCACCGAGAGTGATGATGAGGACGTCTTGACCGAGCAATGCATCGACTAGGGTAGATGGCCGCTCGTAGTCGATACTTTTGACGGCGTGCACACCACTAGGCAACTCCGAAGTACTCGTTTCGCGGGTGATAGCTGTGACAACATGCTTGCCAGTAGCCAAAAGCGCTGCGGTGATATGTTTTCCGCAGTTGCCTCCGGCCTAAGTCATGAATTAGCACTGACCAGAGGCAGAGCGGATTGCACGGTATTTCTCGGACACACTCACGCCTACGACCGCGACGTGCGAGAGATGTGCAGCGCTTGTTGCCATCGCTAAGCGCCTGCCGTTCTGGGAAATCGCTTATATCTTGTTGATTCTATGCAGATCTCCTGGTGATGGATATTGCATCGCGAGCTGAAAGAAAGAATGGGAACGCAATGGACGACTGTGTTACAGGAGGAATTAAAAGCCACACATAGTTTATTGATGCTCGTTTTATGATCCCGCCTGTGTAGACATCATCGAGCACTGACAAGCGGGACTGATCAAAGGATGCTGCCGTGGCTCTGACAACCTTCCGAGTGTTCTAAAAATGTCTACTGATTTCGGTCTCGGTGCGAATCGTATTACTTTAGGCTGTTATTCTCTTCATGCAGATCTTCGGTGAATTCCTTAGCTCGACCCATTACGGAGTCAACCAAACTCGCGCTTAGAGCATAGATAATAACGGTGGAAGCGCGCATCATTGGCGGGATCAATGTTCCTCTATCGCGCACTCGAAGACGTGATCGTCATGATGACCATGAGCCGGCGAATTAGTAAGACTTCTGCTGCTACTGAAGCCATTGAATCGATTGCTTTCGTAATCTATTTGACTTTTCGAATCCTAGCACATCGCTATTGCTGGGCCAGGGAATGTGTACGATTGCTAGCGGATCCGGCTTCGTTCAATGCGGTTTGCCTCCCACAGACGTTTCGAGGAAGAAGAAGCTGTAAATCACGTTAGGTGTAAGTTCACGGAGATCATTTCTTGTTTGATGGAATCATGTAGACATTGTCAATTTGTTCTTTGACCCGATCTATGTACCTTTCGTTGCTCATACAAGAAAAGGAAAAAATACAACGAGCAAACTGCCATGATGGCATAGCCTTTCTCTGACTTTATGCGCCCATATTGTCTAACAAGACAATGCGATCCTTGGATTCTTCATCGCCCGCCTGAAGTTCCCTGACATGCTTTGCAACCTCGCCGGGGTGAATCCAGCTCATGACGACGACTGCGAGGAGTATGACGCTGGCATCGAAGACGTAAAGAAACGCCTCGTGCGAGATGATATACCCATTGTTGCCCTGAATGTATTCCACGAGGCGGACAAGAGACCGAGCAAAGATGAGAACGCTGACAGCGTAGAGGCTAGCGAGGTGTTTCTTCCATGGACGTGGTGTTGACTGGCTTGTGGCGTGGCGTTGGAAGCGGAATTGGAACGAGCATGCTACAAGCACGAAGACTGTGAAGAACACGAGTTGTGCGCAGAGACCGATCTGGACAAACGGTAAGTAAGTGGAGAGAATCACAAGCTAACCGATGTCCGAACATCGATTGATGGGGATGAAACGTACCAGTAGGATCTTCTTACTAAAGCGAGCGGTGGCAGCCTTCTTTGACGCTTGAAGTGAGCCACCGGTAGCTTGTAGGAAGAAGGCAACGATATCGCCTACGACGAATGTTTTCGTGAGCCGCGTTCGGCGGATGAAAAGAAACTGGTCTCCTTCGACCATGGCCACGATACGGCCGAGCTCCATGTATATCGATGCCGCGAGGAGAGCCGGGGCAACCAGAAGGAAGATGCTCTGGATGATATATGGTATGAGCGTATATGGGCCGGGATTCTCAAGAGCATTGAGTATCCGTCCCACGTACCCGGCAACTTCGAAGCCTGTGCCGATGGTGAAAGGTATCATGAACCAGGTTCGAGATTTCAGCATCTGGAAGCCGTGGAGAAGTGTTGACAGGCCGAAGAGGACAACGAAGGCGATGGCAGCTTCCTTCGAGACTTCGTAGTGATAGAAGATGAAAGGCTCGTCGGCAACGGCGTCTGCCCGTTTGTTCAGATATTGGCTCATAGCTGTTTGTCGGTGTTTTGTGTAGCGGACAGAGAGCAGATGATTCAAATTTCTAAAGATGATCTGTCGAGGATGCCTGGTGGTGGTGGGATATAGAATGGAATCGACAAGCTCGAACTAGATGAGCGGGACACAGTTGTGGTAAGATGTTGAGGAGGTTCTGATGATGTTCTGATAGTAGTACAACCGACTGACTATACCGTTATATATTGAAGGTCGCGACTACACAGCCCGCCGATATGAGGTTTGCCATCCTGACAAGAGGCTATCGGTGTGCACTGCCAACGCCGAATACGCTCGCCTTCCATCTCAGCGCATCCATGGGTGGTTTGGTACATGTCGATATAATAATCATTCGCACCGAGATCGAACGGGAAGGATCAAGGGATCTACAGAGTTGCAGGTCTGAGTTTGAACGAAGGATTCGTACCGAGATCGAGCGGGAGGCGGGCGGGAAGAATTCACACGAAGATTGACTTTCGCACCGAGTTCGAGGTTCCGTGAAGCTACCTCCTACGACTCATGGACTCTACCGGTTTCTGAGCGTGAAGGATTCGTACTAAGTGGGAAACACGAGTTCGCACCGAGTTCGAGATTATTGTTCCCTGACTCTGCGTCTGGCTGTGCTGTGTTTGACGGCATGCTTCGCCGATCGTCCCTCAGCTCTGGTCAAGCAGTGTTGCGCTATACCAAAGCGGATGCTTCACCAATCCGTATCGAGTCTCCATTTTCTATGGATCCATGGTATGTTCTCTTATTTTTGGATGATTCAAGTCAGATCCCTCAGCTCGGCCTCCATACCTACGCAATCTCTAAGCCTTCATTCCAAAGCACATACTGACGATCATCCAGCTGAAGATGCGCCGTCACGTACATCTTGGCATACTTTTTGAAGGCCAGTCAAATATATATAGCATGCCATTTGTTCAATACGTCCATCATCCAGTTCAAACACAGACTTCTCCTCGTCTTTCACCGACTCCTACAAACAAATCATTCTCCTGAAAGTCTCCACGAAGATGTTGTTGCAAAGCAACGCGGCCGTCGGGCTACTATCGCTGCTGGCGATCAACGGTGTGAGAGGACAAGAATCTCCTGCCGTCAATACCACCAGGCCCCTCAGAGGCTTCAAACCGGTAAGTCAGTCCAAGACTCCTTGTACATTCATCTCTAACCTTACCACAGTGCGACGCTCTCATCGCAGCCGACCTAGAACATGCCGTGCACCTCTCAGGTTCCTCCCTCTATCCAAACCTTGTCAAAGGCTCTTGGACCAAGGCCACGCAAAGGACTCCGTACTGCTTCGTTGTCCCAAGTACCACTGATGAGGTTTCCCGAACTCTCGCTGCCCTCGGCTCAGCTGGCAACGGCGCCGGCGACTGGCATGTAGCCATTCGTAGCGGCGGACATGGATCCGACCGTCAGAACAGCGTCACCGACGGTGTCATAATCGATTTGTCTTATCTGAACGCTACAACTTACAACCCGGAAACAAAAGTCGCGAGTATTGGTACCGGAGCCCGATGGGGAGAGGTATATTCCGAGTTGCAAGACCATGGAGTCAGTGTGACAGGTGGAAGACAGTCTCCAGTGGGCGTCGGTGGGCTCACGCTCGGCGGTGGCGTCGGATGGACCACGCCGCGAACTGGGTTTGCCTGCGACAATGTTGTCAACTACGAGGTCGTACTGGCAAACGGAGAGATCATCAATGCCAACGCGTCAGACCACTCTGATCTGTGGCGTGCGCTGAAAGGCGGCAGTTCCAACTTCGGAATCGTCACCAAGTTTGACATCGACACTTTCCCGGCTAGCAATATCACGCTTGAAAGGCGTACCATCGGACCCGATCACACCGACGAGTTCAGGGATGCAATCGTCGATTACGCAGATCTCGATCAGTCGTATGCTGAAAACGCAATGGTCTCGGTCATCTCTTATATGCCCGGAGCCGGCATCACAATGACAGTAACCGAAGTCAACACCGTCAACGATGTGAACACCACGGCATTCGACAAATTCGACCGCATACCAGCATTGGCCACCACTGGCAAGAAATCGTACACCCTGCCAGACGCTGCTGCAGTCGACGCTCCCGAGTTGGATAAGAGCCAAGAGTCTCTGTAAGTTGACCCAAGCGGTGTGAATGACGAATTGATAACTAACGACATGCCTTCAGAAATGTCGGAGCCGGAGCGGTCACGATCGCCAACGACCGTCGCGTCGTCCGCTACCTGTTCGATCAACACGTCGAGCTCATCGCCAGCCTCAACGCCACGATCGGAGGAAACTTCACCACCATGATCGAAATGCAGCCACTCCCCACCTACTTCGCGGACATCGGCGTACAAAAAGGAGGCAACATGCTCGGACTCGACAAAGATCCCCGCAACAAGCTTTACTTCGCCCTCGCCGCCACTCTGACCTCTCCGGAGAGTTTCGACCAGCGGCCGCAGGTTTTGCTGCAGGTGTTGGGTGCTGTTGAGAGAGTCAAGGCATATGCAAAGTTGATCGGAGCCGACGAGGACTTTGTCTATCTGCCTTACGCGAAAGCCCTCCAAGATCCGCTTGGGGGCTATGGCGCCGACAATGTCCGCCATATCAAGGAAGTTGCCGCGCGCTACGATCCCACGCGCTTTTTCCAGCGCATGGTGCCTGGTGGCTTCAAGATCGACAGAGTTGATTGAACAGCATGACGGGCTATGATTTATCAGTTTGGAGGAGATCAAAGAGTGGTGGCGTGGAGTTGAATAGAGGTGAAGATGGGACTTGGAGGCAGTGTGACGACCAGCATTAGATTGCAACGGATTTCTGTATCGCGTGGTATTGCAATATTAGTGGCTGGATGGCGACTTCCATCTTAGGCAGTTTTCTTGAGATAAAGCAGCGAAGATTAGAGTCCATTCGTTTGCAAAGTAATTTAGCGTATCGCTCACCTTTATCCACATCACTTCCTGCGCCCTTTGGTATTCGATCGAAGAAGTGTACAGCAGTAACACGTATTGCGAATCCTGGGAATGAACGTCTCGAGGTCATATCGAAAATCCAGACAGGCCATGGACGAGGCTTCAACACCACCGTACAGGACTTCAACCAATCATGCGCATGCTCCCACTGATCCTCATAACGAAGGAGAACAAAAGTCGTAACATCGACACTGCGTCGAATGATGTTTTACGAGCGACTAATCACTCTCAAAGGATGCGAGCTTCTTGGAAAAGCGATGATGGTAGGTACTCTGTAACGACTCTTTTGCCCGCAAGCCCGTGACAGAAGTTGAGAAAACGAAATCCCCAAGAGCAGCACCCAAATACATTTGCTGCCAACTCACCGACCCTCTCCAATGTAAGGAAAGAAAACGTTAGAATGATAGATTTCGTCGAGTTTAGATAAATGACATTATGCTTTTTAGCGACTCTATTTATCGAAGTACCGATGCATTTCGCATTTCGTTCATTTCATCATCTCAGCCCTTACTCCTTGTACAACCAAACAATCTGGCTCTGATAATCCCCAACCTCGTACTTAAGGTTCAAACCAGAGTTCATGAGAGTCTTGCCACTATAAGTGCCGTTGTACACGTTGCTGGTATACTTCGCGTCGGGATCGAGACCCTGCATTCTCACAGGCGGCGGGGCGGGTTTGATGGAAGCGCTCTGCTGGAAAGCGATGACGAAGGACTGGTCTTCCTCCTTGCTGACGAATTGCACGGCGGGCCAGTTGGAGTCGTCGGGGAGGCGGAGGCGGTAGAAGCTGCCGGTGATGACGATGGGGTTCATCTTCTCCCAGTCCGCGAGGATGTTGGGGATGGCGGCGGATTCTTCGGGGGTCAGGTCGGAGGGCTTGAGTTCGAAGCCGAAGGAGCCGCACTACATGAGGTTGTTAACTTGTGTTCTCGTTGTTTTGATGGGCTTGGATCTCACCATAAGAGCGACGTGGGCGCGGTATTCGATGGAAACGTTGCGGTGGGTGAGGTGGTTGGGGACGACGGAGACGTGGCAGCCCATGGCGGAAGGCGGGTAAGCCAACGAGGTTCCCAGCTGAATGGTAAGGCGGTCGGCGGCATCAGTGTTGTCAGAGGTCCAGTGCTGAGGCCAGTAGTGCAGAAGACCTGGAGATCCATAATTAGTACACTATTTCCATCATGTCGCGATAATTAAAAAAGAGCACTCACCAGCATCGAAACGGCCACCACCAGAGGCACAGCCTTCCCAAAGAATATCGGGGTACTTAGTAGTCAGAGTATCGATGACGTGGTAGATTCCAAGCATGTACTCGTGGTTCTCAGAGGGCCTTGCCATCTCGTGGATGCCACGGTTGTTATCCCACTTGATGTACGAGACGTCGGCGTTGTCCAAGATGTTAGACACGGAGTCGATGACGAACTCCTGGACTTCGGGCAGACCCAAGTTCAGAACGAGCTCGCTACGGGTGAGAGTCCTGGTGTGTTCACCAGCGTGCAGAACCCAGTCGGGGTGCTCGTGGTAGAGGGTCGAGTTGGGATTGACCATTTCTGGAAAATGTTAGTACATGCATGATCAAATTGTCAGTAGCGTTTGCCAAAACTTACCAGGCTCAAACCAGAGACCAAACTTCATTTTCTCGGTCGAGTTGGCCACATCAATGTTGTTAACGTTGGCAACGTACTCGTTGAAGCCGCCAGGGAAATGGTTGACGTTGGGAGTCCAGTCACCAAGACCAGCGGTGTCGTTGAGTCGCGCATACGGGTCTTGACCAAACCAGCCATCGTCGTTGACGAAGAGAGAGATGCCCAAGTCTGCAGTCTGCTGAGCGAGGTCTTCGAGCGCGGTGTCGTTGATCTCGAAGTAGAGGCCTTCCCAGGAGTTCAAAAGAACCGGCCTTGTCTGGAGAGTGTAGTTGGATCGAGAAAGGTGGTTGCGGTAGAGATCGTGGTAGGACCTCGACATGCCACCGACGCCCTCGGAAGAATAGACGGCAACGACCTCAGGAGAGGTGAAAGTCTCACCCGGCTTGACTGGGATGCTGGCGTGCAGCGAGTTCAGGCCAAGAAGCACTCTGACCAATCCGTTGCTGAAGCGCTCAGTAGTAGCCTCGAAACTACCAGAGTAGACCAGGTTGAATCCCCAGGCTTCGCCCTGAGATTCGGTGGTGGTCGGAGAAACGAGCGCGAAGAACGGGTTGTGGATGTGAGAAGAGTAACCAGCGCCGCTGCGGAAGCTGGTCTCGCCGTACTGGATCGGACGCTTGACCTTGTTCATCTCGTGGGACCAGTCACCCTGGAGCTCGATCATCTCGAGATCAAGGTTCGGCAGGTCAGTGCTGAAACTTGCTGCGCGCTCGATGGAGATGTCCTCGGTGCCGTTGTTGGTGATCTGGAAGCTTCGCGCAATGGCGTTGTACTTGGGGAAGATGGAGTAAGACAGAGCGGCAGAAACGTCCGAGTAGTTGTCATAGAGCTTGACAATGATCGTCGAGACGTCGGCATCGTCGCCATAGGTGGCTGGCAGACCGGGAAGGCCAGGCTTGCCATCAACTACCTCGTGGGACTGGTAGCTGAGCTCGGTGATGGTGTTGCCATCTGCATGGCCAATGTGGATAGCTGGCAGACGAAGGTCGCTTCTTCCAAAGTCCGGGAACTCTCTGCGAGCAATGCCCAAGTTGTCAACCCAACCTTGACCAGAAATCCAGGCCGGGTCGACAAAGTCTTCTACGGGGCCACCGAAATGGTCACTGAAAAGGTCGCCACTTTCCTCGTCGACGTGGAAGAGATACGAGACATTGTCACCGGAAAGGTGGAAGTTCGTACCATTGGAGGTGATGGCTGTTTCATAGTTAGCACTTGTGGCACTTTCAAGCTTTTGTGGCGCCTCTGAAGAAAGGGCGAGGAGAAAAGCTCACCTCCATTGGCGAAAGCTGCAACGCTCGCAAGCGACAGTCCGAGAAGAGCGCGTGTGGCCATGGTGATATTGCTGCGAATTGGCTTGCTGCTCTCACCTGAATGCAGGCGCTACAATGCCCTTCTTATACATGCGCGTAGGAGCGCACCGCATGGCAAGAGGCGGGGTACGATCATCACTTACTGACTGCATCGGCGGTGGGTACACGTGCGGTACCGACTTGGCCTTGGAGGAACCATCCCGATCCGCTTGGCTCTCAGGTACAGCAAAGAGGAATACCTAGAGAAGATTTGGCCTACCCCGTCAGTGAGGGCGTGAACTATGGGTCGTGAGTGCGGAGAATGGCGGGAAACCATGGAGCATTTTGGGGTTGGAGGTGTGGGGGAAGA
This sequence comes from Cladosporium sp. MBC 237, assembly GCA_030772445.1. NCBI lineage: Eukaryota > Fungi > Ascomycota > Dothideomycetes > Cladosporiales > Cladosporiaceae > Cladosporium > Cladosporium sp. MBC 237. The sequence continues at coordinate 293,750 of JAPHCH010000007.1, read as the reverse complement.
TTCGGCGTGACAAGGCGACAAGACGAAAGCTGCCGGGAAGTGGAGAAACGAAGAGAGGAGAAAGGAGCCTCGGTGACTTCACCTCCAATCGTCCAAGGCCTGTACCTGGAGAGGCGAAATCGCCTCTCGAACTCTAACAATGCGATATACTTTGTGGCGGGAAAGATGACAGAACGCCTCGACGTCATCCATCCTGTCTCGCCGTCGTGTGTCGTGCAGTCTGTCGTGCTGAATTACATGCATGGCTGTGCCACTCTAAACCCGCGCGGTGGTACAGCTCGATTCAATCCGGACCAACGACACCCGTGGCAAATACAGTAGGAGGCAACCCATCCTCTTTCGGCGCAGAAACGAGATCAAATGAGGCATTCCCCACTACTCCTCCACATGCGCTGTTTTCCATCCGCATCTTAACATGATGCTTGAAATGCAAAATAAAAACCAAGACTGACAGAAAAAGTCCAAGTTCTCCGCCGACAGACAATGGCCAAGAGAGTTTTCCGCCGCATAGCGAAGCACGTGGAGAAGGGTTCAATCTTGAGAGTGCAGATCCATCGTCCCGTAGGAGGCACAGCAAGCACCAGCCTCCGATGTCTCCGATACTAGCCAATGAGAGTGTCTTGTGCTGCGCCGATGCCCCAGTCTTGGTAGCGTATTGGGACCAAAGTGAAGTTGACTTCTGCTTGTCTGGAGCCGCAAGGTCCCGAGTAGCCGACGTTGTGGAGATTGCAGGCACATATATCAGGAAAGGCAATTTGATGGATCTAGGTGAGGTTTTCTTGTAAATGCATTGATATCTCTATCGTTCAATAAACGCCGACTCCATTTAAACAAACTTCGATCATTCTCGTAAATCAACCTCCAAGCGATCACCTCCTATTCTTTAGCATCCTCTCTGAGCATCCCACGGAGCAAACCACGGAGCAGCCCTAGCTTAACGTCATAGGAACGAGGTAATGTGAGTCTTGCAACCTAGGTCCGTCCATTCCTGGAGAGGACAGCGTCCTTGCCACTCACGGCCAACCGCACGCCTTGCCCGTTGGCAAGTCGCCTCCCCTCCTAGCAAATCCTATCTGGGGCGCTTCGCAAAGCCAACTCATTCGACCGTGGCGGTCACCAGCAACTTCCAGAAAGCATTGAGCATCTGTGAGTCCTCAAGCCTGTCCAGCGTCGCGTGCTGCTCAACGGCAATTGAGAGCTTTACGAAGGCATCCTTTGGCAAAGCTTGGGACTCGCCTGGGTTTCGGGAAAATGCGGCTGGCCACGCCCTGATTATCCGGGGGAGACAGTGTAGGCATCCAGGGTGATCTTCCTTTGGAACAGGCATTCCAGTAATGGCGTACCAGCAGAGATATAGATGTCCAGTTAAGTATATACTTGCAGGTGCTGCACCAAAACCCATAAGCCTTTGGCTTAAGTGAGTGAGAAATGGGCGAGACCACCTACCTCATACAACTGAGCACGAAACCTGTGACACTTCAGCCATAACGAGCGTCTTTTGACAGACGGCGCATGTCCTGGAAGCTCCCATTGAAAAGCGTCATGTTGGTCTCATCGTGCGGGCTGTGAACGAAACCGAAGTTCTTGGAGGTAAAGTCCTCATGGCTAGTCCATTGCGAGTACAGCTCGGTCCTGGAGAATTCCTGGCTCGAAACGGTGGAGTGTGAATCCTGTCTCGTCTTGGTGGTAACCGGGTACTGGTAGCTTTGGGCTCCGTAGACGTCTCTGTTCCCTGAAACAGACACTGGCATAGCTTCCGGGTATGGCAAAGAAGTGGTCCGGACCATGGCATGTGGGGTGTGCTGCGGCATGGTCTTCTGCCTTTGCGAGGCGGAGTCCGAGACTGCAGAAGACGGAGCCTTGCGCTTGCGACCGGCGGACTTCTTCTGGGCCGAAGAATCAGCAGCAGTAGTCTCCGGGCTTGCAAGGCCAGAACTGGTATCCTCCTTGTGATCGTGCACTCTCTTCATGTGATCAAACAGGTTGTACCTCCTAGGGAAACCATTGCCAGGAATTCCACGGTCGCATCCGGAGTAGAAGCAAAGGTGCGGGCGGTCACCGTGACCGTGCATACCGTGGGCCTCACGTTCGTGTCGGAGCAGACAAGCTGTGGAAGAAAACTCTTGCTTCGCGCAAGCCTCTTGTCTGCAGCGGAATGGCTTGAGATGGGAATCGACGAACTTGCTGTAACAGAAAACATGGTCAGTATTCAAATTGGCAAACAACTTTCAATATGGGTCGTACTCGTAGTTGCACTTGAGCTTAGTGGCTTTGTGAGGGCAGTTCTCCTTGGCCCGGAACGGACAGCGGAACATCCCGTCTGCATCAGGTCCTTGGGCGTACAATGGGTGGTTCCTGTGGCGCCCTTCATCTACTTCACTTGGAAGCGTAATGGCAGACTTGGGAGAAACCTTGACAGCCTTCACATCCAGTTCCATCTTGGCATGACTTGGCCTGACCGTCTCTTGCGAGGAGTCGTTGCGAGTCAATGCATGAGTTGCGTGGTGGCTGAAATGAGAGTTAGTTTGGGAAGCATTAACAACAATCCGGCAATGATCTGACCTCGATGGTACAACAGGGGCAGACTGTTCTTCCTGGTCATACTGGATAAAAGCAGTGAACTCCTCCGCGGCTGGGTCCGTGATGGCCGAGATTGAGTCCTGGGCATAACTCTCGGTTCCTTGGATTGAAGAGGGCACAGTATGGAAGTGGTCCATGGCACCAGATATGGGGGTCTTCTTTGGAACATCCGAAGTGGCAGGCCTTGGGGCAAGGTATTGTCCGGCATCGATCCTTGGGCTTCCATGCACGGCAAATCCAACATTACTTACGCTTTGCGACGACCTGCGAGAGCTAGCACGACCTTGAATAGAAGATCGGTTCACTCTCTGCAGAGAGGACTGAGCAAAAGCCGGTGCAGTGGAGGGAACGGATCCTTCAGTCCTGGGCAGCAATGTCCTTGGGGCAGTAGCGGCCGGTGACCTCATGGCAGAACGCGCAATCTGGCCGCCTTGTGCATAGAACAGCGGCTGGGTCGAGCATCCACCCAGGTTCATGGGCCATTGGGCAAAGGCATCATCCACATGGGTAGCAAGAGGCATCTCATCCAGCGAAGGAACAAAAGCATTTCCAGGCAGCGGGCGCTGCAGAGCTTGTGTTTCCTGGCCCATGATGGGTCCGGCATTGTCCCAGGTGGGCTCAAAAGTGAAGGACAAGTCCAGTCCTGAAGGCAGTTCCGGCTCAGAGAATGAGTTAAGGGTACGTGTGCTTTGGCTCTCTTGGCTCAAAACAGGGGATAACCCCATGTCTACAGATCCATGGGTTGTGTTGGTCCAACGAAATGCATCCAAGGTTTGGAAATCCTGGGCTGACGAGAACAAGGTCTGAGCGTCCCAATCACTGCTGGAAGTCTGCACATATGTGCTGTGGTCCTGTGCAGTTCCTGTGTACCATTGGTCCTCTGGCAACGAGGTCTGGTTCCATTGGGTAGTCATGTCCGGCTCAGAGTCAGTGTCCGGGGGAGTAAGTGGCAGGTTAGGTCCTCCAATAGATTGGCACCAGTTATCCACACTGTCTGGCTCAGAGAAAAGAAATCCTGGACAATTCAGATGGGAAAGCTCCTCGCTGATAAAACTACTTGTCAGTTTGACTTCACAGCGAGACGTTTAACACCCAAGTCCCAAACAAAAATAAACAAAAGACAAAAGAGAGTTAATGAAGATCCAAAACAGAGCCGGCCAAAGAGAGCAGGCATCTCAAACCACTGAGCGAGCGTGAGCGAGCGCCAGGGGTAGTCGTTGGTCGGGGGAATGAGGTCCTAGGTAAGTGCAATCCGCCCGTAGTCTGGCAGGATCAAAAAGAAGACATGTCCGTATCGGGGTTCCTTCCAGCAAGAATAAGACCAGCAAGAGATAGCATGCAAGACTCGACACCGACTTTGCTTGCCAACGAATGTGTGCAAGCCGTCAAGCGATCAAAAGTCTCGCAGCATTGAAGCTACAGTTGCAGTGCAACGACTACTATTGATCCGGCTGAAGTAAAGTCCGTAGCCTATGGCAGGCTTCCTAAATTTGGTTTCCGTTGGCATTTCCATGGGGGGCAGGAGGGTAGAGACGGAGCCTCTACCGACGCCAGCGGTCCATAGGACGGATGTCCTTTATGAGCTTTCCAGCATAATATTGTCGTTCAATCACCAGAGGGAGCCTTATCCAGGGATCGGCTGATCCTGAGTGCTCTGAATATCCCGCGGGGTCAAGATGCGTCCAGTGAAGCCGCGGTGGCCTGAAATCCAAGGAAACCAGATAAGAACGAAACGAAAAAACGCAATGAAAATGAGGACAGTCGCCCAAACGCCGAAAAATCAAAAATCAAAAAGCAAAAAAGCACTAGCAAATGGTAAGTACCTGAAGGCCAAGGTCTGCTCGCGGTTGCGAGTTGTCATCCTGGAAATGCAATTGGGTCGAGTCCAAAATGTCCAGAGGAATGGGGGAAAGGGTGTCCTGGCAGTAAAGGCAGAAACAGCAGGAAGCGGTAGCAGGATGCTACGAAAAAGTGTAGAGATGATATTGGTGTTAAGCAAGAGCTGCTACGATTGTGCGTGTCGGATCTGTGTAGCCACGCCGGGTCAGATCACAGAGGACGAAGAGCAAGCAAGCAAGCAGTTGGGCAGCAAGAGGACAAAACGGATGCAGAAGCGGATGAAGTACTGGGGGCGGGCGATGCAGTTGATATGGAAGAGGAGCACGCGCGATGCCAGCAGTACTCTGGGTGGGGCGCGTACAAGGCAGCGTGCAGGAGGTGAGCATGGCGGCAGCACCGGCTCAGACCGCTTTGAGTTTCGCGCCGTGACGAGGACAGACGAGGTACGGATTGACAGGGGCGTTGCTGATCGCGGATTTGCCAGAGATGAGTGCGGTCAGTGGCAGGATGCGCTAAGAATGTGACGGGCTTGCACTACGGCAGCTTGGCGGAGCTGCCACGTCAGAGCAGCACTGCGAGTCTGACCACTGCTCGCCAATCGCGCCAGCACCTGGTCGTTATTGCTGGCAGCTGGTGTCGGTGAGCGTGGTGCCATAGTGCGATCCGTGGCACGAGTGCGATTTGGCAGCTGAGGATGAGACGCGTGATGATGTGAACGAGCAGGCTCAGCAGCGCCGCCAACCTGCAAAGAAGCAAGTGAAGGCTGCTGCGAAACCAAGGCAGGTGCCCTCAGATCACGTGCTGCTGCGACGAGAGATAGGGCTCGCGCGCAGCTCTGGTTACGTCTGACGTCTTTGCACCACTGCAAATCCAACCTCACGCTCGAGCTGGCCTTGCCGTTTTGGCTACCTATACTTGTGAGGCAGTACTGTACTGTACCACCGGCGGACGATCTCCCAGGAGCTCCGAAATGCTTGAGTCGCTGATCCAGGTGTTCGTGAGAACAGATCTGACTATCATTTTCCAGGATCTCCGAGCCCTGCAGCCGAGATTGACGAATGTGTGCATGTAAAAAAAATCAGAGTTCGTGTTCCACTGTCGATCCGGGCATGATATATGGTGCTACCACCCTGTCCACCCAAATTCTTCTGGAAGCTCTCACCTGACGTCTGCGGCACTGCAAATGTTGACATCACAAGCGATGCTACCTGATTCGGTGGTAAAACTCTCGACCTGCGAGGCCGTTGTGCGCCATCGAGGGTAAAGACCTACTACCTCATTCGGAAGCAAACAACATCCATCCAGCAGCGCGGTGACCCGAATGCAAGCTCGCGGCGAGCTGCATCCAATCTCGATGATCGATGCTACGCAAACTTGAAATAAACCCAGCAAACATTCTGGACTGGTCGCAAGCCTTCAAGGATTAGACGAGCTGTGCGACACGACAGCGGAAGTATCGCGGCTCTCAAGGCAATCTGACACTCAACCCGATGTCGTACGAACACCGCGTTCCACGTTCAATCAGAAGTTTCTTCCGCTCGGCTCGGTGATCCTCAGTATCACGGATCGCCTGGATCATCGTCTTTTCTTGATGAACGCATTCGCACGAAAATGCGACCAGCTCGGCGTTTGACCTCAGTACGACAAATCCAATGCCAATTATCTGCCTAATTGGACATTGCAAAGCATGTCGCTCTCATGTGATACGTGAAAATCACACTTCCCGAACTCGAACCTTTCCATCAGTGTCTTCGACCACCTGAGAATTATGGTGATATCAATGAGTCCGATACGAGATTCGTCGTTGCCAAAGCACGCGACACGTTTTGTAACATTACGGAAAGCCTTTTGTGCGCTTCAACTCATCTATCCAAATTAGAATAATCCATCGCCATATGTTCAGACCCCCACCAAAATTCTTCGTACACCATTAACAAACCAACCACCTCACTGCGGTCCCTTCTCATTATTCTCCTCATCCCCAGCATAAGCATACTTGCTCCTCCTCCTAATCGCCTCTCCCTTGAAATAAAACACAAACGGAATCGCACAACAAGCCAGCGCAAGAAAAGCCAACAGTGAACTCGCCCACTGATAACCAAGACGATGGTACATCTGCGTCGTGAACAAAACGACACACGCGCCCCAGAACGAACGAATGCAAGTCTTTGCCGCCAGTGCCGAAGCGGCCAGGTGCTGATAGCTGTCCACGAGATAGTTGTTCGCGCTGTTGTAGAGGAAGATGAAACCGAAGCCAACCGGTGCGCCTCCTAGAGCTGGTCCGGCCCAGCTGAGTTCGGGGTAGGAAGTCCATGCGAAGATAAAGAGGCCGATGGGAATGAACCAGCAGCTGAGCATCATGGGGATCAGACGGGCTTCCGCGGGTGGCTTGCCTCCGTGTTTGGCGACGAGGGTGAGGTAGTGCTTGTTCACGAAGGGTGCGCAGAACGCCGATAGCAGGACGCCGACTGCGACTGGGATGAACATCAAGCCGGTTGTGCTTGCGCTGTAGCCTTTTCCTTCTTGGTAGACGATAGGGTAGGCGACGAAGAACATGTAAAGCAGACCGTATAAGACCGACATGTAGAGGGAGATGAAGAGCACAATGGGCTCGAGGAACAGAAGCTGGAAAGGGCGGACAAGGAAGACACGCAAGCGCTCTCCCAGCGGGCGGAGGTCGAGGTCTTGTTCGGTGACGTACTTGTCGTCGCCAGATTCCTTGCGCATCTTCTTAGCCCGGCCGGCGAGGATGGTCGGAGCGTATGTTTCCGGGACGGTGAAGGTCATGAGAATCCAGATGACACCGGACAGAATCAGTTGGATCCAGTAGAGCCATCTCCAGCCAAGGTTATCCGAGATGAATCCACCGCACAATGGGCCGACGGCAGGTCCAATGAACGGGGCGGCTGAAAATGCAGCCATGGGCACTCCTCTTTCTTCGTTCCTCCACATATCCGCCAAGGTACCTCCGACGAGAGTCATGGGAGCAGAGAAAGCAATGCCGTCGATAAGCCTGCAAACGACGAGGGTTGCCGCGTTCTGAGCGACAGCGCAAGGAATGATGAAGATGACAGCGACGAGCAATGTAGTCGCGTAGATGATTCTGCGTCCCAGAATCTCGCTCATGGGAGCAAAGGCCATAGGACCGACACCGAAGCCAATGACGAACATGGTGATAGCCAGAAGCGAGACCTCTTCACTTACACCAAACTCCTCGGCTGGGCCAGCGATATTGGCTGTGATGACTGCAGAGTTGAATGCGACGGTGAAACAGGTGATGGCAACCATCATTGTGCACCACCATTTGAAAGCTTTGCTCCAGTTCTTTGGGTTCTCGGGGTCGCCAACGGTAAAGGTGACGAGCTCGTAGCGCTCTGTTCGACCGGTCTTGTTCGATTGGACTTCGCGGAGGATGTTGCCGGAGGGAGTTTCGGTGGTGTATGCTCGCATGTTGGCCTCGGATGTTAAGGTGCGGTAAGGAAGATTGAGTTCATCGAGAGCGTCGGCCTCGATACCGTCGGGTTGTCCATTTCGTTGGGTGTTGCTCGTGTGGGCTTCTTTTTCGATTCCTAACGAAGAGAGCGAACTGCTTCGATCTGAGGTCGGGCCTGCGTTGGCGGATGATTGTGTTGCAGACTCCGTAGGGATAACCACATTCTCTGTAGCCATGTCGAATAGAGCGAGATCAACTGTCAAGGATTGCACAACAATGAAAGGTTACAGAGAGATAAAACGTAACGAAACAACACGAACCTACCTCATGCCTTATATATGCATAGCACGATATTCACCTCAAGAACGAACAGGCATCTAGAAACATCTCATCAAAGCAGACAGCCGTGATGCCTCCGCCCTGGCTCCGTGGTCTGATATGTATATTCAATGTACCGCCGTATCGCCTTCAAAAAGACAAGGAAAGCCGAAAGACCACCGAACAAGGCTGAAGGTTGGGCAATAGATTGGTCTGTGCAGACGGAATTAATTCGCGATCTCTGTTATCTGATTAGATTGAAGGTTTTGTGCGCCGTGCGCCGACCTCGCTTGACATTTGTTGGGAAAAAGGAGCATATTCCGTTGTGACTCTGTCATGCATGGTCTGCGGATGGTTTCCATTGGGTGTGCGGAATGTTCACGTGGTATAGTTCCGCGCATTTTGAAGTCTCGAAGGATTCAAGCGTAAATATTGCGGCGCAATAGTAGAAGTCGTTGGATTTCGCAGATAGCGCGAGTAACGCAAACCTAGCAGCGAAGACTCTGCTCTATTATGCGCGAACGAAACCACCAGATATTCGCGTATCTTGGACTGCTGCGAAAACCTGATCAAGCCCAACTTGCGATGCTGACAGTCTAGGCAAACAGGCGGCACAAGCGTGCTATGATAATCTCCATAGCCATGATGCACCGTGTTAGCTGTTAATAAACCATCGCTATATTGGGCAAATGCTCGAAGATCTAACGCTGACCAGACAGTTGCCCATCTGCACAAACGAGATGCTCTGCTGACATGATATTAGCGTATATGAAGGTCAGGTGAGCAAGGCGATTCAGTCGCGACGTTTGGGTCCAGCAATCCTGCCAGTAACCGTGGAGATGACTTCGAATCTAACGAAAAGCGTGGGGCGAAGGCGGCGTGGGATTACTAGGCGCACTGTAACTAAACAACGTAAATTCGAAACGCAGACGCATATAACGTCGCGAAACGCCTGCAGAAACTTGTCTCATGTTAATGAATTGACGACTTGAGGTAAGCTGGCCATCACCGGGGAAACGTTTCTGTCGTTGAGACATTGCGAGGTAATTTGAGGGGTTTATTTTCGCGCTGCAGGCGCGTTGACGACGTGCTGAAATGGCTATCTTGTCTCGTTATGCGTTTCAGCACAGGTGCATCAATCAACATGCTTGCATTGGATGGCAACTACATGCATGTATTGTCGTTGATATTCTGGCAAGATGAGTGTCGGATGACTGACCTCGAATATACGCTTGGCATATTGCGCATTTACCAGCGAAATGTCACTGATTGCACGGTGAGTTATATTCCAGCGTATCACCAACTTCTCCCCTGGTACATTCGCGGCGTCTCACTCGAAAGGGCTGGCAGATTGCCGTTTTGCCTTGCATTTATCCTTTGTGGACTGCAGAACCCTGTGGCGTTCGTACCGCTGGGAGCAAGCTCTCATGATCAAGAAGTGCACTATGCGAAAGAACACAGAAGCAGAATTTCTGGCCGCTCCTATTTTCGAGCATGTTTCTGAAAAGCCATCGCATGGTCTGAGGACATGAGATCAAGGAACAGGTCGACACAAGAAAGGCAACGGCCAGCATCATGAGACGTTCTCGTATTGCTGCAGGTAGCAGAAAATGTTGACGCCGAAAACGATTGGTAAAGCCCCGAATGCGACCAAGCTTCGCAACAAGGACGACTGAGTGCACACAGGTTGCAGACACGTGCCCTAAATGTATTGCATTGATGTATGTGGTCAAATGACATCTCGCGCTCGGAGGTAAATAGGTAGAGACAAGACAAAAGTCGTTGCAGGACCACCAAAGCGTAGTGACTCAAGCTCAGATACAGCAGACATGTCAGGTGAAAGAGTCAAGAGTGTACGGAGGTAGCAACCTCCCTATCGATGTCTCCTGTAGTGTGGCGTTTCTTCCACAGTTCTAGCCTCTCTCCCATCGCATGTAGGAGGCACTTGCGCAATCATATTCGATCATGGAGCGTCGTGAGAACGTCGAAGGGACCGGGAAAGCGATCCCCGCGTGTCGTTATCGCTTCAAAATCCCGACGCGTCAGGGCAGCAGCCCCTTCTCCCAGCAACCGCAGAATATGATGGAGTGAGCCTAGCCGCTGCAGGGTCCCAATGCAGTGTCCCTGTCTGGTAACGCTGCTGCCGGGCTGCGAGACATGTTGCGTATGTCGTCCAGGGTGGCCGTACGAAAAAGCCCGAGGATTTGCACGACCATCGTCGTCAGCTTTTCAAGCGTTTTTCTTTGCAGCAAGGCAGCTTTACTGCACCCCGAGGCGGGATGCAATGGAGAAAGTGGGCTCGATGGAATTCGCTGTGCTGATCTATCGCACACGGCGCCTTTTGTTTGGCTCTCAAATGCTCTGATGGAGCCGGGGGTGGAGATTAGTGGAGAGTTGCTGCATGCAAGTCATTCGTCGGGAGTGCTCAGGGTCTGCGATGGGAAGTGGCGCGAGCGGTGTCGCTTTGTTTGCAGGTTTCGTGTGAACACGGCCGTTGTTTATGCGTCGAGAAGACAACAACGTGTTCCTGCGTTAGTATCATTCTGGGTTTGCTGGGACCGACCTACACGTTGTGGTCCCATGTAAGACCCTGTTCAGCCTCACAGTTGCAGTCAATTGCCGGTGGTCTGTATTCGCCATTGGGGTGGTTGGAGTGCGGCGAATTCCTGCGAAGTAATCTGCGTAGTTGACCCGACGCTGCCTACCTACGAAGCAGATCCTGCCGCGGTTCGCTGGCGTGCAACTCGAGTCCCTTGGTCTTTGCAGGATCTTACTACCGGTGCGAGCTCCGTAGTAGTCAGTCAGTCGCACGCATTATTATCTAGAGGATTTAGTAGAAGGGGAGACCGCTCCTTGCTTGTGGCGCTGCCCCCGTACTATGGGAGTTGTGGCGTGCGAGTGCGCAAGCAGCAGAACAGCATGTGGACCGATGAAGCGGAAACGCTCGGCAACCGCGAAATGCTGATCGTATTGCACAGGGAAGCCCTTGAGCCTACAGGCAAGCTAGGGCCAGCACCATGCTAATACGGGAGGCCGTTCAATTTGCGGAGGATTGCAGGCATTTTCTTTTCGCTATGCCGAAGCCGTTTCACCATACGAGCCTGTGCTCGCGAAGCTATGCTATTTTCGTTGCGGTATTGCAATCCAGGCACGTTTGAGAGAGCAACACAGCAACGCGCCCTTGTGCAGGCGTGGAGAGGCAGATAGATCTGCTGTGCAACAGCTTTGCAGGCATCGGTTAGAGGCAGCAGCGCCGAGAGTGGAGATTGGGGATTAAACCCGCCAGATAATTGTGCTAACTGTGCTAACGGCGAGAGGAGCTTTGATAGTGGCTGCTTAGCTGCTGCGCCGGTGGGCCAATAATGGACTCGTTCTTGCGCGTGCGGCGGAAGCAGAGGCTTGCCTCTGGCAAGTCGTGGATGGATGTATCATGTATCATGTAGCTTAGAAGAGCGACGCTATCGAAAGCAAAGCACCGGGAGTGGGATAAGGCTACCATCCTTCTATGAGCAAGGCTGGTCTGTTCCAAGGTAAGGTATCGTGCCGAGCAACGTGTGCCATGATGACCGTTGCCTGCCAGCTTCTGCTTCGATTCCAAGGCACCCAGGCACTAGGAAGTACTGACATGTGCTAGAGAGAAGCGCCCAGATCTTGCCGGGTTACCGTGGGTGATGTATGGAGGGTATCGAGGTAAGGCACTGCGTGAGCTATACAGGCCATGCCGGTATAGCATGTGGGTGGTTGCAGACTGCGACGATTGCCATGCCAGAGCAAGTGTTGCGTAGAGGCGCACAAAGACGTGGGTTACGTCGATAGCACGGGTTATATGTCGCAATGCAAGTAATAGCAGCGTGTGCACTGGCAGTGTTTGCGGCGTGAGATTGCCAATGATATGGCGCGTGGCTGACGAGCGAGCGAGCCCACTCTGCCCTGGCTGAGCGACCAATGCTGCTAGTTTAATTTGAGCATGCAGCTAGCAATTTAGCTTTGCCTTAGTGCCACCGCTCCCGCGCGCTCTGCCCTGCCCTCTGCCTGTACCTGTCGCTCTATTCAACACACGCCCCGTCGACCACTCTCTACGACCACCTCCATCACCACTACCACCACCACACCACCCCTCCCCGCCGACATCCCATCCCTCCAACATCACTCCACCATCCCCAAGGCACATCCCACGTCGCATTGCACATTCCACCCGACTGTGCTTGCGTCCGAGTTGCTGCCGTCCACTCCTTTGCTCCTTCAAATCACCACCATCACCAACACCACCACCACGCCTCACGCACGTTCGCCGCCTGTGCTTCACGCTCCGCGAGTGTGAGCGCCCTCGTCCCTGTACGTGCCCAGCACACGCCTTTCCTCGCGCTCTGCCTGTCCTCCGCCTCAGCAGCATCCACGCCTCGGCCGCACGCTTCACTTGCTGACTCGGCCTCCCAGCCTCCAGACGCCATTGCATCCTCGTCGCCCATTTGCATCTTTTGAAGCGTTCTTGTTCCGCGTTACCAGCGATCCCATCCTTTCAGCAGATATCAACCTAGCCAGCCGACTACTTCGCACCTTGCCAAACAGCACCTGGCCGAGAATACGCACCACTTGATAATACATACCTATACGCGCGACACATGAACATCGGAGGCTATCTGTGACTTGATCATCCTACCAGCCTTTCCAGGCAACAACACAAACATGGCCGAAGTCGCGCTACCCGGCAGGTCTCGTCACCACAGGCAAACTAGCAGCATCTCGAATATGATGTCCGGAAACGCGACTGTCACCGAGCCTACTTTCGAAATGGTCCCAAATCCGACATTCTCCTTTCCCATGCAGCCCAGAACACCGAGTCCTTCAAATCTCCAGATCACACCAGCGCCTTCGCGACGACGACCAATGTCTATGCACCTCGGCGTTCCGGGTGCTCAGCCTGCTAGCACTAGCTCGCACAGGAGGACAACATCTGCCCTCCCGAGTTTCTCATTCAACGCAGCAAACACCACTGGTCTCCAAGAGCTATCGCCCGAAGATTCTGCGGCCGACGCACCACCGCAAACGACACCACGCCGAGGACACAAAAGAGGAGGAAGCGAATTCGTGGGAGGTGATTCGAGATTTGGCGTATCAAATGCACTCAGTACAAGCCCCACCAGGGCAACTGCACTGCCTGTACCAGAGACGAGCAACAGCAATGCACTGCCCGTCCCTGGACATACTGGAAGGCGAGGACATGCACACCGGAGATCTGCGGCTCTATCAAGCCACGATGTCAAGAGTATAATGCTACCTACAGAAGAGCCTTTACCAAGAATGAGCACAAGCTTGCCAAACACGCCATTGGACCACCCTGCTGAAGCGACTACATCTGCACCTGTTCTTGACCGCTCGGTTTCGTTGCCTGATGCAGACTCCGGATCGCGGGATTCATCGCCATCAAGGCCGGGATCACGCCCTCGCGTTGGATTTTCGGAGAACGTGGAGATCATTCCCAGGCCCCTTTCCACGATCTCATCTGAAGGATCATTTTCTACATCCAGAGGCCACTCCGTGAACAACAGCATCTCATCCATCATCAGCATGGGCTCGCCTCCTCCACGCAATCCGCAGCGCTCACTGAGCGCGGGCAACATGGCCTCAATCGTGGAGCAGCCTGCCAGATCGCGTCCGTCTGTGGAGATTAGCAAGCGAGTGGAAAGGGAGGGCCAATGGCTGAAGACTCCAGGCAGCCCTGTAACCGAATCGAGCGCACCCTCGCCTTCACTTTCTTTTGCAGACGACGAGCCCAAAGAGCAGAGAAAGCCCTTTTCCAAGAACAGACATTCTCTCGGACGCAGCCTTGGATTCGACAGGAGAAAGAGCGAGCCATCCATCTCTACGCGTGCAAATGAAGGGCCAAGAGTTTCCGCGTTATCATTACAACATACCTCACCCGATGGTACCGAGGATTTGGGTGCTGGCGAGACGCGCGCCGATCGCAGGTCTTCTACCCAAAGACTGAGGGAGTGGGCTGCGTCCAAATTGCACCGCAAATCCAGAGAACTCAACAAAGATTATCCGACTGCACGACCCGTTCCAAGAACCACAGCTGCCAGACCTAAGAGTGATGGCTTCTTCGATGTTCCTGGCATGGCACCAACATCAGACTATGGGCAGCCCGCACCTGCTGCAGCGGAAACAGACCTGGATGCAGTCTTTGGTGGAAACGATGGCTCGGGAGAAACAGACGATGGAAGCGTTGCGCCGGAGCCGCGCGTGCAATTCAACACTCCGACATTTGCTCAGCCCAGCTATTTCCGACCGGCAGATGACGACTCTGCACCGGTTGTTGACTTGGACGATGCCATGAGCTTGTCGACTCCACCTTTGGGCTCGACTCACAGAAAGCAGCTTCACAGCGCTGCGAGGTCGAACAACATGCCAACAGCATACCTGCACCGTCGGACTGAGAGCGCCCCAGTAATGATGCCTTTTGACTTCTCCCGCACTGGAACACCGCAATCATCTATGGCCGACGTGTTCGAGGAAGAGGAAGAGGAAGATCCGATAAGCCCAAGGACTGGGAGGCCTCACACCAGCCACGGGCCTCCAAGGGAAGAGGGAGCTGGTATCGGCATCTCGATTGTTGATGCTGACACCTCAGCTCTCAACTTTGGTGCCGACGAATCCAAATCTGGCCGACGGAACGAATGGGAGGTTGAGAGGCCTTCCACGTCTTACGGCCCCAGTACTCGCCTGTCTGCTCCACTCAATGAAAGGCGAGGCTCTTCTATCATAGAAGAGACCATAGCCGAGGAAGTCTCTCCAGTGGAAGTACAGCCCGCTGGCATTGAGATAGTGCCAGATCACGAAGAGCCTAGAGCACCATCTCTCACAAAGTCTTCCGACTCCAGCGACACGCCGACCCTGCTTGCTTCCCAGCGCGAGGGCATGTTCTATCCGACAATGGCGCCGCCCATGATGACGCCCGAAACGTATCAAACTTCTACGTTCTCGTCGTCCTCTCCTGGTCGGCCGTGCTCGTTCGATACGCCTCGTCTCGGCACATCGGCATCCTCGATCAACGACAACCGTACTGTCTCTTCTTGTACCACTGGTGAACCGCCTCAAGAAGTTCGCATGTCTGTCGACGATGTACCTTCGCTCACTAGCAGCCGCTCAACCATGTTCAGCACAGCCCATGCAAACAACTCGCATCGCGATTTCAGTGGCGCGAGTAGCGGCTATGTAGGTAACCGCAGCTCTTCTGGTGCATCTAGCACGCTCGATTCGAGCACAGTCGCCGAGCGTCGTCGCAAACGCTCCAGTATTCAGAGCTTGTCCCAGCTCATGGGAGGCTCCTTCAGTCCGAAAACCAAAGCAAGCGAGGAATTCCGTCCGCAAACAGCTTCCGCAGCAACTACGGCGTCTTCTAAGCCTGCAAAGAAGGAGCATAGGTTGAAGAAGCTGATGTTCTGGCGCTCAAAGCAGTCCACTGCCGACACTCTGACGAAACTTCAGAAAGAGCCCAGGACTGGCTGAGCATGCCCTGCCACAAGCTCCTGCAATTGGAGACATATTTCTTGATTCATATGGCCGCGACTGGTTAACTGACTCGCGGCTTTGGTAGCTGATGGCTCGCATTGCCTGGCAGAACCACAGGCTGTGTACATACAGTACCTTCCCTCATACATTCCCCGGACCTGGACAGCCATTCTGCGAAAGAGGCTGACCCTGCTCTCTCCAAAAAGGGAAACAACGGCACACTGGGCTTACAACAGCACGCAAACAAGCTGGCCCTGGCTCGAACTGCACTTGCAATCGTGCCACAAATAAACGACGACGACTACTACACATTCTCCTTACCGTTCTTGCCCTTGCAACACTTTGGCGATTTTTGGATCTGTTTGATTTTTTTCTTGCTTTTAGCAGACGAGGTTTTTTTGGGCAAAAAATGCTTTCCGGGATGAGGGCTCCCTTTCTGGACCGGATCATATTGGAATGGGATGATTTTCTTTGGTTTCTTGGAGCATCAGGTCGGCGGGTATGCATTAAAGATTATTGGGATGCTTTTTGATGGATTCTTGATTTTTATTTTCCTTCCTCTTCGAAAAGGTCGTGGAGTTGGAGACTGCTGCGATGCGATGTCATTCATGTTACGTGCATTGGAACCGGGTTTGGGGATGTTCGGCGGGCACTTCTATTGGAATGCGGATGGCAATTGGTGGGGATCAGATGCGGTGGGCTCTTCTTATGTATGAAAGAAAGAAACTCTCGACTATTGTGACGAGAGAGTAGAGAAAAAATATGAAAAACTCATTTTTTGAATTATCACGATTTGTCCAAATTTCTTCTGTTTGATGGGTATGATTTCAAGGACAAGGTGGACATTTGGACCTATTGGGTAAGCCTACGCGTGATGAATGACTTGGGCGTCTCTACGATACTGAGATTCCGAATATACATATCATGTACTTTCACGCATGCCTGAAGTCATCATGTAAAGAGAGGATGATCCTCAGCATCTGACGTCCCAACAGCGTCCTTCGACGCCAATGCTCTAGCGTTCTTGTCATTCTCTTGATCTCAAAAGCCAAGTGCCGCGCAAAGACGATCTCACTGGGGGAGATGTCTTGTCTAGCAGATTGATTTCTTGCCCTAAGATTCCAATCTCTACTGGCCGTTGTTGATAGCTCGGACTTGGATAATCACGGACATGCTCAAAACACAAGCTTCATAGACGCTGCGAAAGAATGCCCGTCATCAGACTTGAGTTCTTATTATTAGGCCGTGGGGTGGCGAGTACGAAAAGTGGGATTCCCGGTTCCCTTTGGTACCTACCTTGATCTGGGCCGTGCATGGTGAGCGCCGCGCGTTTCAACCGTCGAAGCTCACCAACAGCCAACGGCCCAGACTTGGCTTTGGGGATGACAAGACTCTTGCCAATTGCTTGTCGATGGGGTAGTATGGTGCTTGGTGAAGACGTTTGGTGATTGTTGATACATCAGGAAACTGCTTTCGCTTTCTCTGTGACTGCTCATGTCATGAGGTGAGATCTTCTTGCTAGGCGTGCAAACACCCAACCCCTTTACCTCGCACTTTGATGAGATGAAGTCAACACAGCCTCCTCCCTCCCCCGTCTGTGATCACCATCTCAACTCGCACATCACCATTTTGGCATGCGCGAGAAGACATGTAGGTTTGAGCTGCGATGCTAGCGGGCAGTTTCAGACTCGTACCGCGAGATTTGTAGGAGGCTGCGCCTGCTGGTCTGCGTCGTAATCGTCGGCTGCGGGTGGGCCTCGCCGTGCCGGTTGGCGCGCGCAGATTGGCTGGCGATGCGATGTGGTGTCTGCTCGGGCCCGCGGTATTCGATGGGTGAATGGTGAATGGGCGAGGAGGCGAGCTCTGCTGTTGCTGCTGCTGCTGATTATACTCGCTGCCACACCAGTCGAGCCAGTCGATCCAGTAGTCCAATGCCGCCCGCCAGTGATGAACCCTGGGGTTGAGCGACGCGGGAAGCGGCATATTGTTTGACCCCATCCCCTAACCTTCACTCTTGCTGCTCCTCCTCCCTTTCCCGCCATCTCACTCTTTCTTACTTCCTCACTTCATCCCCATCCTTTCCCAGGTCAAGGAGGAACCACAGCACCTTCGTTCTTTTCCCTTCCCTCGCTACTTGTTCTAATTCGCGCCTTCATTGTCACTCACTCATTCGCTCACTTGACTACGACACCTTCACTCTTGGAGATCCTCCGATCTTCTCGACAGGACATTCCGTCTTGATTCTCACCTTCTACCCACGACCCTTTTTCATACCTTCATCACCATGAAGAGCGCCATTGCTATTGCTGCGGCTTCTGCCGCCGTCGCGAGCGCCGTCGCCACCCCGGCCAAGCTTGAGGCCAGAGCCTCTGGCACCTCCTCAGGCGGTCTCCCTCAGGTTTCCGTTCAGGGCAATGGTGAGTGCGGCCTCATTTTCTAACACGCCGATCACTTTCTAAAACCCATCATCACAGCTTTCTGGGCCGGCGACAAGCGCTTCTACATTCGCGGTATTGACTACCAACCCGGCGGCTCCTCTGACGCTAAGGACCCCATTGCCGATGTCGACGGGTGCAAGCGCGACGTCGAGGAGTTCAAGAAGCTGGGCATCAACACCATCCGTGTATACACCGTCGACAACACCGCCGACCACGATGAGTGCATGTCTGCGCTTGCGGATGCGGGTATCTACCTCGCTCTCGACGTCAACACCCCCAAGTACTCCCTCAACCGTGGCGACCCTGGCCCTTCCTACAACAAGGTCTACCTTCAGAGCTTGTTCGCCACCGTCGACGCTTTCGCGAACTACGACAACACTCTTCTTTTCTTCTCTGGTAACGAGGTCATCAACGATGACAAAACCACCAACTGTGCCCCTTACGTCAAGGCCGTCACCCGTGACCTGAGACAGTACATCGGCACCCGCGGCTACCGCAAGATTCCGGTCGGTTACTCCGCCGCCGATGTCGAGAGCAACCGTTTCGAGATGGCCCAGTACATGAACTGCGGTACCGACGACCAGCGCAGTGACTTCTACGCTTTCAACGACTACTCTTGGTGTGACCCGTCTTCCTTCGAGAAGTCCGGCTGGGACAAGAAGGTCAAGCAGTACGGCGACTACAGCATTCCTCTCTTGTAAGTGAAATTTGTCTTTTGAGCCTCACAAAAATGATATACTAACTTATTCTAGCCTTTCGGAGTACGGCTGCATCACCAACAAGCGCACCTTCGGCGCTGTCAAGTCCATCTACGACGAGGACATGTCCTCCGTCTACTCCGGCGGTCTCGTCTACGAGTACTCCGAGGAGGACTCCGGTTACGGCCTCGTCAAGATCGACGGCGACTCTGTCACCGAGAACGACGACTTCAAGAACCTCCAGCAGCAGTACAAGGACAACCCCGCCCCCGAAGGCGACGGCGGCTACAAGAAAGACGGCAAAGCCAGCGAATGCCCCGCCAACAGCGACAGCTGGGAAGTCAAGGACTTCAAGGACGACGAGCTTCCCGCCCTCCCCGACGGCGCGCAGAAGTTCCTCGACGAGGGCGCTGGCAAGGGCCCCGGTCTCAAGGGCGATGGCAGCCAGAACTCCGGCGGCGGATCGACTTCTACCGCCGAGGCTGGCTCCGGCAGCGTTACTTCCGTCGCTTCCAACGCCGCTACTGCGGGCTCCGGCAGCTCGAGCAGCGGCGGTGCCGCCGCTGCTTCTTCCACTGGTGCTGCTAGCTCGCTTATCATGGGCGACATGGGCAAGGCTCCTTTCGTTTGCGGCGCTGTTGTGCTCGTCAGCACTTTGTTCGGTGCCTCCCTGCTGTAAACAGCTTGAGGAAGTAATATATCGATATTGAAAGAAACATGGACCGGAGAGGGGGATGGGATTGAGAGAGAGAAACTATAACCCACTATTTTCCTTTTGACTTTTCTTTTCCTTTGGCTTTTCTAGTTCTGAAAGGAGGCATTATCATCATCACAAGGTACTCAAGTCGATTCTTGCATTTCTCTATCAATTTGCCAACGTTCTTACTTTTCACTTTTGTGCCCGTGGAATTCCATTCAACACAACACCCTTGTTTCAGTTCCATTGATGTTACCAAACAGTCGAAAGCTGAAGGAGTTTGGTCTCTGAATCATCAGTCGTGTGTCTTGTAACGTCTCGAAAGGTGTTCAATACATTTCGATGGCTTCTACACGAGACTTGGGCGAGCCCCTTCGACTGTTGGAGATTTTCTAGGGATGTTTGATGTTGTGCAATCACTCTGTGGCGAACGACTTTTTTCATTCATGTGGCAATGCGGCTGTTTTTAGGTGGTTTTACTATGGGATCGATGGCGATTGCTGGACTCTCTAAGTATCTAAGCTTCATTCGTTCTCCTTCTCGTGGATTCTTCATGTACTACTTGGCCAGCATTGTACAGTACATCGCTCATCTTCCCAAGCTGAAGCTCAATCTCCGCCCACCCTCGTGCGCTCGTCTCTTCGCTGTGATTCCTCGCAGAGAGGTATGCGGATGTGAGCAAGACTGCTCAATTTGTGCGTCTTCCTCTCTTCTCTGCGAAAACAGTCGCTTCACATCTGCACGCTTGACGGGTCGAGGGCCGAAATCGGGGAGGCCGTGAACTTGTTCGATTGGTTCTGCTCATGCTGATGGGCAATATTCGTCGCGTGTGCATTTAAGCCTGGCGGTGTTTCGCTCCAGGTGGATCTATGACGACTAGAGTTGGGCTGCGCGTCGCTACCAACTGTGCTTCAGACGTTGGCGGAACTGACTGGCGTTGCGAGAGGCATTCCAGCTTGATCCCACGACGGCGGATGGCGATTCTGCGTATCGGGATGAGTCGCTGAGCTGGGTCTTTGACAGCATCTTATAGCCAGCAATAGGAGTATTCAATCCCATCTCTTCATAAGCAGCTTCATCTCCTGTTCAGCCACACGTTAACCGGCAATATTGGTGATATTCGGTGCTTCATACACCTCCAGCTGCTTGTGTCCTTTTCGCAACAGAAACTCGATCGCGCCAAAGTCCTTCTTATCCAAGGTGATGTGACGGGCGAATTCACGGCGAGCGAAGCTCTCGAAGTTGGGTCGTGTGGCGGCCGGCTTGAGACGGGAGGCACGAAGGCAGCGGCGGTAGAGGGAGAGGACTTCTCGTTGTAAGCCGGAGAGGCGCTGTGCGCGTGCCATTTCGTCGTGGTGGTGTGTTGGTAGAGGAGGGTGGTGATGCGATTGATGGTGGAAGGATGTCAATTGAATTGATTAAAGGGTTGATTGGAAATTGATTGGCGGTCTTTCAAATGTTTCCAGCTCTCAGCCAGCTGCAAGCCAGGCCGAGGGCGCGGGCTTCGTCACAGAGCCCCACACAGCATCTCCAGGCAGCTGGAGAGAGCCACAAGCAACCGCACCAGCGACCTCAAGACTCCACCATACCACTCGCTTGACCGATTGTATACAACACTCAACGACGACCGCGCCTCTCTCCCTCTTTATCCTCTCACCCACTCCGGCTGCAACACCTCATTCAGGTCTAAACCATGGCCGAGTCACCCATCGGTACGTCCAGCGCCAGCCCAACACCCAATGCCAGCTTGCTAACTTGACCACCTAGTCCTCGATGGAGGTACCGGTTTCCTCAAAGCCGGTTACGCCGGCACGGTACGCCATCCAAAGCAAGATAGAACTTGATCACGCGCCCTTGGACATTGTAGCTGAGACGAGAATTGCCAGAACTTCCCCGACCACCAGTACCCCTCAATAATCGGCCGACCTATCCTCCGAACAGAAGAGCAAACATCCGGCGATGTGGTGCTCAAGGATATCATGTGCGGTGACGAAGCCGCCGCCGCGAGATCAATGCTGCAAATCACCTATCCGGTATGCGACCACACCATTATGCGTTGGAAGACATGATAGAGCATGGAAAGGGAAGGGAAAGCGGCGACAAGGAGCTTGCTAACACCATATTCTTTGGAATGCATAGATGGAGAACGGCATAGTAAAGCGCTGGGACGACATGCAACACCTCTGGGACTACACATTCTTCGAGAAGATGAAGATCGACCCCACAGGCCGCAAGATCCTGCTGACCGAGCCGCCCATGAACCCGCTCAAGAACAGAGAGCACATGTGCGAGGTCATGTTCGAGCGCTACAACTTCGGCGGCGTCTACGTCGCCATCCAGGCCGTGCTGGCCCTCTACGCGCAGGGTCTGTCTTCTGGCGTCGTCGTTGACTCCGGAGACGGTGTCACTCACATTGTACCCGTATACGAATCCACCGTGCTGAACCACCTGACCCGCCGACTCGACGTCGCCGGTCGCGATGTCACCCGCAACCTGATCTCCCTCCTCCTGCGCCGCGGCTACGCCCTCAACCGCACCGCCGACTTCGAGACCGTGCGCGCAATCAAGGAGAAACTCTGCTACGTCAGCTACGACCTGGCCCTGGACCAGAAACTCAGCGAAGACACCACCACCCTCGTAGAAAGCTACACCCTCCCCGACGGCCGCGTCATCCGTGTGGGCAGCGAACGCTTCGAAGCGCCCGAATGCCTCTTCCAACCGCACCTGGTCGACGTCGAGCAGCCGGGCATCGCCGAGTTCCTCTTCAACACGATCCAGTCCGCCGACGTCGACATCCGCTCCTCCCTCTACCGCGCCATCGTCCTCTCCGGCGGCAGCAGCATGTACCCGGGCCTGCCTTCGCGCATGGAGAAGGAAATCAAGCAGCTGTGGCTACACAAGGTGCTGGGCGGCAACCCGGAGCGCCTGGAGAAGTTCAAGGTGCGCATCGAGGACCCGCCGCGTCGCCGCCACATGGTCTTCTTGGGCGGCGCGGTGCTGGCGAATATCATGGCCGAGCGCGATAATATGTGGGTCAGCAAGGCCGAGTGGGAGGAGCAGGGCGTTAGGGCTTTGGAGAAGTTGGGCGCGAGGTAGATTGGGGGATGGTGATGGAAGGAAGATAAATCTTTTGAGCAACAGAAGAGAAGATGAAGAAGAAATTCCACATACGCCCAGATTATGAGATTAGAAAAAAATTGTCTGATTTTTTTATTTCATTCCTTCCCCAAAAGCGAGAAACCGCCACACACAAGTGTAGCCTCCAGGAAGGAGCCCGCATAAAAACAAAGACAAAAAAAAAGAGAAAAAAGAACTCCGCCCACCTAGCCCGCAAGCCACTTCCTAAGGGTAACAATCTCTAACGACTGATACTGACTGGCTTATGTTGTTATTAGTTACAGGTAGGTAGGTATAGATGAAACATACCTTTTCGCTTTCGACCCCTTTTGCGTCCCTCCCACGACGAACAAACGCCATACGAAAGAAACCGCGAATTGAACTTTCGCAATTCTACTTATTAATGCAAGTCGAAAAAGCTCACCGTCACCATGCAATATATCAACAAGAAGCGGGGTGCCACACCCCTTTTTTGCTGGGTCTTCCTATCTAGTATTCGTACTCCGACGTGCTAGTATTATCTTTTATCGCAATGGAAGGGCGCGCGACAATAGCGGACATTAGGTTGTCACTCACCGACGTGCTACATGCTTCCCTTGCTTGAGAGCAAAAGAGAGCATTCGGGAAGGTAGGTAACAGCAGAGACACATGAAAGACAGACGGGAGGACATGATCGAGGAAGAGTCAAAATAACATTAACTATCAGGCAGCAACAGCAAGCAAAAAAAGACATTATGTACAAAGGCCCGCACATACACTGCGCGCAGGAAAAACCAAAAATTCCCATAATCATCCCCATTCAGAGTGTCCTATTCCCCCATGGGAGAACTGCTCTCAAGGAGAAACGAGGTCCTGGGCTTAAAGATGATCGAGAGGTGGTTTTTTGGTTGTTATGCACAAGCCGCCCGTCAGCCCACGTACCCATCATTCTTCTCCTCTCACCTCCACCTCTTCCTCGTCTGTTGTTTTTCGGTCGTGAGTCGGTTGGACGTAAAGAAAGGGAAAGAATAAGAAAATGGGAAAATGGAAAAAGAAAACGGGAAGAAAATGAAGCTCTGCTTTGCGCAAGCTCTCGTGCTTGGGAATACGAGATTGAAAAGCAAGAAGCAAGGCAAGAAAGAAGAAGGGTCAAGAAGAATAACCAAGGATGAGATTTTTCGACCGTGCTGTTGTCCCAGTAGCTTTTTGTGGAAAGAATGCTGGGTACGGGAAGATGTTGGGTTGTTTTCGCGGTGCAGGGCGCGCATACTGGTCAAACTCAGGCCCAGCCGAGATGTACTGGTGTTGTGTGGTGTCGACCACGTCTTGCGACAAAGTTCAATGTAAGCAGTCTGTCTGTACATGATGGGCCGAGAGGTGCCTGCCAGGTCGGCCGGGAGATATCAAAGGCGAGAAGGACGAGTGATATATGCACGCCAGGTGCCTGTTCGTTGGAAAGCTGTATGCACATGGCGGGAATCAGGCCCGCTTGCTTCATCAGACGTTTGAAGCGTCTACGAGAAGATGAAAGTGGCGGTGCCAGAGGCAACAGAGACGGTGCAACCGATGGTGGAGCTGCAGCCAGTGTCGCCGCAGTACTGACCGTTGGAGTACTTGCAGCTGCCGCTCATATCGTCGCCCTTGATCTCAACGTTGAAGTCAAGCTTGGCGTCGGTGGTCGGGGAGTTCTGGAAGATAGACAGCCATGCGCGGCCGTTGCTGTAGCCAACACCAAGGTTCATGGGAGCGAAGTTGCCCCAGGGGTTGGCGTCAGAGCCCCACTGGCAAGCATCCTTCATGGCGACACCGGCGGGGTTGACGTAGTACTGGGCGCTGGTCTTGCCGCCTTGCCAGTTGTAGTAGTTGTCGGCGTCAGGGCAGGTCAGAGGGTAGGTCTTGCCAGGGCGAGTGTTGAGAGGAACAGTCTCGCCCTCAGTACCGGGGTAGTCGGTACGGCAGACGGCAACGTTCTGGCCGAGCTTGTTCTCGACCTTGATCTCAACCTCAGTTGCACCAGACATGCAAAGCTTGGTAGACATCTGCTTGTTGGTCAGGCGGAGCTTGCCACCCTTGCACTGAACGCCACCAATGGACTGGCCAGTGGAACCCTGCTCAGTAGGCCACTGAGATTTTTGGTAGCCTGCAGGGCAAGCGTAGGAGCAGTAGGCACCCTCAGTGCAGGCCTCGCCGTGAAGGGCAGTCTTGATGTTGGAGTAGCCGCCGGAGTAACCGCCAGGCTGCTGGATACCAGTCCAACCACCGAGACCCATCCAGTCGACGGGAATCGCACCGTAGTCCTCGGGGAAGTGATCGCAGTCGAGCTGTCCGTCAGGGAAGTCCTCATCGAGACCAGAGCCGGGGTGGTTGTCGTCGTCGTCATCGCTGTCGTTGCTGGATCCGTAAGAGGAAGGAGCAGCCTTGGAGGATGACTGCGCAGCGTAGGAAGAGGGAGCGGAAGACTTGCTGGAGGTGGTCGGCTCAGCAGCGGAGGTCGAGGAAGAGAGAACAATGGTCGACGCGGGCTGGATGGGGATGGAAGAGCTGGAGCTGGGCGCAACGTATTGAGCGATGGAAGGCGCAGAGGTGCTGGAAGGCGCGGCCGAGGAAAGCTGACCGTCCTGAGCCATGACGAGAGTGCCGTTCTGGATGCCCTGCTGGACCTCATCCTCGGTGATGAGACGTCCGTTGAGCTCGTAGACAACGACGGTCGGGCCGGGAACGTTGACGACCTCGACAGGAGTAGACTGCTCACGCTTGGCGTGGTGAAGGTGCTGGTGGTGGTGGCCGTGCTGGTGGGCAGGCTGGGCGGCCGAGGCGGCGGCCGCGCCGAGGATGGCGATGATTGAGTGCTTCATGGTTCCTAAGATCCTTCAATGGGTTCGAAAGAAGTCTTAAGTGGAATGCGCGTAGTGAGTTGGTTCAAGTGATGTTGTGGTAAACGAGTGTGGGTGTCGTGACTTGAGGTGGCTGGGCCAGGCGTGCAGCAGGAGTGTCAATGTGGATTGTTGAGCGGGAAGAATGAAGGCCGGCTGGCTTTGTTGTCGCGTTTTTGTTTGTTGTCTTTTTGTGTGCGAGAACAATCAATCGACGAATGGGAGTGGATCCAAAGAGTGAATTGGAGACTGAGGCTCCAGGTGAGATCGAGGGCTGACGTAGGGAGAGGAGAAGAGAAGGACAGACGGACTCGCAGCGTCAAGCCAGACGAAGAGATGAATGTTACGTGACAACAGGGAAGGGGAGGGAGGGAGGGAGGAGGAGGAGGAGGACGGCTTGATCAATCAATATTGGCTAGGCTGGGGGGCCTGGCGCATGAGGGCTTTGTCCTGGCGAAAGGAGGGCAGATGCCCCGGTTACGCTTTCCCTAATCTCGCTCAAGCCTTAGCGCGGCTTCTGAGGGTGTTTGGCGAGATTTGGGCTTGCATGCCTCCAATCACTGACGCGTGCCTCGAACGCCACCGACTCACAAGCCTGGACCTACTATACCAATGCACGCTCGATGGTTAATACAGGCAAATCCTCCACTGCCGTCTGCGCACTCCCTCCCTGCTGCCAATTCCCATCCTTCGTCCTTCACCTATCCTATAGCGTCCGACGAGACGGCATCAGCAATACCTCCTAAGCAATCCAACGTCCTACAAGTTCTAGACCACAAACCCGTTTACTACAGACCCGCAGTAATCTGACAAGCCTTTCTGCACTGCTTCACTTGACTCGCTTGTTGATCTTGCCAGTCTACTCTACAGCAATCCCACCGCAAAACCAACCACAGCCCTTACCTACGCATACTATATCTCATCTTCGAGCATTATCGCTGCGGGTTTCACATGACGAGTCCAAAGCATTGATCCCGCGCCTTTTACACCATCCAACTCCATGAACCAATGCAAGCACTACTCCTGTCACCGCGCGGCGCAAGCTTTCCTCGACATTATTTCCCAACGTCCAAGACTCAAGGAGACGCACATCTCAAAGAGGTCTGGACTGTCCAGCTTATCCCTGCCGTTCCTGTACGGACCAGGCCGCGTTCCTTGCATTAGCGCCAAAGTCTGCCGGGGTAGTGGCTGTGTCGCTGCTCATGTCTGGACACCTCGTTCCATGCATGTTTCCCTTCCATTCCACGCCAGGGAGAAGAAGGAAAACAACAAACAAACAGGAACAAGGATCATTCGTCGTACTAACAAATCTCGATTCCCACTCCCATGCCAAAGTTCGAGATCTCAAGTCCCAAGACCACGAGACGAATGTTGTCTGACATCGGCACGCGGCGATCCCCCCTCATCAATCAAAAAGTCTCAACGGTCGCCCGCGAATTAGGACATCTCCGCTCGCGGTCCGGACGCCCTCTCGCAAGCGTGTCGGCGTTCTCGTCGGCAGCCACGAACCAGAAGATCAACAACAGTAGTAGGCGTAGTGCTCACTGTGTTACAAACCGTAAGCGTTGCCAATGCATCTCCACAAGATAAGGTAGACAGCAGTCTTCACGGTATGGCTTGTCAGAAACGCCAAACCGGAAATTCCCATAATCGCACTTCATGGGCTTTCTCTATGAGTGAGAGAAGTGCCGACGTACACAGCCGGCCAGCCGTGTCTACCTAGGTACCTTATTCAAAGTTCCATCTTGACTCCCCCATGCCGGGCTTTCGCGAAATTATCGTCTCATTAATATTATTAGCTACTCCCAAGCGGGTTGCCTCGGAGACTTGCGAGCGATTGTCTACAATACAGTACTATACCCACATGTCCTTTTCCGCATTGACGTTCGAATGCAGGTTTCCACACGTCCATGCACAGAATGCTCTCGCGCATCATGCATTATTCATGCGCAATAACCTGCGCCTTGTCAAGGTCGTCACGCGCTTCGGATGTGATTGACGATCATATAATTGCTGGAGTAATACGATCATGCCATACCTCAGTAAACTTCAACACCCCAATCTAACTCTCGCTCTACCTCCGTAAACCTCGTGAAAACGAACCCACAACAATCAAATGCTAAATCTCACCTCCACCTTGCGGTGGATTCCACGTGCCGAGCATGCGAACCAACTCCACAGCCTGAAGCATTATATTCACGCAAAAACCAATTCCCTTTATCCAATCACAACGAAGGCCTGATGGTTTAGTGGTATAATTCGCCCTTCGGGTTTTCTTTCAACCCAGAAGTCCTATAAGACTTCGAGCATGGGCGAGGTCCCGCGTTCGATTCGCGGTTAGGCCCCGTTTGGTTTTTTGCTTTTTTGCTTTTTTTGCTGGACGTGATTGATCGATATATGCAATTGGTTCTGTTTTGTGATCGCTTGAGGTCATGTCGGTTGCTATTGGGGAAGGGGAAGAGCGGGAACGTCTTGGGACGTTGCGGGCTTGCATTGTTTGGACACATGCTTTTTGGGCATGAGAGAGACGGCGCTGGGTGATAGCAAGGATCAAAATGTCTAGGCTGTGCGAGGACAGCGTTTCATTTGATCATGGGAAACGGCAGCGATATCGACTCACGCGCAAGTAAAGGAGTCTATTCCGTCCCATCCTAGGATCCATCCACATCAGATCGTACGGAATCCAACACCAAGAAACTTCCCTACTCGCCGCTGAAGCACCACCGAACAACGAGCCTCCCGGGGTTGACGATATCGACAGGCATAGCTCTCCAATAAACCCTCAGCCTTTGGCTTTTCAAGGACAATAAATAACCTACGGGCACATTCGACCAGGAGCGTGTTGATGTACATACTCGGATGGGGTATTTTCTAGGGTTAGGGTTGGGGTCAACAGAACATGGATGGAATGGACGTCGTTGATCTCTCTACCTCTGTATGCTTTTAATGAGCCGGCACTGGACCCCGCCTATCATATGAGTGTACACCTAGATGTTCTTCAAAACCAGAAAGTTCCAGAAATCGGTTTCAGCCATCGTACTGTGTTCGTCTGCATGATGTGGTACCGTTCGTTTTCTAGCTGCTCGTTCAGATACCCTTCAAAAAACAAAAGAACTTAAGGGACTTTGTCCCACCATTTCCGATATGATCACCACCATGTCGCACGCCCCCAAAAACAAGTCTATATTATTACATCTGAAACGGCGGAAGGTACGCTCTCTTGGCTTACGACAGCCAGACGAAGACAGGTCCCACTCACCACCATGCGAGGTGGTTTTGCAGATTGAATGATCAGAAAGCAAGGCAAGGCAAGGTGATATAAAATATGAACATATCGCGAAAGAAGAACAACGACAATACTGGGCGAAACGCCAAGCGCTATGCTACGAGAAGAAGGAGAAATCCAAGAAAAGAACACGACCGCCGACGAGAAAGAAAGAAAATGGAGCACCTCCAACAACAGCAGCAGCAGCAATGCAAATGCAATGCTTTCCTACAAAACACACACTTCCCACGCCGAAAAACCCTTCCAACCTCTTCAAACTTCCCTCACCCACCCCGCAGGAACAACGCCCCTCCCCGCCCGACTCTCAACCTCGCACCACCCATCGCCCTGATCCGGCGAAACGAGAACCATTTTCTCGCCCTCCTGCATGGCAGTCTCGCCGTCCCCGCTCGGATCGTAAGTATACAGCGCCTCGACGTGGCGGACCTTCTTCGCACCGCGACGAGGCGCGACAGCGGGTCCCTGCTTGCGAGCGGCGGATGAGGGTGTGGAGTTGGAATTGACGCTGCCGGCTAGCGAGGTTGTGGATGCTGAGGCTGCGGCGGAGACGGGGCGGGTCTCGGACGCGGGCGGTTTGGGGTATAGCTCGGTGTAGGAGGTTGGGACGAGGCCCGCGGTGGGGGAGTTGGTGGGTTTGATTTTTAGCCAGCCGGAGCCGTCTGGGAGGGGAGGTGGGTTAGTTTGTGTTTGTGTTTGGTGAGGGGGTGTGGGTTGTTTGGCTTACCGTCTGCTTCTGCTACGGTGAATTCTTGACCGTCGGAGACTGTGATTTCGCCTTCGCCTGAGGCCTGGTAGGGATAGAGCATTTTGCCTCGTTGCTCGCCGTCGTCGCCGTCGCCGGCTTTGATGTAGGATGAAGGCGGTGGCGCCATCATGCGATGTGTTTTGGGCGCAGCGGAGTCATCGTTTTGAGGTTTGACTGTCGTGCTGGACATACTGCGGGTTGCGCTCGCAGCATAGCCGGAAGAAAGCGTATTCATCGAGCCCATGGTATCGCTACGCTGAAGTCCCGGCATACCTCCACGGCCGCTGCTGATGCTACCCCTACTGCTATTCATGTCGGCACCATTGCCGTTTGAAGTAGGAGGTGGGCTGGCGGCGACGGCTTGGGCGGTGGACTGACGCTCTGCCTTGATTGCCTTGCGAGCTTCTTTATCAAGTTCGCCAGGGCAATCGGCTGGGACCTTCATTTCACACTTGACGTGGCAAGTATAGCCGCAGTCTGTGCAACTGAGGCCCTTTGCGCTCAGCCCCCATATGCGGTCGGCGCAGAGATCGCAGTTGGTTGGGATCTTGAATGTTTTGTTTTCGAAGGCGTGATTCCGCATGCCCACGCTAATGTCACCCATCGCGGCAGTAATTGTTGACATTTCCACCTCTGCAGTTACTCGTCGCTGCTCAGCCTCGTGCAACGCTTCTGAGTAGTGAAACATTGCGCGCACGACTTCAACCTCGTTGCGCTTGTCTTTGCCCTCGCGAACCTGTTGACGTACTCGTTTGACAGTCTCGAGTTCTCGTCGCTTGTTCTCGCTTTCCTTGACCAGAGGTCCTACAGCGGTTTTACTTTTTGACAAAATGTTCATGAGGAAGGTCTTGCTCTGAGGATCAGAAGCCATGGTGTCGTCGTCGAGCCAGACTGGCGATGGTTCGAAAGCAAAGTCGGGAGGATCCATCCACTGTACGGCGTTGTGACGAACATACATCATGCTGTCCAGTACAGGGTTGTTTCGAGGGATTTCTCCTTCCAGGTGTTGGATCAGCTGTAGCGATCGAGTCAAGGTTTGGTTTTCCAGATTTGCCGCAGTGCTCCAGACATTGTTCAGTGTAGCAACGCGAGATTCGGCAAGAGCTTGCAAAGACTACAAGGTGAGTGCAGTCAGTAAACTGTGCAATAATATAGACCCTCAAAGACTGTATTATCTTACATCAAGAAGTTCCGGAACGTACTCATGGTAGTACCTTTCTTTTTGTTTATTGGTCACATTGATCGAAATCAGGTACGTGTTCTGCAATTGTTAGCCTCGGTAAGACTGTCTGAGTGTCCATGTTTGTTACCTTCTGGTTGCGCATCTCACTCAGCTGCTGCTGGTACGCAGAGTGGGCCTTTGTCTTGCCGTGGTCGAAAGAGCTCTCGATTTTCTTTCGCCTGTGTTCCACCTCTGAGCAGACACCATCGTATTTGCCCTTGACCTTCTTCAATTCGGCATAAGTGCCGTCCCTCTCTTTCTCAAGCTTCACAGCATAGTCGGCATGTTGTTTGCGCAAGTCCTCGTAACGGGTGGCCAAGTTCTTCAGCGGCTCTGCCACGCTGGAAATGATTTGCTGACCAAACTGATCGTGTTCGGCGGCACGCGACTCCAGAGTTGACAGCTGTACGGTCCAGGTGGTCATGGAAGCGCTCTCCAAAGAGCCAGGTGTGACGGTAGGGCTGTCGCCGACACTGAGACTGCTGCTCTTCCTGGCCTTCTTCTCGAAATACTTCTTGGCCAGGGCGGCGAGTTTCTGGCTGTACTCGCGCTCGATTGCGCTTCGCTCGCGGTAGAATTGCTGAATCTCCTCCAGCCATTGGATGCCTCCGGTGACCCAGGCGTGGGCGTTCTTGAAACCGTCCTTCAGCTCTGCGCCGAAGTTGGGCGCGATGTCGACCTCAGCCATGATGCATGCGCTGCGGGCTCTACCTCAGCATTCCGCGGTGCGAGAGGGTGCGGGTGCAGCACGAGTAGAAGAGACCGGGTGTGTTGGTGTGGAGAAATGCAAGATCAGGCAAGGTACATGTACGGGCGGGCATAAGCACATAGGACGGACATAGATGTACACAGACAGACAAACAGGGTCACGCCCAAGCCGGGTAATAAGGCGATGTAATGTAATGTGAGTAGTGGTGGCATCAGTCAGTCCGCCGAGCAGGGCTCAGCAGGCCGACCAGGCCTCCGCCGACAGACGGCGCTTGATGAATGTGGGGTTGCTTGTCGAGGGAGGGCTGTCTGCAGAATGCGGGAGGGACGATGTGATGATGTTGAAGTCTGCACGTTATACCTTGATAACAAAGTTAAAAATGCAGGAGTCCGAGACAACCTCCATGCACTTCGAAGAGGCTTGTTCTTCTTCTTATTCTTGTGAATACTTGCATTGGCGGTAGTTATGCTGCCTCCTAGCAATGACGGTACCTGCATCAAGGCATAGCAGAGAGCCAGCCCTTGGTCAATAGTAAGGTAAATAGGTGAAGAATCATAGATTTTCTTTATGGTGTACGTGTTTGTTCATGGTAAATACCGTGGATGACTGGCTATCAGTATCATTGCAGACACAATCATCATGTATTACTGCACAACTAGGTACATACCGCTCTATTCCATTGCTGCATACCAGCAAGTGTCAAAGGCCGCCCACCTTCCTACAGCACCCCCACCAAAATTCATTTGCCTTTCAAAGGGCTGCGACCTCCAACTTCGTCACCGTAACATCAAAGCTCACTCACATTCACCCTCCCCCTCATCCTCACCACTCTCACTTCACCCGATTATTATACACTCTCGCGCATCTCAAGTGGTCGGTCGTGCGCATTGACTACGCTCACCTTCAGAGCGCAACCGTCACTCCTTCACCCCGTCGCCGCAGCAAGCACCTGACCGCGACAGCTGCTTTCACCACACACCCACCACCAACAAACATCGCGACCGCAATCATGTCCGACTCAAAGACCTCTCCTCCAGCCGACGCCTCTGGCATTGCCAAATCCTTCGAAGACCGCCTCACGTTCCCCGACAAAGCAAAAGACGGCGAGGAGCCAAAGAAGTTCAACTGGGCAGACGAGACCGACACCCCACCCGAGCCGCAGCCTGCACCTGTCGAGAAGAAGGAAGAAGAAGTCACTGCCAAGTCAGAGGACGCCACAGCAGACCCCAAATCTGTCGGCATGGCACAGCAGGATGGCGCCGTCCCCTTCTTGGGCGGCTCTGGCCTTGACGAGCCTGAGTTTGATGTCAACGTCAAGCTCGCCGATCTGCAGGAGGACCCCAACAACCCGCTGTATTCTGTCAAGAGCTTCGAGGATTTGAACCTGTGAGTTTGGTGAATTATCAGTCCAGTCGCATCCACTGACCATGCATACCCAGGGTACCTGAGCTGCTCCGCGCCCTCTCGATCAACAGCTTCCACAAGCCCTCGAAGATCCAGGAGCGTGCCCTTCCTCTTCTGCTGAAGAACCCGGCACAGAATCTCATCGGCCAGTCTCAGTCTGGAACCGGTAAGACTGCGGCTTTTACCCTCAACATGCTCTCCCGCATCGATCTGAGCACTCAGCAACCACAGTGTCTCGTCCTCGCACCCACTCGCGAGCTCGCAAGGCAGATCGCCGGTAACTGCCAGATGCTCGGCGTGTTCCTTGAAGAGAAGGGACTCAAGATTGGCGAGGCTATCCCCAACCCCGCCAACAGGGGTCAGCAGATCACTGGACAAATCATCGTTGGTACTCCTGGCACTGTCTTCGATATGATCAAGCGTCGCCAACTCGATACCCGTGGCATGAAGGTCCTCACCCTCGACGAGGCCGACAACATGCTTGACCTGCAAGGAATGGGTGACCAGTGCAAGCGTGTCAAGCAGCAGCTTCCCAAGACTGCCCAGGTCGTCCTCTTCTCCGCCACCTTCCCCGAGCAGGTCCTCGACTTCGCCAACCTCTTCGCGCCCAACGCCAACCAGATCACCCTCGAGGTTGAGAAGCTTACGGTCAAGGGTATCAAGCAGATGTATCTCGACTGCAACAACGACGAAGAGAAGTACGCCGCCTTGCTCAAGTTCTACAGCCTGATGACCATCGCTTCCTCCATCATCTTCGTCAAGCGTCGCGACACCGCCACCGAGATCGAGCGCCGCATGACCGCAGATGGCCACAAAGTCGCCGCACTCTCCGGTGCCCTCGATGGTACTGCGCGTGACGAGGTCTTTTCAAAGTTCCGTACTGGAGAGGCCAAAGTCCTCATCACCACCAACGTCCTCGCCCGTGGTATCGACGTGCAAACCGTCACCATGGTCATCAATTACGACGTCCCCGATCTTCCGACTGGAGAGCCGGACTACGAGACCTATCTCCACCGCATCGGTCGCACGGGTCGTTTCGGCCGCACTGGCGCTGCTCTAACTTTCGTGCACGACCGCAAGAGCTGGGGCCAGCTCATGGACATCTGCAAGCATTTCAACGTCGAGCCGACAAAACTCGACACCGACGACTGGGACAACGTCGAGAAGATGCTCAAGGCCGTCATGAAGAACTCGCGCAACGTCACCAAGGAAGTCCCCATGGACGGCTAGGAGCCGAACTAGGCTGGGAGTTTGCTATACGAATATGAACGCAAGCAGGCAGGCAGGCAGGCATAGGTGACGATGAAAGGGAAAAGACATGATACCAACAAACAATTCGGAAAGGAGGAAAATTGCATGGCCTTACGGCTGCGACGGCGTTGTGAAAGATCGTGTTTGCCGTGCAAAGCACCTGGAGGCTTTCTTTGATTTTCTTCGTAGCAAAGCATGTGGTGGACGGACAAGGGAGCAAGGGAATTTCCAACGCATTCCTACACACTAGGGGTGTTAATGTTCAGCTTCCCATAACAATTGGGATGCCAACCGATCCAATAAATTTCAAAGCCTCACTCAAAACCAAACCAAATCCGCGCCCCAAAATCAAATGCAATCGCAAGAAGCGAATTCAAAACTTTCATTTTATCTCATGAATCTCCGAGTCTCTATCATCTCTCGAATCCCTTCCCCCCACCAATGCCTTAGTTCTCAAAGGCATCGTTCAAATACACCACAAACAACGCCTTGACCCTCGCCTTACTCAGACTATGCTGCCGATTGAGCGCGATGAACTGCCTCCTCAACCTCTGCAACTGCGGCAAACTAGGCGGATTCATCGGCAACTCAACAACCAACCCCTCCCCCTCCGCATCCTCACCGACTTTCACGCCCCCTCCGCCCTCGCCAGGGTGGTCCGCCGCCCAAGCCGTGATAGCAGCAATGACGTCCGAAGTCGACTTGTCCAGCTCGTACAAGTAGTCTTGCTCTGTGGCTGGTTTGAGGACTGTGGCGGCGTTGGGGCGGACGGTTTTGGCGGGGCCCGTGCTGCCGACCAGAGTTTCCCAGATGGAGTCGTAGTCGGGGTGGGGGTCTGTGAAGGGGAGGGCGAAGAGGGGCGCGTCCCATCTGTTCATGCCGTTGGGTTCTTCGTAGCGGAAGATGAGGTTGTCGAAGACGGGGGGGTCGTAGGGTGGTGATGTCTGAGTGTCGGAAGGGGAGGTGGAAGTGGCGTTCTTCAGCGCCTCCTCATTGAACTCCCGACATTTCTCGGGCTGCGTGCCGATTTGCAGCACGCAATTAGGCGTCTGCACGGCTTTGGCCTCGCAGTAAAGTTGGTAGCGAAAGCCCTTGATATAATTCATGCCGTCCGCCACGACGATCGTGTCGCGATCGAGGGCGCGCTTGACGGCGGAACTGAAGCTGGCGCGGGCATCTTTTTCCGCGCGCGCGGTGGCGTAGACGCTTCGGTCGAGCGAGAGGGTGTCGTCGCTGATGTGCTGGAGTTTCAGGCGTTGGATGCGCGGCTCGGTGGAGGCGGCGATGCGGCGGGCGAAGTCTTCGAGGAGTTGGTGGCTGCGGTGCGTTTTGCCGGATTTGGGGTAGCCGGAGAGGAGGAGGAGCTGTGGTTTGGGGAGATCATCTTAGGGATTTGTTTTTTTCTTTGTTTGTACTTTTGATTTTTTTGGTGATGATGTTTTCCGTGATATTTTGGGTTGCAGGTTTTCTTGCCCCGGAGAAGGGGATATTTTTCCTGAGGAATGACGACGAAGGATTATGAGAGGGGGAGGAGAGGCGGGGTGGAGGGGTTTGCGTGCGCAGACAGACACTACTGACTACGCGAAACTACGCACCGGCATGGTTTGGGGCTGGATCAGTGGAAGTGAGGTCTCGTCATTTCACTTGGGATTTGCGGTTAGCTGTGAGGAAGAAGTGGCGCTAGTCTGGGTGTCTGCCAGCTTGGCGGAGAGGGATTGTGGGTGATGAGTGTGGGCACCTTGCGATAACCACGTTTGTCCCGCGGAGGAAGTGAGTAAGAAGGTGGTCTAGAAGGATTATAGGGCGATGCACGTTTTGGCGAGTGAGGTCATTGTTGTGAGAATTCATGTAGGAGGGTGGAAAACTACTGCGGTCTAGGTGTTGAGTTGTGGCGGCTTTCGAGGGCATGGGCGAATTTTAGAATGGTCTTAATTTTTATGAGAGGGCATTTGATTAGATGGCGGCGAGTCAGCCGTGCTGCATTGACAATGGTCCACAAGGATGGGTCACCCATCAAAGAAGACATTTATTGTCAGCCATGTAGGCGGACAGCGATGGCGGTAACCCGGCCCTTATACGGTAGATGGCGCCTTTCAATCCCGCCAGACCGAGCAGTGCAAGTGCTTGGTGCAGAGACCGGCGAGACCGGGAAAACTCGGACGTGGCCTACAGCGAAATCCGACCGCGGGTAGTTGCGAGCTAGCCCATCTAGCCATCCTCTAGCTGGATGAGCGGCCTTGGAGGGATTCTTCGGGTCAAGGTTCAAAACAGCAGCTCCTCGCCTCACAATTCTACTGGATTCCTCCACAAACGGCTCCTCCACAACGCCTGCGCGCAAGGACGACGACTCGCAGATCTCAGAGTGAGTGGAACTGCATTGCGCGGTCAATACCAACAACCCGGCAATCCCCCGTGGAGTGTCTCCATTCCGTCTCCACGAAACACGAAAGACCCTGTGTGAGATTCAGATTGCTTTGGGCAGATCTGCTTCTTCCCCAGCCTGCTAGAACTACAAAAGAATCATCTGTTGCTTCTTCCCTCGGCTACCTGCGCCCTTCTGGAAACTCTGCCTCGCCTGAGAGTCTATTTCTCCATCTTGCCCCATTCGTCAATCCCTTCCCATCGAGCCGCCCTCCAAACCACCTCGGCCTTCATTTCCCCGTCGCATTCGCCAGCCGCCTTGCCATCATCCAAGCGACTGCAACAACCGAAGACATCCCGTATCTTCCTTTTGCATGATCACCGATTGTTCACGCGACAATCCGATCCAAGTAACGCCATTCCAAGCCATCCCACTGATCACCCAGTCTGAGTGGTTATAACGCCTCGGCTCATCCCCGTTCTCATCACACAAGACATACCAACCGGGAAGCGCTTCCGACGAATCAATTGCCGATTTGGGCCACCTATTGCATACTTGCATACCTTAAGTTCATCTTCCGCCTTGGCCGCCACTGCTTTTTCGCCAACAGGAGTACAATACCACAGTACTCCCAGACCCGTCACCAGTCACATTCATATCAAACCGACACACGCCCGGATCGCCTTTCACTCACTTTCATATCATACCTGTGATACTGGAACTCGGCCCGGTAATACGTGACCCTGACTTACAGCCGCGTGTAATCGACAAACTCTATCGGCTACTCTTGCGGCGTCACCTAAAACTCTACGTCTTCCCCACGGCTAAACCATCGGGGTTTCTCCAACTTGACACCCACTCTTCATAATCTCTCACTCAAGATGATGGAGACCAGGTCGCAACGTCGTCAAGCCTACAACCAACGCCCCTCATATCCTCAAATCTCCGCCGACAACTCACCAGCGACTTCATCCGCCTTCAACAGCTCGTCTAGCCTCAACTCCGTCTCTTCCTCGGGCGCATCCTCCCTGACATCCCCGAGCACAGGCATGCCGCAACAGACCTTTTCCTCAGCGCCTCTGCCTTCGCCATCAAATTCCCAACGCCAGAACTACTTCGGCTCTCTATCCACACCAGCACCAACATCGCATCCAGAGCAAATGCCAACTGCACCCAGATGTTCAGTTAGCGAGCAGCACATGGGACAAAGAGGCGATGGTGGCGGTGCGCCAGCAACCACACCCTTCTTGCAAGACTTCAATCTCGTCGCTGAGGCGGCGAAAAGGGCACAAATGGCCTGTCTCATGAGAGACCTGGGAGATGTGGAGCTTTGAGGTCCCGCAACAAGTGTCGCGGACAAAGCAATCTGTATAAGCGGTAAAGGCGTTTGAATGGGCTGATTTCACAATGGGGATATGTCTCCGTTTCTCGGAGAAATGTCATGGGTTTTGGGATGGTATTATGAGGCTATGGTTAGCACTGAGCGTTTTCATGATTTTTTTTCTTCTTCTTACACATCAGAGGCCTCTTATCATCGGTCCTCAATGGCACTGAGTACATGTAGGACTTTTCTTTCTAGATATGACATAATAGCATCCAGATGAATTAATTCTGTTGACCGCTGACTGATGCTTTTCGAATATTTGAGTCTTCAAGAAGAGAATGTCGTCATTCTCGCCTCCCTGCCACCCAGACGAACATGTATGTCCAATTGACAAACATGCCCGAACACAGCATCTGTATGCGCATATGAGGAAATGCTAAGCTTTTGTCAAGTCCACAAAGTTGCTGACAGAAGCTCTCGCAGCAGTGGGAGAAAGTTGCAGCAAAGCGCATGCGAAAGTTCCCTTCCCAGTCGCAATCTCGTTCTCTGAAGCTCGGTTCTCCATCTCCACACCCACGCACCTCACCAGCCGGAAGCTGACGTCGCCTAGCTAGAGACGCTTCGAGTTCCCACCCACCTGCATTCTGCGCTGCTGCTGCTGCTGCAACATCCCCATCCTCTCTGTCTACATCCGTCGCACCCAATTTGTTAGTCCGTCCAGTATACCTTAATCTACGCCTCGTGCGCTTGCCCGCCCGTCGTCTCTGGACCCATTGCGCACCCATCCGCGCATTCCCGGCTGTCAACAGCTCGATCCTGGTGGAGAGCTTCTTTCTTACGAATTAATATCCAACACCTCTGCAACCCGAGCACAAAAGGCCGGCTTTTGCAACACCAACGGCGCTCCTGCGAACATGTCAAACTACAACCAGTACAGCGGATATGGCGGAAACCCGTACGGCGGGGATGACCAGGCGGGCGCATACGGCAGTGGTGGTGGTGGATATGGCTCGAATCCGTACGGCGAGAACCCATACGCGACGGATTACGGCCAGCCGGCTGTAAGACAGAACTTCCAACAAGCAACTGTGCGACCTCTTGCGCATGTGTACTGACCGTGTTATAGCAGCAGCAGCCGCAGCAACCCTCGTCCCGTCTAGGAGCTCCACCTCTCACCCACAACCACTCGACTTACAGCCAGCAGACGCAAGAGTCCTCTTACTCACAACAAGGCGGCGGCGGCCCGGTTGGAGCCAGCAGTGATGCTCCGGCGGTCCCTCCAGTCCCTCAAGGAAATGTCGAATACGTCCAGCCGTCGCCAACAACCCTCTCAAACCCGGACTTTCTGTCGCGCGTCGAAGCCGTCAAAGCCGATATCCGCACGCTCACGACCCACGTCGGCCAGATCGCGACGCTGCACCAGCAGTCGATATCAAGCGCCGACAATGCAGGCTCCTCATCCGCGCTGGAGAACATGGTGACGCAAACGCAGGTGCTCAACACGAGCATCCGGGACCAGATCAAGATGCTCGAGACCGATGCTGTGCGCAGCCAGGGCAACTCCGTCAAGGACACCCAGATCAGGCAGTTGAAGTCTAGCTTTACGAAGCAGCTGCAGGAGTACAGGCAGGAGGAGGCCAATTACGAGAGGCGATATCGCGAGCAGATTGCAAGACAATACCGTATTGTCAACCCCGAGGCCACAGACTCGGAAGTGCAAGAAGCCGTAGGCGCCGACTGGGGCAACGAAGGCGTCTTCCAAACAGCCGTAAGCAATCCATCCTTCCAACACCTGCGAAAAATAAACCCCCTTCAAAAACTAACAACGTCCCAGCTCAAAACCAACCGCAGCGCCACCGCCAACACAGTCCTCGGCAACGTGCGCGCGCGCCACAACGACATCCAAAAAATCGAGCGCACCATGCTGCAACTGCAGCAACTGATGGAAGACCTCGCCACGACGGTCATGCTCCAAGACGCGCCGATCCAGGAAACCGAACAGCACACCGAAAACGTCAAGCACGACACCGAGGCCGGCAACGTGCAAATCGACAAGGGAATCGAACACGCCCGCCGCGCCCGTAAGCTCAAATGGTGGTGTTTCTGGATCGTTGTCGTGATTCTTTGCATTTTGGCTTTGATTCTTGGACTGGTTTTTGGACTCGGTGTGGCGGGCACGGGAGGTGCTAGTGGTAATTAGGTTAGTTGGGGAGGGGGAGCGATGGAGACGTGGGTGTGGATGTGGTGTGGATTTGCACATGGACATGTTTCTGTTCTGATACGAATGTTGTTGTGGTTTTCCTTTCCCTTGCACCGCCGTTGGATTTCTGTTCCGACTTCTATTCGACGGCATCTTTACTTATTCCCTTACTACCCTTCCACCATCCTGGGTCGGAAGCGACGAGGACGAGAGCCTCGGAAATCAGCAATCAGCATACCCTCGCTCGCCTCTCAGGAGTCCTCAGAGCTCTTGTGCGCAGCCTCTCAGACGCAACCCTCAGACCCAGACTCTTTTTTCTTCTCTTCTTGAAGTTGGATACTTCCTTGAGCGCAACAAAATAACAACAATGGCGTTGATATGGGGTTGCGGAGGCGCTCGATGTATTTCTTTTTTTCTTGTCCCTCTTCTGCTTCTTTGCTACAAAGCTTTCTTTCTATACTACCCTCCCGGTTTATGTAGTGTGTACAGAGCAAACTTTCCCAGGCAACTTTTGGTTTCAAGCAGATTTTTCTTTCCTTTCCTTGCCTTTCGTTTCTTTTGCTGTTTTTTTGTCTCGCCTTCCCTTTCCTTCTGACTCCCTTGTCGTCGAACGTTGTATGCCTTACATGCATGCTTGCTTGACTTGGGGAGTGGAAGAGGGGATCTAGGGCTTGTTTGTCATAGTCATCACATATTGGCACGTTTATCGTATTTTGGCACGTTCCTCATCTCACCCTTACGATGGCGGAAGTTTTGACTCAACGTAACGACAACAACAAACGACAAAACGACCAAAAATGGGTTTGGCTCGAGAGGCGTGTATTACACAAGAGTCCAGCTAAAAGAATACAAAATGTCTCTCTCATACCTTACTTTCTCTCTCTCTTTCCACCTACGGCGGGCGGCGAGCAAAAGTCCACGCGAAGAGAAGCTGTGGGAGATGAATGAACTTACCTACCTTTCGTGTGAGGCATTTTTTAGATCTGTGTGATTTCGGTCGGTTCTCCTGTCGGGTCTCTTTGGCATCTGGGTTAGGTAGGTGGAACTAACTGTATTGCCGCAAAGTAAGCGTGGCGAGTTTCTGCAAGTTTCGTCTGTTTTTGTTTATTGTGTGCGTAGTGTGGGTGGTGTCAGCTCTTTGCAGGTGCGAGGATGGATTTCTAGACCGTGGAATGACTTTTTTGGATGAGTTTGTGTTGCGGTCTCAAATGTGGTCGTGTGGGCGACTGCGGTCTAATGGGGGCAGGTAATAACTCGTTCTTAAGAGCTAGGTTTTTTCACGAAAAAACCGAACAAGCCTCACAAGGAAGCGTTTTGAGAAGGAAAGGAAGGAAAAAAAAAAAAAAAAAACAGAGGAAGAGCATAAAGCGTTCTGTTAACAGTTTTCGTGACTGCATAAGAATGGTTCATGGTATTCCTCCTTCTCAAGGTATTCACATGGACTTCTCCGTCCTCCTGAGCAAGTAAAGTGGAGTTTCGCCTTTCCCTTTCAACCTGGGCGCTTTGTGCTGAAACCTTTTTGCGCCTTTTGCGAGCGATAGTCCTTTCTTCTCCTTTCCTTTGGGAAGTCCGGTCTTCCATGTGAGCTCAAATTCTCGAGCTAATAGTTTTTCTTGGCGAGAGTTGTAATTACAAGCAAGTTCTGTGATGAGACTTGCGATATCTCGCCAGAGAAATCCTCAGCTCTAAGATGGGCTCGCTCGTGAAGTGTTCGCTGATTTGCGAGGATCCGAAGCTTCCGATCAGCTTCGTCGTACGACATCTCTCTATGGTGAAGTGCGTAGCCGATTGTTCGGCCTTTTGACTTGAACATCAAAGTGACATACGCTCGCTTGCATCATGGAAAGGTACTTTTCCCCTCCAAAGCTGGCTGTCAGCTACCAAAACCATTCCGCGCCTCGCTATGACTTGGTCGATCCAGCTCCGAGAGCAAGAAGTCACTATAAGCCACTGGGTCCGTCGCATCGGGCATGTCGAAATTATGATCGAAGCCATTAAGATGTTGCGATTGAGGAGGCGGTGACGACATCAAGTGCATGTCCATGTGTTGCTGCTGTTGCTGATGATGATGTTGCGGCTGTGCGTGTTGCGGTGGGAAATCGAACTCGACCGGTTGCTGATGTGTGAGATGATGGCCGTTCGTCGGGAACTGAGCCATGGGCGACGCGGCGACTTGCGGCTGCGATATGGGAGGGGGTTGTGGGCCTTGTCTGGCGTGTTTACGACCACAGCATTGGGCCCAGCTGGTTGTGCCGAAGTTCTGCATGACGGGAGGGCAGTTGCGGCAGGTACAGCCGTTGAGACCGCATTTTTGACAGATGGCGCCGGGGTATTGGTAGGCTTGGTATTCTTGGGTCCAGCGCTCGAAGTTGAAGGCTGGTTGGACGTATGGTTGTTCGTAAGGTGGTTGGGTGATGGCGGGTTCGAAGGGGTTGAGGTGGTTGTTTTGCATGTATGGATTGCCTAGGGAGAAGTCTTGCGGGGCTTCCAGTGGTGCTTCTGATGATTGACAGCAGGAGTTCTCTTCGATTTCCATTTCTGGCTCCTGATAGTGAGGTAGCTGTGTTGCGGGTCCACTGCAACAGGAGGATTTCTCCGCTGGTGGCTGTTGGAATGAGGTCGGTGTACCATAATCGCTAGGCGCAGGAGGTGCAGTGCCAGTCCAGTTTAACGCATCCGGCGGTGCACTATAATCGCGAGGTGCGGGAGGGACGTTGCCATTCCAAGTCATGGGGTCCGGCGAAGCATGTTCAGCCGATCCCATAGGCCCTCCTAAACCCATGAAACCAAATCGTGTTGTAACAGAGGACTTGGGCGACATCATGTCACTGTAAGGAGTTGGAGGAAAAGGCACTTGCTGTTGTGGCTGTTGAGGTTGAGGTCCAGGCGTACCGCAACAGCTCGACATTCGTTGTGGCGTCGTCTCAGGAAAGTATGCAGGCGTATTGGGCATGGTCATGGGCGTCTGCGCAGTTTGGCCGCCTTCGAGCGCTTCTCGTGAAGGGAAGAAATCGATGGTGGGCTTCTGCAACTGGAACAAGACATCCCAATGCTCCGGCTCCAGCAAACAG
Source organism: Cladosporium sp. MBC 237 (assembly GCA_030772445.1). Classification (NCBI taxonomy): domain Eukaryota; kingdom Fungi; phylum Ascomycota; class Dothideomycetes; order Cladosporiales; family Cladosporiaceae; genus Cladosporium; species Cladosporium sp. MBC 237. The sequence continues at coordinate 250,692 of JAPHCH010000007.1, read as the reverse complement.
CAAAACCTGCCCTGCTCATCGCACCGACACTCGCTCGACCGCTTCTCGCCCTTTTTCGATTTGTGAGGGCACTTCGGAATGGCAGTCACACACTTGCACCCACCCGTCGAGCCATACCGGCACGTGCACGAATTCGAAGGCCGGCCGGGGCGTTTGACAGTCCAGAAGATTTTCTGGCGACACACGGGGATTCCGCAGGAGGTGGTGCGGTGGCCGCGGATGCACGACATGCATGCTATTTTGCAGACCTGGTTTGTCCGGCCATCGATGACCTCGATGGTCTTGAAAGGTTTGTCCTGGTCCATGGTGCTGCTGGGGTGTGCTCGGGTTGTCTAATGCAATGATTCCGCGCCTTGTGTAGCCTGCTCTTCATCAGCCATTGTGGTCCCCGCGGATCGGCGCTGGAGGGGTTTGGAGTTCGGACTTGGAGGTGAGATGTGGGAGAGAAATCACATGACAAGAATCAGGGTGGCGAGGGCGATGGAAGTGAGGGATTGAGGGGAGTGATAGTGGTGATTATTGCGAGGACGACGTGGTTGACTCAGGGCATTGCGAGAGGCAGAGAGCAGTTCGATACCGACATGACGTATCGCCAAAAAGAAGAAACACCTACAGTGTGGCCGGCGTCTCTCTCTGTTCGCTTCCGAAGTCAGCTCTTGAGAGTGAGCAAGTTTCCATGCACCATCAGGCGCTCGGACCAGGCTAGGAGGGAGGGACGAGGATGGCGACTAGGGGACAGAGGAAGAGGGCGACGATGGCGGCGGTGGTGGCGGAAGAAGGATGCGAAGGCGTGAGTAGCGAAGACATACAGAAGCGCCACTGAAGGGTTGAGAGGGGAGGGGGGAGAGAGAGTAGGTAACAGTGTTCGACTAGAGGTGTGGTTCGTAGTCAGCACCAGCTCTCGCTCAGGATGGCGAGTACGGCTGTAGGGTAAGGTAGCGTTCAAGAGGTGGAGCCCTAAGCCCCGACCGAGCCAGAACTTTGCACGCCAGACAGCGATCAACGTTTTCGAACTTGTCAGTCAGAGGCCTGCGATTATTGTCTGTCGTCGTCTATCGTTGAACGATCTAGCCGCCTTCCTGGGACAAGCCATTGGCACCCCTCGTGCTGGGCCTGATTTACCAAGTTCCTTACCCGGCTGTCTTGGAAAAATAGCTGCAACACCTCGGCTCGCCTAACGCACCGGCACTCTCTTTTTGCACGTGGCGAAAGGGTAACACTCACTACTGAGTGAATCACCCAGAGCATCCGCCGCCACCTCCGCCGCAGGGTTCTGTGACCCGTCTTTACCGAGCGAGCGCCTGGACTTTTCCACTCCGACGAAACGAGCATGTCGGACAAGCACAGCGACGACGAAGGCGAGCTCGGCATCTTCGCAGAGCCCGCCGACTACTACCAGCCCGAAAAAGAGCCCACCTTCGCCCACCATGAAATGCAAGATGGCAGGGAGTTGAGGCTGCGAATGGTCGGCCACAATCCTCTTTGGGTAAGTTTTTTACCTCCTAGGTACTGCATCTGCCATTAAGGTGTCTATAATAGAATCTCGTCTAATCTGCTCTCTCCTCTCCCCCCCACAGGGCCACCTCCTCTGGAACGCAGGACGCACACTCGCGACCTACCTTGAGACCAACGCAAGCTCTCTCATCCGCGGAAAAACCGTTCTGGAGCTTGGTGCAGGCGCCGGACTCCCCAGTCTCGTCAGCGCGATTCACGGAGCTCGCCACGTCGTCGTCACCGACTATCCGGATGCCGAGCTGGTCGAGAATTTGCAGTGGAATATCGATCACTGCGCTCTTCTCCCTCAGCCTCGCAATGTCAAAGCTGATGGATTCCTCTGGGGCGCGGAGACGGAGAAGTTGATCGTGGATCTCCCTGAAGGGCAGGACCGTTTCGATTTGTTGATTCTGGCTGATTTGCTGTTCAATCACTCCGAGCATCACAAGTTGGTGGCTACCGTGAAGAAGATGCTGAAGCGCAGCGCGGACGCGAGGGCGCTGGTCTTCTTCACGCCGTATAGGCCTTGGCTTCTCCCGAATGATCTTGCTTTCTTCGATCTGGTCAAGGAGGCTGGGTTTGAGGTGGAGAAGTTCTTTGAGCATACGATGGCAAAGGTGATGTTTGAGGAGGATCCGGGCGTAAGTGGCATTCTCCTTTCGATCATGATTTCCCTCGCAGGCCGTGAACGCTGATGTTTTCTTTTTGACTTTGCCAGGATGAGCTACTTCGTCGAACAGTCTTCGGATACAACGTCACTTGGGCCAAAAACCAGTTGCCTTGAGAATGATTCGGCCCCCCCCCAGAAAGATTTAGCACGATGACCACGGAATTGAATTTTGTCGTTGAACGGAATGGCTAGTGGTCGGTTCCGTAAAGGATTCGCAGTCGAGCCGGTTCCTCTTGACCACTTCCACCACAGCCGCTCCTCCCCTCCCACCCACGCAACATCGCCAAAGTCGTTCACGCGAGCCTACCTCCGCTCGAAAGCAGCCGGCGCGACAGTCACGACAACCACCAGGCTCGCCACGATCAGCGCAAACGTCACCAGCGAAACAAGAACAATACTACCTCTTGAAGCTGGAAACTTGCCGCGAATGACATAGTGTTGACTTTCAAAGTATCGATGGAAGCCCAGCAAAAGGATCAGGATGGCTACGCGGAAGAGGTCAGCGTGCGTGCTTGAAACAGACCCCGCGACAGAACACCAATGATTTGTTTTTGGATCTTCGAAAAAACTTACATATTCCGAGAAACGTCGCACCAAGCGGCTTGCCCACGTGTCTGAGTTTGTGCTGAGGCTCGGCATTCGAGAGCAATAATTCAAACAGGGAAAGCGAGGACGTGTCGACTTCTCCATCGCCGTTCTGTAGAGACGTGTTGAGTCGAAAGAGCTGCGTGACCGCCACGCCGATACTCGCAAACGCGAGTGAAGTCCGCAGCCAAGCGAGGAAGGTTCGTTCTGCGTTCCCGAGTCAGTAACCAACCCGTGGGCGCCCATCTAAACCGCATGATTTTGATCACCACCTACCCAAAGCAAGATGATCGCGAGCCACGCTCCCTTTATTCTCCAGCTCCACGCTGCCATACTTCTCCGCCATCCGCTTCCACCACGTCTCGTGCTCTTCCTCTACCACCGCATCCTGCTCTTGAGTCCGCTGCGGGGGCGCCTCACCATTCCCTGCATTGCTTGTACTATCCGCACGCGATCGATTCTTAATGCTCCCTGCTTTTCTCCGCCGGGGACTTTCCTCCTCCGCCGCTCCCTCGTAGCCCGCTCCGCCCTCGTCGTCTCTGCCCTGTAATTGCCCGGCTTCTGCTCCAGTTGCTCCGTATCCACGCGGCGCAGCCCGTCTGAAAATCGCCGTGCCCTCGTCCGCACTACTTTCTGCGTCCTCGGTTGATTTTCTCGCTATTGTGTGTGGACTCGCATTGGGTGTGCGTTTCGACATTGCGAGCGCGTTGTAGGAGCCGAGGCGTTCGACTTTGGGTTGGCTCGTTTGCGCCGTGAAGGAGACGCTGTTGTTTCGCTCGGGCAGTTTGTCGGAGCTGAGAGTTGGCTTGGGTCTGCGAGGAGGTGATGCGCGAGGAGGTGATGGGCGGACGTAGGGCTCGCTTGGGTGGCCTTCCGTCTGCGTTTCGAATGGGCTGTCTCTCTTCTCGGCGGTCGTTGACTTCCCATTGAAAGCGTTCCTGGAACCACCAATGCCTAGCCCGAGACTCTCTTCTTTCCTTCCACTGCTCCCACTGCTGCGTCGTCGTTCCTTCCCACTTGTACCTTCAGGAAGACTGTTCTCGGGAGAATCGTTTACTGGAGGCGGCAACGAGGGTCTGCTCAAGTTCGCATGTGTCCTCTGCGCAGGATCCGAAGGGCCAGCTCTAGGCGTGGTGAGGGAATCGTCCGTCTCCTCTGACGAGTGGAAAGATGAAGACTGGGTTTCGGACGACGGCGCAGAGTGCGAGACAGGCGAGCAGGGTAGCGGCATGGTGGCTTGAAGTACCCCTACGTAGTCGATAACTTATTTTCCCATACACCCCTCGGCTGGCGTTGATTCGAGGCCCGGTAGCAGGCAACTCTGCGAGAGCTAAAGAAAGCTTATTGGAGCTCGATGGCGTCTTTGCAGAGCGGATGGAACCAAGGAACGATGTCGTGATGCGGTACCTGGGCGGGCGGGGGGATCGTCTGGCTTGCGATAATGGTAATATGCAGGGAGGCGCGGCGAGATCTCTCGCAAGGTAGTAGTGGTTGTGTTTGTGAGCACACGCACAAGGATTCCTTTTAGAAACGGACCGAAAGTAAAGCTCTGGGTAGTGAGATTTTTGCTTTTCGATTAGACAACAATAACACGAGCGACAGCAATAGTGTACGCGTTGTTATCGTTATTCGCTCTTCTCAGCCAGCCAGCCTGTCGCTTACGGTTCGGTGAAGAAGCGGTACCAGGAGTATCCGAGCAAGGCCACAAAAGGCGTCTGCAACATTTTTTCGCCCGGGCGAGTAGCAAGGCTCGGAATCAGCAGCAGCGGCTGGCTAATGGGCTATGGCGGGCGCAGGTACAAGCACGGAGACGGAGGAGAGAGGATGGTGAGGGCGGTGGAGAGGATTGCGTGCTCTTAGAGCTTTGCCAGCTTGCCAGCTTGAAACGGACGACGCTCAGGGCAGCCAGCAGTGGAGGAGACAGAGACCAAGGGACACGCGCAACGGGCGTGTGGGCTTGCCCGCATGCTTGTCTTGTTTCTTAGCGTGGGGGTGGGAGGGGTTAAATAAAGCCGACATGAATCGATATCTATGTACCTAGGGATTGTATCTTATCATTTAGCGGGGATGCCCAGATATGCCCAGGTCAAAGGGATAGCGGGTAATTGATTGAAGTGTGCTGTGCATTATTGCCTGCTTAGAAGATAGGTAAGGTATATGCACCCAAGATCTGTTATCGCAATTTAGGGTGCAGAGCAGGCTAAGCGAGGATCAGTGCAAGACAGACCGAGCAAACGGAGAAGCCGAGGTCGCAAAGGAAAGGGTTTTAGGGCAAGCTGCCTGATTGATTGAAGGAAAAGCCCAATTGCCAATGGCTGGCTGGCTACTGAAACTGTTTGGTATCGAAAACCTAGAGGTGCAGGGAAAAGAAAAAGGCCAGCCCAATGGCGAGCACACAGGCACGACAACATCACCCACTTAGACACCAAGACCCTCCAGTCCTCTGCCCATTTCCAATTCATCGACAATCTCAGGCAAGAGACCTTCTAGCTCATCCTCTCTCACGCCAAGAGCACCAGTGATCAGCTTTTTATACTGCTGCTGTTTGCCCTCACCCAAGCCGGCGCGAGCCAGATGGCTCGTCACCTGTTGCACCAGTTGTTGCCGTTCGTCCTTTAAGTCGAGAATCTCACGTGCGTACCGGAGCTGCAACTTGAGAAGTGCCTCCTGGTCCAGAGACTCATCCGGTGGACCCTCAGGAGGTTCTGAAGCAGATGACTGGTAGAGATTGTGAAGGCTCTCGGCCTGGTCGGCCTCGAGTAACGCAATGCACTCAGCTTCGACCGATTCTAGCTCTGCCGAAAGACTTTCATCAGAAATTGTACCGCCGGCAGTTTGCTCGGCCTCTTTTGATCGCAGCTCATCGGCTTGACGCTTGAGCTGCTCAAGTTCGGCCTGGCGCATGTTGACCACGCGTTGTGCTTCGGCGAGCTCGGCATCCTTTTCTGAGATTTCTGCATCGATTGCGGCAGCAAGTTGACGCATTTTCGCAGAAAGTGTTGGTGTGATGTGTGCGGCAATTTTTAGAGCAGGCTCGGATTTGTAGATGATTTCATCCGGCTCGTTCGACCCTTCTAACGAAGTATGAGGAACCAGCGGATCGAAAGGGATAGCATTAGGTGGTTGAACGGCACCACCTATTGCGCTCATCGCATTTGCAGATTGGAAGGGAGAGGAGCTGAGCTGTCGGGCACGCTCCTGGCGGCGATTGTTAAGTTGAACAATGAGTTGATCTGCGGTGATGTTCGCGTTGTTGGGGATGTCGACCGCAGCGTTGCGGCCGATCAGACTGCGAACACATTTGCGAGCCCCGTTGCGAGCTGCGATGGTGATGGCAGTGTCGCCCTGGTTGTCAATCTCGTTCAAGATTCGCTCAATCTGATCTGGAGAGAGTACTTCCGCCATCTTGTTAAGGATGCAGTCCATGTAGTACCTAGCACACTGGTACTTCTTCTTACTGACGGTTGTGTTGGAGATGTGATGGAACACCGTAGACCCTGCCCAATCTTGCATGTTGACTGTGCGAATGAGTAATGAGGCAATGCGCTCCATGTTTTGCTTGTCGTGGATATTTGTAAACACAACGGAGCGCATCAAAGGTGTCTCGCCACTCTTAGATTGTACATCAATGCTCGCCCCGCTGTTAATGAGGTGTTTGACGACATCAAGATCGCCCATGGCGACTGCCCAGTGCAGAGCAGTATATCCTTTTTCATCAATCGGAGCATCGAGGTTAGCGTCCTCCGGTGGCATGGGGATTGACGAGGGCACATTCGCATCGTTGTCCAGCACGAAATAGTCCATGAGCTCTTCCGCCCACATTGAAAACGCATTCTGAGCTTGCACCTGTGCCTGAACCTCGGGGTCCTGCATGAGGCGCCTACGCTTTCGGGAGGAGCCATATGGATGAGTGTCGTAACCGTCAAAGACCGACTCTGTTCCTATGCTTCCTTCCGGGGTCACGGCTCGGTGATCGTGCATTTGAATGTTGGCATGATCGTAGTCGGGTGGTGGCATATATGCAGCTGAAGAGAGTCAGTAAGTGTATTCTGCGACATAAGTGAGGGCATGCTTACGTGCACGTGCCGGAGCTCGCCTTGCTTGTGCCGCTCCGCGAGGCATGCGTGGCTTTCCCGATGCAGCAGTAGCATGCTTTGGTGCAGGAGGAGGTGTCTTGTCGCCTGGTACGAAATCGAAAATTGGCCGCATCTTTTCCAGCACTTTGTTGCGTTCCGCAAGCATCCTGCCGTCTGGGAGAGGAATCCATGTTCCTTGATATTTTCCGTATCCGCCCTGGACCTTCTCGTGTACACCCTTTTGCACCTCACGCTCAAGGATTCGAGTTCTGGTCGGCTTGTCGTAGTCTGCCACTTTCAAGATGTGTGTCGCATTGATCCAGTCATCTGCTCGGCGTCGCATGCAATGATTGCCTTCGCAGTTGAACTCGTAGACCGGGACCTATTCAGAGTGCGTTAGCGCTGAGCTCGCAACTGCATGCAATTAGACTACTCACATTACTATATGTCGCACTGTACACCTTGTCCGCCATGATGGCCGATCTCGCTGTCGCTGCTAGACAGCCTGGCGGTGATGTAAGTATGCCTTCCTTGTTTGCGCTGCTAAGCAATTGATCGGCTTCGATAATGAAAACAAATCGCCTGGAAGATTAGCTGTTTGAAGACTGGAACATGCAGTGGTGGAGGATTTGGGCGAATGTTCGTTTGTCCGGGTCTGGGAACACCGTTAAAGTGGTTCAGGAATCGCGTCGCGTGAACCGGCGCGCGCGATTGACGTCGAAAGTAAGTGAGACCCTGGTGGCGCTAGATTCTATAGGGTTAGCGCAAAAGGCTGCAGCCGCGGGACATCGAATGACTGCAAACCCATAAGCTATGGGATGAGTCGAGAACGTATGTAAGATTTTTGAGTTGTTACACGCCATCTCGACAGAAAGTAACTATCAAAATGTCCAGCGACTTGACAGATCATTCGCCACACCAGCCGGTCCCTGCGGCGCCCATACCCACCGCCTCGAATCTTATTCTCATCGACAACTACGACTCCTTCACCTGGAACGTCTATCAATATCTCGTTCTGGAAGGTGCAACAGTCACCGTGTACCGCAATGACGAGATTTCTTTGGATCAACTAATCGCTGCGAAGCCAACTCAATTGGTCATTTCTCCTGGACCCGGCCACCCGTTGACCGACTCAGGCATCTCTAAAGATGCGATCAAGCATTTCGCCGGCAAGATCCCCATTCTGGGTGTATGCATGGGCGAGCAATGCATTTTCTCTGTCTTTGGAGGTACCGTTGCTCAGACTGGTGAGATTCTCCACGGAAAGACTTCGCCACTTCGCCATGACGGAAAGGGCATGTACTCTGGCCTGTCGCAAGATCTGCCCGTGACCAGATATCATTCGCTCGCCGGAACACACCCAACTCTGCCCGAGAGCCTCGAGGTCACCTCCTGGATTGCCGCTGGACCGGACGGCGGCAAAGGTATCATCATGGGCGTACGACACAAGGAGTTCGTCATTGAAGGCGTTCAATTCCACCCGGAGAGCATTCTTACTGCAGAGGGACGCATGATGATCAAGAACTTCATGCTCATGCAGGGTGGTACGTGGGTAGAGAATGAGAAACTGCAAAAGGAATCGAAGTCTGCATTGAATGGTGTACCGCAAACCAACACTGCCGCCACCGATAAGAAGACCTCTATTCTGGATCGTATCTATGCTCAGAGGAAGGTCTCAGTCGAAGCCCAAAAGCTTATTCCCTCTCAACGCCCGGAGGATCTTCAGGCATCTTATGACCTTGATCTCTCGCCACCGCTCATTTCCTTCCCGGATCGTCTCAAGCAATCGCCATTCAAACTCTCCCTTATGGCTGAAATTAAGAGGGCCTCTCCCAGTAAAGGCATCATCTCGCTGTCGACGTGCGCACCCGCGCAAGCACGCACATACGCTTTGGCAGGAGCAAGCGTAATCAGTGTCCTCACAGAGCCGGACTGGTTCAAGGGCTCCATTGATGACCTGAGGTCAGTTCGCCAAGCGCTCGCGGGAATGCCCAATCGCCCGGCTGTTCTACGTAAGGAGTTTGTCTTCGATGAGTACCAGATCCTCGAGGCTCGCTTGGCTGGCGCGGACACGTTCCTTTTGATCGTGAAGATGCTTGACACCCCTCTTCTGGAGAGACTGTACAAGTACGGTCAGAACCTCGGCATGGAGGCAGTCGTTGAGGTGAACACTACGGATGAGATGGAAATCGCTGTCAAGCTTGGCTCGAAGGTCATTGGCGTCAACAACCGCAATCTCACCACATTCGACGTTGATATGGACACTACGAACCGACTCATGGAAATGGTTCCAGAGGGTACGACTCTCTGTGCGCTGTCCGGTATCACAGGCCCACAGGATGTCGAGCCTTACATCAAGACTGGTGTTGGTGCTGTGCTTGTCGGCGAGGCGCTTATGCGCGCCAAAGACACTACGAAATTCATCTCGGAACTCCTTGGCGGAAACCAGAACCAAATCAAATCAAGAGTCTCCAAAAACATTGCTGTCAAGATCTGCGGTACTAGGAGTGCCGAGGCAGCAAAGACCGCCGTTGAGGCCGGTGCAGACCTCATTGGTATGATCCTTGTTGCTGGCCGAAAACGGTGTGTGAGCACTGAAACTGCACTCGCTATCTCCCAAACGGTTCACAACACACCAAAGGCCGGTGTTTCGTCAAAATCACACACCTCAGCTGCCGGCACAGAGAAGGCTACGTCATTCTTTGAGCACAAGGGTGCATTTGCAGTACAGCACCCGTCTCGGGCTCTCATTGTTGGCGTGTTCCAGAACCAGCCTTTGGATTACGTGCTGGAGCAGCAAAAACTTCTGAACCTCGACATCGTCCAACTTCACGGTCAGGAGCCGTTAGAATGGGCATCTATCATTCCCGTTCCTGTGATTCGCTCGTTCAAACCCGGTGAGGCTGGTCTTGCCACACGTGGCTTCCACTCACTGCCTCTTCTTGACTCAGGAGCTGGAGGTACTGGAGAGCAGTTGAACATGGGCAACGTCATTGATCTACTGAAGAAGGATGATGGCTTGCACGTGTTGTTCGCTGGTGGTCTGAGCCCTGATAATGTTGCTAAGGCGGTTCAGAGTTTGGGCGAGCAAGCCGAAAAGGTGGTGGGTGTTGATGTCAGTAGCGGCGTTGAGACCGATGGCGAGCAGGATTTGGAAAAGATCAAAGCGTTCATCAGGGCAGCAAAGGCGCTGCGATAGAGATCTGTAGGTAGACGATGTATGTGCTATGTTCATGTGCTTTCACTTCCCTTTGCTCACTTACACGGACTGTCGGCTCACATGCGTTTTCAGCTCATGGCTTCGGCACGTCACGGGTCAGTCAAATTCATGCTCACTTTCGTCCCAGATGTCAGTGAAGATGAACTCATTGCACGTGCTCTCATCAAATTCATAACGTCGTGCAACTCTTCCCTTCATCATCAGCTCTTCCCCCTCCTCCACCACCCTCATCACCATCAAACTTCAACACTAACATAACCATACATGTAATCTCCATCTCCACCTCCACCTACGACAACAACAACAACAACAACAACAAAAACAAAAACAACAACAGCAACACGAACTCAAGCGAAGCAGACTACTCTGCTGCGGCAGTCACACGGCACATCGAGGTATCGAGTCGAGCAAAGCCTCGATCGGACACGGTGACTTGACAGCAACGATTAGCAACAAACGCCCACTGAACAAATAAATCTAGCAGCCCCCAACAATACCATAGTCATCCCAGCAAAGCTATCGGCAGCAGTAGCCATGGGAGCCAAACCCCTCAATAAATACAATATCGTGCTCGACCACCCCATCTCCTCCTGGACCCGCAAAGACGGTTGGACAAAGGAGAAGATCCCGAGATGGGTCACGAATGCCGGCGGAACAGTTCAACCCCAGTTCGACGAGAACACCACACATCTAGTGGCTGATGAGAATGCTTGGAGAAACAAAAGTAAAAAGGTTCAACTTGCCCTTGCAGCCATCGATGAAGGCCGCAAGGTATTCATTGTGAGCCCAGACTGGCTGGAGAACTGCCTTCACGATCAGAAGAAGTGCCGAGAGAGCGCATACTTGTGGGAGAAGTTGGCACCGCTCACGCAGAGCGGTAAGCAGAAGAAGCGCAGCAAGCTGCCCGTCGAGGAGGACGATGTGGAAGGAGGCAGAAGCCATCAGGCAATGATGAAAGAAGTCTTCGACGAGTCGACGGAGAAACACCTCAACGAGCATGATCGCAAGGCCCTGGAGGATCAGATTGCTGGCGAGGAAAGGGTCAGGAAGGAACTTGAGGAAGCCGAGGCCAAACGCAAGGCAGTGGAGAAGGAAGAATTGGAGAAGAAGCGTAGGGAGCATGCAGCTGTGATGAGAAGAACTGCCAAGAAGGGCAGGGGTGAGGAGTTCATGGGTAAGGCTTGGTGCGATTCTACCGGCAGCGTTGGTAGGGTTTGCTAACATTCCATCTCAGAAAGCAACCACATCTACAAGGATAGCACCGGCTTTGAGTACGACATCACGCTCACCAAAGTCGACACGCGTGTCAATAGCAATCAGCGATGCACGCTCACGGTATGTGGCCCCTTGCAAGACCAATCTCTCTTGAATCATGACTAAAGTCTGCAGATCTTCGAGTCCAATGCACTTCCACACACTTATGGGACAAATGCACACTTCGCCGGCACGGTCGAGCGTCCCCGTAACAACATTCTTGTCGGTCTTGGTACAAATCTAGCCACTGCCCTGCGCATGTGGCGTCTCGCCTTTCGAGAGCAGACTGGCATCGACTGGGACAATCGCATCAAGGCGCACAACGAGCGCGTCCGCGCCAAACAGCTCCGCGCCGAGTCTGGGCCATTTAACGAGACTCGTGGGGAGGACCAAGAAAATGTGCTTTTGGCGGACAGGAAATTCGAGTACATGCCTCCAGTCTACGGGCCGAAGGGCTTGTTGCCGAACGGCAAAGACGAAGAGCCCGAGTTCGTCAGGCGTAAGCGCCGTGAAGACAGGTCCAAGGGAAACTACGAGCAGGTTGAAAGGTGGATGATGAGTGGCGCCAATGGCAGTGGACCAAATGAGGCCATTGACTTGACCGAGGACGAGGAGCATGCTGGAAACCCCGAACCCAACCTCGTGAATGGAGGCGATTCCGATCTGTCATCTAACGCCATGGAACCCGCTCGCGGCATGGCCGGCATGGATGAGGGCGCCGCAATTAACAGCATTGAACCAAGTGGTGCTGCTGATAAGATTGGCGGAGCGGATGCTATGGCAGGGATGCAAGAATGGCTCGACCAGACCCAGCCTTTCGATGCTGAAAACCTTCTTGACCAGCCGTCGCAGTTCAGTTTCGACCAAGTCAGCTCATTTGAGTTTGATGACGCTTCAGCACAGCAGCAGCAGTTCGACTTCGATCAGGACGAAGCGACTCTGGGTGGCGATGAGGCGCCCGCGCCTGCCACGAGCAGCCAGCACAATGCAGAGTCCATTCAATTCGGAACGGACGAGAACGCAGCTACCAACAACGACGACCAAGGCGCTGAAGCTGGGTTTTCCTTTCTTGACAGTGTCCAGCAATTTCTCGAGGCGCACGAAGGAGCTCACATGGGAGGCCTACCAGCGGAGACTCCAGTCGGCCAGACTCAATTTGCTGTCGATGTCGGTGATGAGTTCTTGAACTTTCTTAATGCGAAGCAAGACTCGAACACTGCAGGGGGAGAAGTGGGATTCGGACCAGTACAGTCTGCGGTAAATGAGTGGCATGAGAGCAGCATGCTCGATACATTCGGTGGCGCCGAGTCCGCATTGGGCAAGCGCAAACGTGAGGGCGACTCTGAAGGACTCGAAGTTGATGAGAAGAAGTTTGCAGACGAGAGTGCCTTCACTTCTGGCGACGGAGAGTAGGGGTCTCATATTACGGGATAGTCGGATGGTTATGCTCAAATTGAGCTTTGGGGGTTGCAGAGTTGACTGTACAATTAGTATGCCAGGTACCACAAAATGCGAGAAGAATGAGTTTCCAAGTTTCTATGACCAGCAGGAAAATATTGGCAGCACTCGTTCAACAAAGAATATAAGGAATGCGCGGCCTGAAACCAGTCATTTCAGGCAGCTTACAACGCAGCGTCGTCGACGTTAGTACACCGACAAGTGATTTTGGCCGCTAGGATCGCAACACGTGAGAGGAAAGGTCTCCAAGGCTGGTAAGGTCGTTTCAACAGCCAGCAAATTCAAACCTTTGCTCGTCATTAAAAGACGGCACGGTAATCATGTCTCTTGGAACAGCACAAGCATGGTATAATCATTCCCACAGGGCCAAACGGCTCCCCTCTTTGTAATATGTACAGCAGCCACATAATGAAATCTTGTGTTTTCTGGCTTTGCGTCTCTTTTATCTTTTTTCATCGCTAATCAAGCACTCCATCTAGTTGCTCCTCTGGTCGGGGTTCTGTGCCTTCAGCTCATCCATCTTCTTGACTCTCAGCTTGAACTCCTCGTACTGGCACTTCTCGTATGAATGCCTCTCGTCCTGGTCGGTGTTAGTAAGCGTGCCGAAAACCCGGGGATCCATAGCCCGCCGATGCGGTGTCGTGGGCGGTCATACCTCGCACTTCCAGGGCAGGTACCAGTTCGCGGGGCGGCATTTGTTCAGAGGGATGAGGAGGTGGGCGCAAGAGTCGCGGTAAGCAAGAGGCAGCTTTGCTTCGGACATCTGTTGTCTGCTGGCGGCTATAGGTGTGTCAGCACTCTTGTACAGCAATCCCCATTGTCGAGAGAAATGTCGCATTGCGCCTGTTGCTGTCGTCGCGGCGCAGGGACGGATCGGTACATACGCGTGTTGGGGCCGTCATGGCCGAGGCCAACTGCTTCCTTAACGGTTTCGGTGACGGTCATGTTGTGATGTGTGATGTGAGGCCGGGTTGCTCTCTTGCCTTGCTATCATACACTAAGCACATGAAGTCGACGAGGCATTGGCCCGGACGGCGCCCAAGGCAGGAACGGCTTGCTTTCCGCCGTAGGTGGTCCAAGCTCGACCTTTTGTGAACGCGCGATGGCTATTGTACGAACGCGACAATAACACTGCTGGAGCTGACCATTCACTCACTAAATTTGGGAACGGAGTTGCGCATTGGGTCTATCACTCGACATAGACAAACCCGACGAAATGAAATAGATCCCACTGTTTAGCCTGGAGCCGTGATCTACAGCTCACTTCACTCCGACAGCATTGCTTGTCTTCACTACTCCAGCCAAACTTTTCGATCTTAAAGCCGGCGCAACAACGCAACCACCATGGCGGGTAAGCCTGAGGCGACATACTTCCCGGCGCTGGACAAATGCCTGTCTGGCACAGAGTCTCTCATACCCTGGAGATCTGTATACACCGCTCTTAGCGATCTCCAAAGTGCCGAAGCAAACACCGCATTGGAAAGCTTCATCTCTGACGAGGAAACCCGCGACATATTGGCCAGGTCATTTGCTCCTTTTCAGAAGCCTTCTCCTCAGACCAAATCGAAGTTCGACACCAAAACCGCGCCAATCAATGTTTCGCAACCACTCAACAACGACTACGATCTGCAGCAATTCAAAGATGATGCGCTTTGGATCTCGAAAGAGCTTGATATCGATGAAATCTCGGCACTGAGATGCGCTGTCGTGGAGTGGCAGCAGAGACCAACAGATTTGTTGTTGGGTAATGTGCAGAGCGGTTCCGCGAGCGAAGACCTTTCGCAATCGTACTTTGGCAAGAGCAAGGCAACATTGGGGGTGCCTGGCGATACTGGAGCAAAGAAGGGCCCGGATTTCTCGGATACTGAGCTTCGACGACAAAGACTGCTTCAATTGTGTTTTGAAGAACGAAGTGCTGCCAGCGCGTGCAGTGCAATCCTGATATCGCTCGCAGCCGGCGCGGCGAATGAAAGCTTGAGAGAAGCCGTCACACCTGTCTCTCCCCTTTCGGGGGAGCACAAAACATGGCTGCAGTTTCAGGCTGACCATATCTACACTGTCGCAGACGGCGCTTCGAGCAAGCTGTCAGCGTGCATTCAAGCTGTTGGCGATCTGGCCAAAAAGCTCGAAGGGCCTTCTCAATGGCCTAGTGCACTTAAGGACCGCCCTGAACTGACTGTTGCTTACTACGATGCTGTCATTCAAGATCTGGTCAACGCCATGCGAGTGACTTTGGCGCAAGCTTTCGCTTCGGAATCCGCTCTTACACCTGTGGAAGTACGCGACTGGTTCAAGCTCATGCAGTCTCTTGGATTTTTTGGTGACTTATCCCCGATGAGCGCTGCCCAAAACGTTTATATCCCGATACTTCAATGCCTTGTTTCCATCTCAAGTGCAGCCATACTTAAACTCCCGGAAACAATCGAGGAAATTGAACGCAGGCGGAATGCAGCTCAGAACAAGAACGCGCCCAACTACCCTGAATTGGGAAGCGGCCCTTACATTGCCGATGACGCTTGCGTGAGAGAAATCAACGTAATTCTCTTCCAGGCCGCTGACTGTGGCAACAAAGTTGCTGGCCCCGCAATTTACGCTTGGAGTTTGATCACGATGATAATTCGCGACCACGCAAAGAGTGATCAGGCACAGCATGACGAAGACGCCAGCGACCGCGAGACCGGCAGACGTTCATCTTCCATCAGGCGTGTACCCAGCAGAACTCAGACTGCGGTGGAAAAGACCTGGGAAGCTCTCCAGGACATCGAGCTCGGAGAGCAGCGCGAGGACCCTCCTCAGTTTTTTGCAACGATTGCAACCGACTACATGCAAGTCTATACTATCATTGGAAACCTCAGTAACAGTGTGGCCGCTGCATTCGCTGCAGAGTCAGACTGCTCCACAGCGCTGTTCGGCCGTCTGGTGTTGTTCGAGATCGTCAGGGTGAGCTTGCCACTGGTACAGTACGGAGAAGAAGTTTTAGAGGCTTTGCTAGCTCTATTCACACCCGATACGCCTACGAGGAATCTTGTTGATGTGTCGGGCCCCATATACGAGCGTGCTTTGTCCGATGGTGAGCGTTTCAGACCTTTCATCCTGGATCAAGCATTTGCACGCTACCCATACGAGCTCTCACCTCTACTCCGTCTCCTCACCTCTCTGGCATCTGTTCGCTCGGAAGATACAGTCCACGTTGTAGAGTTGATGGATGACTTGAAGAGCTTCACTGTACTGGTACCGGAGCATTTCAAAGCGTACGCCCTCGACCACGAAGATGAAGGAACGAACAGCATGCACCTCACTGAGAACTTTTCAATATTCGACCCAAGGCCATCCCTCGACTTCTACCAAAGCCAAGAGGAGTCGCGCGCGTTGGTGCTTGCAGACGGTGGTATTTCCAACGCAATCTCAACCATCCTTGCAGGCACCCCTGGTATCATCGTCAAAGACACCCGGCCTTTTGTTCTGATGTTGAACCACCACCACTCCGGCCTCGCCTATCTTGGAGTCTTGCTTTCAACTCTACTGCCAAATTCCGAGCTCATCATCCCAACATCGAGTCACATGATCGATAGACAAACTGCGGCAGAAATCGTCAACTTTCTGGTAGTGTTGGTGAAAGGCGCTTCGACTCGCGAAGACAGCGATCACATCCTTGGGCGTTTCTCGTTCTCTCTCAGAGAGGATCTGGATATCATTTCTATCTTGGCTGAAATCATGGAACTCGAGCTTCTTGCGTTCATTGATCAGAGTGCCCAGGAGGGCTCTCTACAGCTGCTCATAGCTTGCACTGACTTTTTTGACGCCCTTGTCGCTTACACTCCTGAGCGTACTTGGTCGTGGTTGTCAAGGAGTAGCTTGCTCGGCATGAACGCGGGTGTCAGCGCTCTCGTTGCCGTGGTCTCTGGCGTGGAAGTCCGTGCTGGCCAGTACGGTTTCTTGAGCTCTTGCATCAAACTTTACGAGTCCATTCTTGCAGACGCAACATTCGGTGTAATCAAGCGTAAGCCTAAGACCGAAGCAAGTCAGCCTAGACGTCGTTTTGATTCGCCGATGGAAACGCCTGAACAGACTCCTGAGCGCACCATCTCGCTCGTACTAGCGGCCTATACTCGCATTGCGCAGGATATACTTCTCAATCTCAACGATTGGGGCTTCGGTATCCTTGAGGAAAAGTCTATCGTCGTCACCAGGCTCTGCAATGCGTTCAACCGTCTGCTAAAGGCTGCGTATGGCATTGACGCTGGCACCAATGATGGCAAGAAGGTGACTGAGGTCTTGTCTGTCGCAGCAACAACTCAGACAATTTCTGACTTTGTCTTGACGCCTCTTTCCAATGTCCTGGCCCAAGGCACTGGTGTCAACGAGAGCTCACTCGTCCCGGCTCAGCGGAGTATGATTGAGAGCCAGACCATCTCTGTCTGCAAATACCTGACAACAGTAATCCGGACCCTCAAACTCCGAAGCCAGACTGCAGGTTCCCTTCCCACACAGCTTATCAAGCTGTCTCCTCTTCTCGCCAATCTGTTCGCCGCAAGTCAATCCTTCAGGACGCCAATGACCGAGTTGCTCGCCGAGCTACTTAAACCGGCAGCAGCGGACAACACAGAGATCCCCTCCATTCTTGGACAACTAGACTATGAACAGTCTAAGAACTTCCTGGCTCTGCTTTCACAACTCGATAGACCGTTGAAGGACCTGCAAGCCGAATGCGCAATCTGGCATTTCCTCGCTGCAATCTTGGAGAGTAACCAGCAATACTTCTCCATGTATCTCCTCACGGGCTCGTTGCCTAAGGAAAAATACAAGTCCGACGACAAAGCGAACAATCACAGGACCATTCTGGGATATGCGCTTGAGCAACTGGCCGATATCCGGGAGCTAAAGCCTGCCCGGGCTATTGCTATGCTCCAGTTCGTAGCAAAGGCACAAAAGGTCTGGATCTGGGCTACCAACGAAGTACGCACAAAGTCCGACTTCTTGAAGAATGCAATGACTTGGCTCAATGATATGAAGCCACTATCGAGATCTGGAAACGTCACTGAGGCAAGAAACTCCATTCCTGAAATTCAGATGGCAGCGCTCGTCTGCGATATCCTGGCTGTAAACCTGCATGCCAACCTCGAGATTGGTGACAAATCACAGCTTCAGTCCATTTCATCGAGCTTGAAATTCCTCAGCGAGCAAGCGACCAAGGTGGATGGATACAACAGTTCACTGCAC
This sequence comes from Cladosporium sp. MBC 237, assembly GCA_030772445.1. NCBI lineage: Eukaryota > Fungi > Ascomycota > Dothideomycetes > Cladosporiales > Cladosporiaceae > Cladosporium > Cladosporium sp. MBC 237. The sequence goes on along the minus strand of JAPHCH010000007.1, from coordinate 232,715 downwards.
GCCAACTTCGCGAAGAACATGCCGAGGAATCTACCTTGTGTGCCAGCTGACTTCAAGCGCACTCAGGCTAACCCAGCTCCTCTGGGTGACAAGTACTTTTACGACGTCGAATTGGCAAGCGACATTTTGGGCTTCGATGCACACTGGCCCGGTAAACAAGGATTCAAGGAAGAGTTCGACCGTGCAAACATTAACCTAAGCCTTGTTGAGGCGCAGAGCCGTCTTCTAAGCTCTTGGAAGACCTTGGCTACTACGCTTTCCGAGTGCGTAGATGGCTCTCCTGAACTTCAGCTTGTGCTTGCAGCTACAGCGCAGAACGCACTGAATGCGAACAGCAACACGAACCTGGATATCCCGTACGCTGCAGAACTTCTGCAAACAAGAGCGGATCTTGCTTTTGTCCTCATCTCGCGTTTGGTCAACGCCAAATCAGAGGTCGAACAAGTCAGAGATTTGTTGCCTGTGGCGTGGCATCTCGTAAAGACCAGCCCCGTCGACTACGATGTCGCACGCGCGCCGCAGGATCTTAAGTACTACACCACTCTACTGCAGATCCTTTACCTGTCTCTGCAGCCTCACACATACTTGAGCCCGAAACCGCTAGCTGCTGGTATGGGTACAAAGACTATCCTGCATCCCTCTACAGGCGCCATCCTTGTGGAGATTGTGGGCCGGACAATCGCCACCGGATTCCGGGCCCTCTGTGGAAACCTTCACACTAGCATTGAGCTTGCGCGGCCGGATGACTTCCTCCTGCTCTCCGCTCTGCTGCGCGCTATCCTCTCCGTACGCGGTGTGCAGCAGATTCACGCCCAGATCGCCGACGTGGTCGCTGGATCTAGCATTGTCCGCGGTGGACTCAGCCTCTTCTCTTGGTCTGACCAATTGGCCGAGTATACCGAGCAAGACCCCGTGTACGGTTCTATCTCCGCCAATCTCTTGGTAACACTATCTTCCGTGCCTGATATCGCCGCACAAATCGCTGCAGACGGTGTCCTGTCCCAGCTAAGCACTGCAAACCTATGCAACTACTTCCGCAAGGAAGGTGGCAAAGGTCCGTTCGACGAACCAGTCCGCATGTTCACCATATGGTCTGATGGCCTCCTGCCTCTGTGCCTCAACCTCCTCGACGCCGTGGGCCCGCCAATCGCAGCGGAAATCTCGCATTTCCTCAACTCATTCCCCGCTCAGCTCGAGCGCGCGGAAAAGTCTTTGATGAACGCGAAGCCAACTCCTCGCAACCCGCGTGCCGGTTCTGTGACTTTGAGCTCCGTCTCCGAGGCCCGCAGTCTCATCCTCATCTCCCTAATTCTGCGCTCAACCATCGCCATTGGCGCCGCAGAAGGCATTGATGGCACGGACGTGCAAGAGCTCAAGCTGAACGTGCAGGCTCTCAAAGACGATGCCGAGAGCTTGACAAAGAACGAGAGGAGTCTGAGGGATCGCATCGTCGTTTCAACGGAGCGAGAGGCGACTCTGCAAACTATCAAGGGCAGTGTTGGTGGCTACGATGATGGCTTGCAGGCGGCAATCGTGAATGTCATGAAGAGTATTGCTGAATTGGGTTGAGAGTTTTGGGAAGATATGGTGGTCACGTAGAAGTTGGTTGGTGTTTGATGTATGGAATGCTTTCAGCGAGGCGTCTTGGAACGGATTTTGCGACGTTTGGTTTGAATATATCGATCTGTAGCATACTGATTATCGATTGTGCTGAGGAAGGTCGTGCCATTTTCTCATGTGCAGTCTCTTTGTTCCACCTTTGAACCTCAACTACGATCAATGCGTTTATCTGCCTTATCTTGCCTTGACCCCGAGATCTGCATAGTAGTCACAAGAATAAGTTAGTTCAGGCCTTGCCCAGAACTTCTTAAGACTACTATAAATTCGCATGTTCCTTGTCGGCATATATGCATTGGTCTACATACCGGAAATCCGACTTACCGTTCCACGTCATCGAGCAGACTACATTGCATGCAGTCCTAGCCTCCGGTGGAGGTAGCCATGCCTTTGCGGCTGAACAAATGGTGTATAGTCAGTCCTCTAATGTGGCGTTCTTCGTGCACAATCTCAGAAGCCAGATCACTCGGGAACGTCGTTTAACACGACCCTCTATAATTTTACCTCCACATCATGAACAGACTTTCCACTTTCGATGTTCTCTGATGGCGTGATAGAAGATCTGTAGAAAGAAGCAAAGAAAACGCTAATCGAGTCCCTAAGGCGCCCTTCCCCGCGCCATTAATATATTGGCCGAGATTGGAAGGTGACTTCGCATGGCGCACTGCTGGAATCATGCGTTAGCCTGCAGAGACAAAGAGAACATCCCGCTCATGTAAGGCAAGCAGTGGTAAACGTCTAGAAGGCGACAGAGCTGAATCAAGCGAGTTGACAAACAAAAGCGCCTCCACAGAAGATGCTGATCGTTATCGAAGGATTCCTTCGACGTGGTATACCTCTCCCTCGCCTCGGACAAGAGCGGTGAACGAGGTTCAGGCGAAGGTGCCAAGGGCGCAATCAAGCAAATCAAGATTCCAACCAAGCAGCCACCGAATGCTACCAAGCCTCAGTCGATTCTGCAATTCTGGTCCTTGTCGCCTCCGGCTTGAGCGTTCTGGAATGTTGCTTCTTTCAGAGCTTGGTCCGAACGGCTGCGTGCTTCCCACGCACGCGGGCCCATGCGGCGGGTGTTGCCATCCAGGTTTGTTGTGCTTCTGTTTACTTGGTGGGTTGTGTGACTTTACGTTGCGCTGTGCGAGGACTCGATTATCCTTGGAGCTTTGCGATTACGCGGTTTGGCGGCGCTGCTTTGCTGTATTCAAGGTCAATGGTATTTAGGAAACTCATGCGGCACATAGAGTATTGTATGCAGGCTCCAGTAGCGCCGGAGTAATGTGCAGCTTTAGCAAGGACGATATATGTCGCCTTCTATCTCGGCCGTGTCTAGTGACACCTCGTAGGATCGCGACGACGAACGTCGACAGGGCTACAAGCATGGCGAAGCAATAACAGTCTACGTAAGCATGAACATCTGTATGCGAGCTGGTCTAGCGTCGACTTGGCAATCGCCACACTCTGTGTTCCCATGTCACCTGCATTCTGCCGTATCATTTACACCTTTGCCGATGGTGGCCAGACCATTAGCCCTGCGAGGCGTGTCTGCAATCTGCAGTCGCCGTAGTGGTATGCAGAGTATGGGTATGACGACCTGCCTAATGAGCATTGAGGCGTGCCATCGACAAAGGTAGGGTAGCAGCGGCTCATGATCAAAGACGATCCTAATGTTATGCGAAGCCTGTCATGTGAATGAGTTCGTGGCGAGTACGTGGTGAGTGTTCAAAAAGAAGACTCAGTCGCTCGTGCGCAGTTTGCTATCCGCTCCTACGCCAACCCGGCGCATTCTTCACCACCACGCGGCGCCATTGTGTTCTTGCGTCACATGCAAGTGTGCCTTCACTACCCGCATAAACTCTCACCCTGCAACTTGATAGCACCGCCTTGTTTCGTAAACAGAGAACCATCTTCCGATTCTGCTCTCCCCAAACGACACAGACAAGATGGCCGACTTCGACGAAGAAAAGCACCAGTACGACATTCATCATGATGGCTCGCCGGATGGCAAGCCTTCGATCGCAATGCACACTGGCACCATAGCGAAAGGCGAGGCTGCTGCCCTCTACGGCGATGTTGAGACCGCTGAGAGTAGGTATCACGGCGACGATGCCATGATGTGCGAATACTGACGAGGCTTAGAATATGGTTACGTCGCTCGCGGACTCAAGTCTCGACACATCCAGTTTATTGCGCTCGGTGGCACCATCGGCACAGGTCTCTTCTTGGTATGTTTGACCTATGAGATCGATGTCTGGCCAAGCAGATAGCTTCTGCGCAATGCCAATCGAGCAGGAGTTGGATTCAATGGCGATACTGATCTTTCTCAGGGTATCGGCAGTGCTTTCGTCAGAGCAGGCCCGCTCTCCGTCCTTCTAGGTTACACGTTCACCGGCATCGCCATCTTCGGCATGATGCAGTGCCTGGGCGAGATGGCCACATGGCTGCCTCTTCCCGGTGCCATCCCTCAGTACTGCGCACGCTACGTCGACCCGGCCATGGGTTTCGCCGTCGGATGGAACAACTGGCTTTCCAACTCGCTGACCCTCTGTGCCGAGATTTCGGCTGCCGCCATCGTGATCGGGTTTTGGAACGACGAAATCAACCAGGCGGCCTGGATCACCCTGATTCTCGTGCTCATTGTCTGTCTTAACATCTTCGCCGTGTCGATCTATGGTGAGGCCGAATTCATCTTCGCCTCGATCAAGATTATCACTATCGTCGGTCTGCTCATTCTCGCCTTCATCATCGACTTGGGCGGTGGGCCGGAACAGGGTCGACTCGGTTTCCGTTACTGGAAGGCTCCTTGGGCTGCCATGAAAGAGTATGTTGGGGTGGGCAATACTGGTCGCTTCGCTGGTCTGTTCTCCACTCTCGTCAATGCCGCTTTCAGCTATGGCGGCGTTGAGATGGTGTGCGTTGCTGCCGGCGAGGCTGAGGACCCCAGGAGAAACATCCCCAAGGCCGTGCGTCGTGTCTTTTGGAGGATCTTGTTCTTCTACGTCCTTGGCTCATTGGCTATTGGTGTCACTGTTCCGGCCGACGATGATCGCCTTCTCAATGGCGGCGCCGGCGCTGCGTCGTCTCCTTGGGTGATCGCCATCGTCAGGGCAGGAATTCCTGTGCTGCCTCACATCATCAATGCTGTGATCTTGACGAGCGCATCGTCGTCTGGAAACGCCTTCCTGTACAGCGGCTCGCGCTACCTCTTCGCCCTCGCTCAAAATGGTCAAGCTCCGAAGTTCTTCCTGAAGTGCACAAAGAAGGGCGTTCCTGTGTGGTGTGTTCTGGTCACAGCATCAGTTGGCCTGTTGACGTACATGGTAAAGACTTGTCTTTGCTTTTGATCATTGTGGTTTGCTGACAAATCCTTTAGACCGTCTCCGAAGGCTCCAACAATGTATTCAACTGGTTTCAGACGGTGAGTTAGCTAGGGCATACACTTTAATCTTTATCGGAGAATGCTGACCCGGGTCCCAGCTCACAACCGTCACCTCTCTCTTCACCTGGGTTTCGATCCTCATTGCATTCCTTCGCTTCCGCGCGGCTTGCCATGCACAGGGAGTGACCGATAAGGACAAGCCATGGACCTCCAAGTTCCAGCCTTACACGGCATATTTGTCCCTCGCCTACTTCATCATAATCATCATCTTCAGCGGCTGGAAAGTCTTCACCCACGAAGCCACCACTGGCGAGTCGAATTGGGCGATTGAGGATTTCGTTACCTCGTAAGTCATTCTTCTTTTGAAGCTTATGCCGTTTAGAGTCCTCGTTCCAGATTGCTGACATGCCGTTCCAACAGGTACATCGTCATCCCCGTGTATCTCGGTCTCTTCATCTTCTGGAAGCTCTTCAAGCGCACAAAGTTCATCAAGCCGTCCGAGGCTGATATATGGACCGGCAAAGCTGCGCTCGATGCTGAAGAGTGGCCGCCGGCCATTCCGAGAAACATGATCGAGAGGATATGGTACTGGATTGCATAAACTGCGAAACGTCGGTGTCAATAAGTGGAGCGAGCCTGTTTGAAGTGCTTTTGGTCGTGCAAACAGAGTGATGTGTAAAGCTTTTGATTGCTTTCCTGCTCTGAGGTTGAACACGCCGGTCGGATTATGCTCGTTTGCTTGCCCCTCAATCGCTTGAGTGAGGGGATCCTGGGGGGCAATTATGCAGTGCTTCATGTGTAAGAATTCCAGAACTTGAACCACAAAAAAGGGTGTCCCTCCTCCACGCTCGAAAGTGTTCTGATCGATGTGATGATAGCATAGATCATCTGCTTACAACCAAAACGCCCTGCAAACCTTTATGCTGACGCACCCTACAAGATGCAATGTACATGTTTCGACAGACACGTGATCTCACTTTGGCAGCAGTCGAGCAAGGGCATTAGGATCCAGCCTTGATATTCAGTAAGGTAGTCTCTACCAACCAATCCGAGGAGAAAGGTGGTAGCAGTACCGTGAATCTATCTCTGTACCTAAATAGGAGGAATCCTTTGATACATCTTTCCCCCACCCTGACACGGTACCTCCGCAGAAGCTACGTTACGCGGAAGTCCTCCGCTGTGCCTCAGGGACACCAAGTGTACTCAAACACAACACCCAACATTGGACAATTCAGAAATAATACTCTCGCGAAAAGAACTTTTTGACCAATCTCCAGCATCGGCAGAAAAATAAACCCAACACAAGAAAACCATGGATCCCTTCAGCGCCGAAGGCGAGCTCGTAAACATCCACACGGCTTTCATCCAAGGCCAATACCAACTCGTCCTGTCCGACTTCGAACCCAGCTCCTTCTCAGAAAGCAACCGCCTGCCCGTTCAAATCCTCAAATACCGCGCCCAATGCGAGCTGGGCCAAGCGTCCGAAGTCCTCTCCGCCGTTTCCAGCGCCGACGCACAAAGCAGCCCCGATCTGGCCGCCGTACGGACATATGCAACCTTCCTCAGCAAGGGCGCACAGGATGAGAAAGCCGTTACTGCGGCGGAGAAGTTGAGCGAGGAGCAGGGCGAGAACCTCACGGTGCAGCTGCTGTGCGGTACTGTTTTGGCGAGGGCGGGCAAGCAGGAGCAGGCGCTGCAGTTGTTGGGTCAGCATCAGGGTAGTTTGGATGCTGTTGCGTTGATCGTGCAGATTCACTTAAGCCAGAACAGAACGGATTTGGCTGTTAAGGAGGCTAAGGGCGCGAGGAGCTTTGCGCAGGATGCGCTGTTGGTGAACTTGGCTGAGAGCTGGATTGGTGTGAGACAGGTATGCGACTCCTCACTAGGTTGAACTGCTATGAATGTGGAAGCTGACAAGATATAATAGGGCGGCGAGAACTACCAGCAAGCCTTCTACGTCTTCGAAGAACTCGCCCAAGCTCCCTCCTCGGCATCCGCAACCTCGCTCATCGCCCAAGCAGTCTCCGAACTGCACATGGGCCGTGTCGAAGAAGCCGAGACCGCGCTCGAGCAGGCCCTCGCTCTCGAGCCCGAGAACAGCACCGCCATCGCCAACAAATTCGTCCTCGACACGGTTTCAGGAAAGGATGCTAGCGAGGCGCGCGCGAAACTGCAGAGCGTCGACAAGGAGAACGAAATCCTTGCGGATCTTGCGGCTAAGAGGGAGGCTTTCCAGGCTGCTATGGCGAAGTACAATCCTAAGTTTGAGCCTTGAGGGGCATTGATTTGGGAGAGGTAGTAAACAATCGTACAACGAAAGAAGGCGTTCAAAGGAGTCAAAAGGGAATATGTTAGGGAAAGCGAATGGGAGGAAGCATTGTTGTTGTTGTCAGGAGCTGGCGGGTATCAAGCCGCGTCCAGCAGACGACTCGTAGTCATGATCATTCAGCGGTCGTTATATCTAGAAGACGAAAAGCAAGCAGCTGTGCACTCTACAACTCTCTATATACCAATCCTCAGAACCGTAACTTCGGCCCAACGAACACAACAAGAAACAAAAATACCCACAGCGCAAAAATGCACCCATACAACTTCACTCTCCCCCACCACCCTTGACCCTCACTCATGCGCCTCAGCGTGCCCATCCTCTTCCCAGCAGCTTCCATGCCAATACTGCTTTTCTCCAAACTGCCCTCCGCACGCTTCATGATATCCTTCTCCTGCTCCAAGCTCGAGCCGAAATTGACCGTGCTCTCTTTCAGCGCCCGCGCAAGACCCAGCAGGCCATTTGTCAAGGCGTCTTGCTCGGAACGGTTATGCGACATGAGAGCTTCGGTGGTTTCCAAGTTCTGGTGCTGCTGCTGCCGTCCGGAAAAGAGGTTCTCTCGCGCTGTCGTTGAGGCTGCTGTGCGGTTGTCTTCTGCCGAGAGGGGTTTGCGCGAGCGCATTTCTTGCTGTTGCTGGTGTTGCGGTTCGGGTCTTTGGCTCTCCTCCTTCAGAGCGGGAGGCTCACTGCCCGTGTCCAGTCCACCATCCGCATCTAATCTCGCCGGCGCGTAAGAAGGCTGTGCTAAATCCTGCTCCTCATCATCGTCGCTCTCACTGTCCTCCTCATCCAGCTCATTGAGCTCCTGCAACCGCGCATTGAGCTTCTTGACAAGCTCGCGTTTACTCTGGAGATCGGCCTGGATGGTCTGCTTCTGCGCTATTTGGGCGCGGGTTGTGGAGTTTTGCTTCTCGAGCGTGAGGAGGAGGGTGCGTGCGTGTTCGATGTTGGCGCCGACGCGGTTGCGCTCGTATTGCGAGTGCCGGAGCTTGGGGTCTGCGCCTGAGGGGGAGAGGAGAGTGTGGTCTAGGCGGGAGAGGAGGCGGTTGAGGGAGAGGGTTTGCGAGGCGTCCATGGTCATGCGTGGAGGCTGGTTTGTGCGAGAGTCTATTATTAGATTGGTTGATCTTGCAGACTGGACGTTGATTGTTTTTTAGGAATCCTCAAGACTGAGATCATTCACTTGAGAGGTGGCATGACGGCGCTAGCGGCTTAAGCCACGTGGGGATGCACATGAATACACTATGACATATGTTTTACAACAAAACACTGAAAGATCGATCGTGCAAGTATTTGCTCAAATAGCCATTCCGTTCATGCGTTTCGTATAGCTATTTCTAGTCGAAAGGCAGGCGGCGCAACCCCGAATCTTCACCATGCTTCTTAGCCTCTTGCCTAGCTCCAACAGCAGATGGCACCTTGATACCACAACAATCTCCCCAACTGGCAGCATTATGCTGGTGCTTCACATCGCCGACGGTCATGTGTCCTCCACAACCATCATCCTCGTCACCGTGTGCTTCGATATCCTGGCTCATCTCAGGTGCTGCAGGAAGCAAGCTGCCGAAAAGGAAATGTTGCGCCACTGGCAGCTTGGCCAGCACCTCTGCCAAAAACATTCTCCGCATCCCTGCATCGACCTTGTCCCAGTTCTTCGCAGCGCTGATATCATCCAACATCGGACTATGCCAACGAAGGCCCTGGACAGTCTTAGTAGCGTTGACCCATTGGATTTGGTCCAAGTAGAGATAGTCTTTGGAGCATTCTTCCATGATCATCTGATTGTGAATGCTGAGTGGACGGATGTGCTTGTGACCTGCAAGTTGACTGGCACCAAAGAGGAAGGGCAAGAATTGATAGTCGTCCAGTCCCCAAACGCCATGGCTGCCCGCGGGCTCAAGATAGTATGTGCTCTGTACATCGCGCATTACACTCAGATAGCGAGGGAAGACAATCAGCGCCAGGGCAGGGAACATGGATTCCTTGATCAGGCCCAGTTGTCGGAGACAGAGAAGCCAGAGCACGAAGTTGAGCTCGTGGCCTGACCCGTAGTCTATGCGTGTACCGTTTCCAAAAGCGTTTGAGAGATATGTTGACAGCTCTGCAATTGCTGCAAGGTCTTCCACGCCGACATTCTTGTGCCATGATTCTTGTTTCTTCTCCAATTCTGACAAGAACGTCCTGAAGACGGGATTTCCAAATCTTGAGCCAGTGTCCAGAGGCGGACACTGCTTCAAAAGCTCATCGGCATCGTTTAATACAGCCAGCAGAGCGAGTATCTCAGGATCCTCCGCAACCTCAGACTTTTTGACGTCGCTTATTGTTGTATGTCGGACAGAGTCGGCGACTGTGAAGACAAAGCTGACAATCAGGTTGTGTGTATCAGACTCGAGAAAAGTCTTGTGATCATTTTCGGAAAGAATTCGCCGTGAAGGGATGACAAAGGTGTGATTCTCGAGTTTGGGTGCTGCAGGCAATGCAGGTGTTGGTGGCGGTGGGTTTGATGGTCTTTGTTCCACTTGTGGGCGGCGGCGCGGTGTGAGTTTGGGGAGTTGTTTGGAGAGGTCGGGAGGGTTGCTTGGGATGGCGGAGTCTGGTATAGGCGTAGCTGTAGGCATCTTGTCTTATGATGGTGGTGAGAGTGTCGGAGAAGCGTATGTGTAGAAGTTTGGAGGTTGATCAGAATGTTGTTTGAACGTCACTTCGTATGTGGCATGTGAACGGCGGGGTGGACTGTTGCTGATTGGTTGGATCCCTGGGCACCTTGATGGCCTAGCTCCTCTACATATACACGGACAAGGTACATGCCTTTTGGAATTGCAAACATCCCTTCGTTCACTACTACTCTGCAAGACTTCTACATCACTTCCTTGCTCACGAAGGAGAAATAAGTCCTTAGTATACTGAAGAGAGTGCGTGAATCCGGCAGGCATCAAATACTATACGATACGTCCACGGGCAGACACAAGGCCGACGGCAACATCACAATCCACCAACACAACACTTCCCACCGCACCAGTGCAAACACAACCAGGTAGCAGCCTATTCAAGCTGCCCGCGGAGCTGCGACTGACTGTCTATGAAGATCTCTTTCCGCTAGATCAAGTGGTTCTGGACAGATTCTGCCACGAAAAGCGCAGCTTTAGCCCGGACAGCAAGCGAGCAAACAAGGCAGCAATCCTCACCACGTGCAAATCAATCTGTAACGAAGCAGAACCTGTGCTCTATGCCAATACTGAGTTTCGCTTCCTGCTCCATCCCAGTCGCGAGGGCTGCCCATGCTCGGCGTCCGCAGCACTTGGTGTCAAACTTGCCAGTGTTCGCCGAATCATGCTTGACATCCGACTTGTGGGTTTAGGGCTAAGATACAATCGCAAAGAAGTGTCTCAAGTAGTTGAGAAAGTCAACAATGGCTCTCGCCTTCGAGAGCTTCACATCTTCATCGGGCGTGGTATTTCTGGGCTGGCCGTGATCGCGGATTGCTTCGGTGATATACAGTGCAAGGGGAATATCACAGCAGTAGTCGAGGACGGGCAGCGCTTCCATGGGGTGGATGAACTCCAGAGCTACTTCCAGATGCTGAAAAAGATCGGCGGGTACGCTGCCAAGCATTCACAGTCCGTAACGTAGGTACGCTGACTGACGCGCATCTTTAATAGTGGACCAGACGCAGCAATATTATGCCGCCCGTCTCCATAGTTTGAGAAGAAATGCCATTGAACATGCCATGAGCTCGAGGAGGGTAAGATAGCCTAGTCAAAAAGGAAATCAAGGGATACTTGTGATCGAGCGTCTCAAGCGCAGAGAATCTGACTTCCGCAATGACAATACAGGAGAATTTTGCACGCCAGGTTGAGAGAATGCAGAGCACCTTAGCCCCATCTGCCGCCAACGCAGCCTCGTTGTCGGAAAGTGAGTGAGCTTGAGGACATCATGGAATCCTGAATGCAGCTAGCATCAGATCATTTCAAATGTGAAACGGACCTCAACATCAGTAAAGTCGAGGTCTGAGCAATCCAGGCTGCAAACTGACATACGATTGTGACTCTCGGTATGCTTCTGGTAATTCTCGACACACAGGTATCTTACAAAGCAAATGACTGCTGCACCACGCTTGTTTGCTCAAGCATGATCTCCATCGCCGGTGCTCTCACCTCCATTCCCTTGCCCGATCTCACTCTCATCTGCACCATCAAAGCCCGCAATCCTCATCGTACGCTTCCTGTTCGCATCATTCCCACCACTATCCCCAGCTGCACCACCACCAGGGCCCTTCAACTTTCCTCCCTCAAACTTCCACCCTAGTCCAGCCAAATCCCTCCACACCTTAGCGACCTTGGCCTTCAACAGATCACCCGTCGCCACCGCATCCTCAAGCGAATCATGGCCTCTCTCCCCACCCGTCTGGATGTCACGGTCCAGAATCTTCTTCGAGAGCATTTTGAGTCCGTAGCGCAGAGGCAGACCTCGTGGATGCGGGTAGAGCAGAATCGTGTCGATGATGGAAGGGTGGCAGAGGCGGGTTGCGTTGAGGTCGTTTTCGATCGCGTGACCTATCAGAGGTGTAGTGGGTGTGAGGTAGGAGCAGAGAAGGGCGCGAGCCTGGTCGGGCGAGGAGACGATAGGGAGCGCATTTGTAGAATGTTTTGAATCTGCCGAGGCTTTTGCTGGTTGATTTTGCTGCTGTTGCTTCCAAGTATCGTAGGGAACTGCATTGGCGAAGTGCTCAGGCCAGACGCCGGAGAAGCGGCTGTTGAGATCGATGACGGTACCTCGTGGGCGGACGAGAATGTCAAGGAGAGGTTCATTTTCTGGCCAGCTCACGGCGGTCAGGCGGATGAGCTCGAGCCCAAAGACTGTGTAGCCCATTTCGCAGTCGAAACCCACCGCATCGACTGCTCTGCCCTTGCCATCTTTTGCTGGAGTGGGGTTCTCTGGGGTGGTGATGAAATGTAGGACTGCAGCAAGTCTTGCTGGACTGCTTGCTTTGAAGACATGGTCTTCCACGATTGTACAGCCTGGTGATCCAACCTGCTCCATGCAGCAAGGGTAGAAAGGCTGGTTGCCGCCGGTGTAATGATCCGTCTTCTGTCTCGTAGGGAACACCTTCTTGTTTGGGTGGTGTTTGCACGGTCCGTTCGATGTAAGCTTGCCTTCATCGTTGCGATCCGGGAACACGCGGAACCGAGCAGCGCAGCGATCACATTCCTCGTAATTCAGGCTCGCCTCAACGGCTTTGAAGGCTTCCAATCCTTCTACGTCTGTGGGTGGGACTGGGACGTAGCCGTGGTTCGCGAGTTTACTTTGGTCGGCGATCACAAGGCGCCGCGCCACTTCGACTTCCTCGGCTGGTTTAAGCCCGGTGTTGATTAGTTTCGCTTCTTTTAATACAGCTGGCTTCTCAGCTCCTTTGCCGAATGAGTTCTTCACCACATCAACGAAAGCCTCGGCTTTCATTTTGCGATATGTGGCGATGCGGTTCTTGATGACGTTCGCGTAGACCTTGGGTTGCTCACGGGCCGCTTTTTCTTCTTCGTCCAGTGCGAGCCTGATGACTTCTTGCTCGCTAAGAGCGAGCACTTTCAGACGCTGCGGCGGTATTGCTTGGATCGGCTGAGTGCTAGACTTGAGCTCGTTGTTCAACCGCTCCATGTCTTTGTGAAGATGTTGGAGGAACACCGTGCGTTTGGCGTGGGATTCGGGTGCGCTTGTGAGAAGTCGCGGGTTTAGTGATTCTTTCTTCACTGGAGGAGCTTTCTTTGGCTCAGTTGGGGGTTTATTCAGGGTATCATTTTTCGTGTTCACCGGTGTGGATGATGTGCTTGTTTGCTTCGGACCGCTGGATGGTGGCGGCGTGACGGGCTTGGTGAAGGTCGCTGGAACATGTGCTGTATTGGGCTGCGACAACATACTCTTAGGCGCCTGTGGCGATACATCGCGCGATGCAGATGCCTTGGATCTCGAGGATTCCAAGTCTGCCTTGATCTTTTCGGCCCTGCTCAGCGGCTTGTCTGCTAAAGTGTCGTATGTGACCTTACGACGCTTCAACGCTGGCTCGCTGTGCTGTTCCAGCGATCTGTCTGTATGCATGTGGGTCTCATTTGAAGCAGCGGCTGGCTTGGAGAATGAAGGCTGTGAGGATGCAGATGCTGTGGTCTCGGCTGGCTGCGGCCGTGGCTCATGGCCGTAGATGCAATTTGTGAGTTTGCAGCTTCCGCCTTCCGGACACGGGATGCCCTTGAAAAGATTGGTGGTTGAGAAAACCATGATTGCTTTTCCTTTAATATCGTATGGTGTGAAGTGAGGTGAGCTCTGGACAAGCTGGTATAGAGTTGGAGGCTCAAGTGGTTGCCGCTACCAGAGTGAGGGCCGGTGATCTCAGTCGGATGTTATCCTCATAGTCTCGAGGCGAGGTACAAAAGCATGTGAGTGTTGACAGCCAATCAAGAATGTTGCTGCGTTCTGGATTAATGCTTGATGCAGTCGTCGAACGGGTGGACGTTTGTGTCTGGACCGTTTCAATAACAGGGTTTCGCTAAGGTGGCACGCTTCAAGGCAGAATGCTAAGATAGGCAATCCACCAAGTGGAAGAAACGATTGACTGACACGCCTTGTCCGCGACGTGTGGAGTCCACATGCAGTATTGCTCTGACAAACAAAACCTAGGTAGGTATATTGGGACTAGGAAGGTGCCTTGCATAAGCATAAACCACGGGCCGCCTCTTCGGCCCGGAATGCTATTTGTGCAACTCTCACAAGCGTTGAGAATGGCGATCAAAGGTCTAAGGGCACCAAGGGCACTCGATCTCGCCTCAGAATCATTCACCTATGTACACGCCTCACTTCATTCTATCGAAGTATATTGCAGATATTCGCAGACGCGCCCACAAACAGCCCCGATACGAGTTTGCGCCAATGCTCGCAATATCCTCCGTTTTGGGGAACAAGGAGTGAACGGGGTCTGCGGCATTCCGGCGCATCTAAACGCCGGGGGGCTTTGCAAGAACGTCATTAACTCATACTCTCAAAGATAACTCCGCCGCTAGGCTGCAACAATACGAAACACGCCATGATTTATTACTCGTAGCCCTCCGGCTGCCTCGAATCTCAAGCATTGACATTTGACCCTCTCACCTTCCACGAACGCACCATGGAGACCGGCGACGCCACGAAGGCAGAGCATCTCTGTGTCCTTGTACATGGCCTCTGGGGCAAACCTCTACACCTCAACCATTTGAAGGAGACATTACTCGAGCAACACTCCGACGGTCGGCTCTACGTGCTAGTACCACACAGCAACGCTGAATACCTCACGTACGATGGCATTGAACTGGGAGCCGAGCGCATCACGAATGAGATCGAGCAAAAAGTTGAAGAGCTGGAGAAGGATGGCGCAAAGCTGAGCAAGATCAGCGTTGTGGGATATTCGCTTGGAGGTCTGATCGCACGCTATGCGATTGGCCTGCTATACAAGAATGGTCTATTCGACAAGCTGGAGCCCACAAACTTCACAACATTCGCTACGCCGCATTTGGGTGTGCGAACTCCCACAGTCGGCTACGGTGGCCATGTCTGGAATGCTCTAGGCTCAAAGACACTCAGCACGAGCGGAGCACAAATGTTTCTTGCCGATTCGTTTCGCGACACTGGTAAACCACTCTTGAGCGTGCTCGCAGAACCGAACAGTATTTTCATCCGGGGGCTGCGATTGTTCAAGAACAAAAGCGTATACGCAAACACAACGAACGACAGGAGCGTACCATACTACACCGCTGGGATCAGTCGAGTCGATCCGTTTGTCGACTTAGACGCAATCGACGTACACTACGAAGACGGCCAGGAACCCGAAAAACAGGTCATCCTCGATCCCTCAAAGCCCGTAACACCACGCCAAAGTCCCGAAGCCACACGCACTCTCTTTGAGCGGGTCTCAGGCTTTCCCTCCCGCACCTTGAACGAAATCCCATTCTACGCCGCTGTAACCGTTCTCCTTCCAATTGGTGCTACGTTCTTCCTCGTCAATTCCGGCATACAAACTTTCCGTTCTGCGCAGCGCGTACGCATGCACGAAGAGGGCCACTCAGGCTTCAGCATTGGGCGTTACCGCATGCCGTTACTTGAAGAAGCACAAGCAATGCAAGATCGCATGTACAAAACTCTCAGCAATCAACACGAGCAATACCTTCCCACGCCACCACCAGAGCCTTCGTCCGAAGATCAAACGGATTCGTCAGCGTCATCTACGACTTCGACGGCGAAAGAAAAGGCAGACAAGCTTGTTCAGGAGGAAACGAAGAAGGGAGACTCGCCGTTCCCGATTTTGGCTCTCACGCCTGAGCAGTTTGCCATGATCGATAACTTGAACGACGTTGGACTGACGAAGTATGCGGCCCATATCCAGAATGTCAGGCATACGCATGCTGCGATTGTGGTCAGAACAGAGAGGGCGTCGTTCTGGGAAGGAAAGGTCGTCTCGACGCATTGGGCGAGTAGATTTGAGTTGTAGGTGGACTCGCGGGTCGGCGAGAGAAGGTAAGGTTTACAGGACTGACGCCACTAGAACTTCATGCGCATGGAGGAGTGTTTTCAGCGACGGCGTTATCTGGGAAATGTTCACGTATTTTTGCAGACTATATAGGATCATGCATCTTTGATCTAATGATATGTTCCACCAGCTCCATCCATTTTTCCATACATGATCCTCCATTCGTGTACATCACTGCCCATTTGAAAAACTCTATGCATATCAGCGTGAAACTCGATTGTATTGTCCAATGCACTTCGTCACCAAATAGTCGATGAGATATGCGCCGTATGACCACATACATAACCATACTGTCTGTGATGCGTTCCAGGTTTCCATTATAGTGTCCATTGTCGACACGGGAAAACCATGGCCACATATTAGATATGCATCATTGAGACCTGCAGCAAGGAGACTAGATCAACCCTAACCCTACCAACCCCAATGGTCCGCGCTGAATTTGATCGCGTATCGTTTTATCAAACTTGCTGACTTCCAATCCCTTAGATAGAATCGCCAGGATATGGAGCACTTCTTACAGACCCAGGGGGCCATCAAGGAATGTTTGAGTGAGATTGAGACTGGATTTTTTCATTGCGTTGGCATCCAGGTCCCTGCGCGGCCCTGGAGTTAGCGTGGCTGCAACAGGAACAGCACTAATGTTGGCGCCAGAGGGCAGCAGATCCTCTTGACAATTAATAACACGGCTTTTAGACTGTGAAAAGGCCTCTCCCGCGCACAAGTGTGGCGAGCATGGAGGTACCATACCTTACCACGCAATCACGAAAACTGATCGAACGGACACCACTGTCAACACAGCAGGCTGGGCTGTATGGCGTACCGATAAGCGTGCAATAATAATATTCTGAGATATAGCCCACTGACGCTATACCTTTCACGCCACCACAACCCTGGAGACCTACAGCTAACAAGAAGATCGTCATGTGGCTTTTACTCTGCTCTCAGACATGCATATACTCTTCACAGAACCAAAGAACTGCTCAAGCCCACCAGCAAGCCCACCCACACAATGATGCTGTAGGCGGGTATCAATAACACGCAGGATGATATAGCATGTCGGCAATTTCGTTATTACGGACCCTTCAAAGATTTCCTCTACTCCCGATCAAATGGCAGGAAACGGTATGCCCCAGTCTAGCGGTTGCGATGATTGCGATTTGTTCGGCCACAAGGCAAGCGAGATTTAAACTTTTGCTCACAGTCCACCCAGCACCTTTTGCGCAAACTCGGCAGAGCGCACAGCTCAGATCAAAATCCCAGCGAGGAGATCCCGAGATCTGCTCACCCACGTCACCCTCCATCGCCAATCGACGGTCGTCGCTGCTCTGCCCTGTCGCATTGGCCGACGCCGTCGATCTAGCTTTACTGGCGCCACATCGCTCGCGCTACTGACGACAGCCTTGATGTTCGTGCCTGGCAAAATGCTACCAGGTCGACGGGTTCTGGGAGCGTGCGCCTATCGCTTGAGTCTAATGTTGGCCCTTCCTCTGTAGATCACTCCTCGTTGATCGATGGTACCAGACTCGCCAGACACGAAGGACGTGGAGGGTGGATATGTGATCCCAACCCAAAACTCTCTCTTCATGACTCTGCTGAGACCTGCAAAGCTGGGCCCCTTGCTACAGGTTCGGTAGCGTACCGGTCTGTGGAGGGCGAACACCATCTTTGAAGATATAGATTCAGACCCTTCCTCTCTGCTGTTCTTCACGTTCCACTACTCTCCATCAGTGAATCTGGCCGTGGTCTCATTCCCTGGTGCACGAGAAATCGTTTACCAACGCAATCATGTCGACCTCACCGATGAGAAATTCGTACGGGAGTGACTCTCCTGACGAACTCTCACCGCAGCGATCTCCTCACCAGAGCATCACAACTAGTGCAGCTCACGTTCCCGTTCGCCATGCGCATTACATGGGATTGAGCGGTTCTGCTCTGCGTACTGCCATCGGTCTCACTGCCGGTCTTTCATTCCTTGCTTTCGGTTATGGACAGGGTATGTTCTTGAGCTAAATCTCTGCATGAATTATCAATTAACAGTCTCTCTCTAGGTGACATTGGCGGCATCATGCTTGTCGAGAACTTCCGCGAAACATTCCCTCAAATCGACGCATACGGCATCCTTACTCTTGAAGTTCATTTGCGCACAGGGACTGTCATTGGCAGCTGGAACCTCGGATGTTTGGCTGGTGCGGTTTTCACCTTCTTCCTCTGCAACTTGCTCGGCCGCAAGGGATGTATCATTACTGGATTAACCATTGAGATTATCGGCAAACTCATCCAGTGCTCTTCTTTCAGCTTGGGACAGTACGTTGTCGGGCGTGTTGTCTCTGGTATTGGCAACGGGTAAGCAGCTTTCGCGGCGATGCAAAACGAAGCTAAGCTAACGATCGTAGTTTCATTGCATCGACCATCCCGGCGTGGCAGGCTGAGTGTCTCAAGACTCACCGTCGTGGTACTTTGCTCATGGTCTCCTTCGGCGCATGTATCACTCTTGGGTTGACTTTGGCTTACTGGCTCACTTACGGCTTTTCCTTCATTCACACTCTGTCGGTTTCTTGGCGATTCCCCATCGCCTTTTCTATCGTCCTTCTCCTTCCGGCTTTGTTGATGGTCGTTTTCCTGCCGGAGTCTCCGCGTTATCTTTTGCTTTGTGCAAGGGAGAAAGAGGCCATCAATGTTCTCTCAGCTCTCGAGGAGTTGCCTCCAGACCACGAAGATGTTCGTCGTGAGGTCCTTCTGATCAAGAACACCGTGATCAGATTGGCCAGCGGCAGCTCCGTCTCTAGCATGCTATCTATGGGCAGGGAGCGCCACTTTCACCGTCTCGTGCTTGCGGGTAAGTTCGTCAACAGATTCGAGCTCTGATTACATCCACTAACAACGATACAAGTCATGCTTCAGCTGATGCAGCAATTCACCGGTATCAACCTTTTCGTCCAGTTCCTCGGCAGTATGTTTGCTGTGCAGCTCGTATACCCTGTGCAAATGGCTTTGCTCCTCGCTGCAGTCTGCGGTACCTGGTTCTTTATCACATCAGTTCTTTCCGTCATCGGTATCGACAGATTTTTCGGCCGCCGCACTCTGACTATGTTTGGTGCTACGGGAATGTGCATCTGCATGATTATCCTTGCGATCCTGCACTCCATTGGTACTCCCGAGGCAAACCGTGCCATGACCGCCTTCCTCTTCCTTTACACCGCATTCTTCTCTGTTGGCTGGCAGGGTATGAGCTGGCTTTGGGCTGTCGAACTTATTCCCCTCAGCATTCGTGGTCCAGCCAACGCCGCCTCAACTGCTGTCAACTGGCTCGCCAACTTCTGCGTTGTCATCACTTGCCCCGTCATGTTTTTCAACATTGACTACAAGATCTACATCGTCTATGCCGTCATCAACGCCGTTATTGTCCCGACCATCTACTTCCTCTACCCCGAAACCGGCTCCCGCAGTCTGGAGGAAGTTGACCAGATCTTCGAGATGGCAACTGCCGAAGGAAACCCTTGGTTCTCTGTCGTCAAGGTGGCCAAGAGAGAGCCTAGATGGTTCGACTCTGAGGGTGAAAAGACCACCGAGGCTTACTCCAGCAACGGCCAGTCTACGGAGCCTTCTTCCATGAACGAGAAAGCCAGGCCTTCTGGACCTTTGGGCAGTGATCTCAGTTAAATGCGTTCGACTGATTGATTCTCACGGATATTACACTGCTTCAGATTGGAAAAAAGCAGCTTCACCGTGTTTGGGAATGAGGAAAGACTTACCTCCCCGTCATCAACTTTGTTTCTTTGCTTTCGCCGGGCAGCATCACTATTAGCTGTGCAAACCCGCATGTTCAATACCCTCTTTACGTATCTCTCATAGCTTTGTATTAATTAAAATGTACACCAGGAAACTTGGATTGCGACCTCAGAACTTCGATGCGAATATCACTGCAGTCTCCGTCGCTGTTTTTATTGGAAGTCTATGCCAAACCACGTGGACACTGTTTCAGGAGTCCAGATTCCACGAAAACCCAACCAATTCTGGCTTTGCTCAGCTTAGAAGAAGGATCGCGTCTGTGAGATGTAAGCTTTTCAGCCTCGCCGGGACATGGCGTGGGCAGACATGCAGTTGCAGATCCCCGCCTTTCTGGGTCGCACGGAATCTTACATCCTGCGTTGGAACGGACAGCATCGTGCCAGGGTACTGCTGGGTCGAGTGGGTGTGTGAGGCATGTGGGAAGCTTGTGTGTGCTGCAAGTCAGAAATCATGGGTGATGTCCCTTGGTCGCTTTGTCATGCCACGCGGTCCTGCGCGGGAGAGAGGCAGTGAGCTGGCAGTGCTCTAAGGTATGTCTTACTTATACTTGTTGACCTTCGTTGCTCAGCCCTGCGCTGTGCGTTGCCTTCTGGTCTTACTCGGTGTCTAGACGAGGCATCTGGATCGCCTTGTTGAGCATCGCTGGCACTCTTCTGTTCTTTGGGAGTTATGATTTGACTTCCATCTGGCAAGCAAAGATGTCCCAAACATCTCTGTTACTGCGATACATTATCCTGGCACTCTCCGCCTGGATCCGCCTCACGGCAGCTCTGGACGATATTGACTACGAAGCACGCGGCACCTACTTCATCGCGCCAAACACGACAGAATACCCACAAACATACGTCTTCGCGCTGAATGTCGTTCCCGAGACTGGAGATGTCTACTTCCACATGTCGGCATACGCATCTATCCAGTCCAATGTGACGGCTTTCAGCTGGATGGGAATTGGATTTGGTTCTCAAATGAAGGGGAGTCTTATGCTCATTGCCTACCCAAGCAGCAATGGCATCGATCTCACCATCAGCCCTCGCATTGCAACAGGGCACTCCGAGCCGGAGTTTCAGAAAGACATGGTGATCGAGAAAATCTTCACCGATGCCTACGCCCCGGCGGCGAATAAAGTCGAACACGGCATCATGATCGCTCACGCAGTCTGCCGGAACTGCACGAAGTGGAAAACCGGTGCGCTCGATCTGGAAAGCAAGCGACAGCCATTCATCTACGCTCTAGGAGCCGATCCAGGTAAAAGCACGCCTCTCGAATCCGACGATGCAGCCGTATCACTACGGAGACACTCTTTCTACGGCCACTTTGAAGGCGACATGACATTCGCAACATCGACTCCGGAGCACGCGCGTGTCCCGCCACCCAACGATCCCGGTGGCTCGCCTTCAGGTGTGGCGGATACGAACTTCGCCTACGCCTTTGCCAGCGAGGCCTTCGACACGCACTCAGATGTCAACTGGGCACCGGTCCTGCACGGCGTGCTCATGAGTCTGGCTTTCATCCTGGTATTCCCTACTGGCGCTCTACTCATGCGCTTGTTGCGAAGATTCGGGATTCTGTACCACGCTGGCGTGCAATTGGTCGGTATTGCGATCGTAATCATCGGATTTGGCGCAGGAGTATATGTCAGCAGACAGTATATCCGTTCTCGAAATTTTGGATCCGGACATCAAATTTTGGGACTCCTGGTTTTCGCTGCTCTGTTCGTGCAGGCTGGCTTGGGCTTGACGCAGCATAGGATTTTCCGCAGGACGAAGCAGGAGACCGTCATGGGGATTGTGCATCGATTCTTTGGCCCCACGATCATCGTGCTGGCGTTGGTGAATGGCGGACTAGGACTGGATTTTGCAGGTGAGCTTATCGCGATGGAATTCTACGTCGACAGAATGCTTACAAAGGCTCCAGGCAATTCACATCACACCATAGCATATGGTGTAGTTGTGGCGGTCGTTGGTGTGCTTTTCTTGAGCATCGTGGGGATAGATAGGTTCTACCGACGGCCAAAGATCAAGAAATATCACCCAGAGCAGCAAGTGCCTGGGAAGAGTCGCAGCGTCAACGATGAGGATCACAGGGCATTTCTGACCATGGAGACGCCTGTTTCGGCGTACGAGATGACGTGGATGAAGAGGGATGATGGAGCGAGGTAGGAGGCATTGTCCTGCTATTAGATGTTCTGGCTGGCGAGCATTTCAGAGGTTCAAGACATAATGAGGAATCACCGCTTTTCCACGGGTGTATCGAGATGCTGATGCTGATGCTGTCACGCATGGTGTATCAAGATCCGTGCGATGCCGCCGAGAGCATGGTTGAACTGTAAGGCCACCGCTTTCCATGAAGATGTGGACTGAACTGCTGATACTATTAGGCATAGTATACCAAGATTGGTACAACAACAGTGAGAGAACGCTGCCCTGGAAGTAGTATCTCTGTTTCTTCTATGCTACTCCCATCCCGTGTAAATGTTATTGATCGGGAACACCTCCTCCACATCCCATGCTGGTATACCAACTCTGATAGATTAATCGCATCACGGTAGCTAGCACCGACTTCGATGCTACGAAATACGCCATCCCAGCTTTGCTCTGCAAGAGTCGTTCTGCATGGAGCTACGTCGGGTACACCCCTCCACCTACGCCTAGACACAGCCAAGCATCAAGTAACCGGAAAAAAGCTCTCATGTTCTTCCGTAGACTAATAAATAAAAACAATAGACACCGAACGACCCTTGTCACTGACAATTGATGATGCCCCCGCAGACTCCACTTTGCAAAGATGCGGAGAACCCATGCCCCTCCACTCGGCAGACATCAAGCAGGATTCCTTTTGCCATCCGGATGCGATGTCATCACTACGAGCGAGAAACATGGGCTCGATGATTGCGGGACGGGGAATGGCTGTTTGATGCTCTCTCATTAGTTGGCATCACCAGCTCCATCGGGTAGTGGAGTATGGTCGCTTTTACCAATTAGGGCTATGTTCGTCCGAAGATATATCATCCAGCACACCTCTTTCAGCAAATTAGTCTCACAGACTCGCCCATAGCTCAATTGTCACCTTCCAACAAGCCATGAAATTGTCAAACCTCGTGTTGGCATCCGCCTTCACGACCGCGTTTGCACAACAGCAATGGCCCCTCCACGACAACGGGCTGAACGAAGCAGTCCAATGGGACCATTACAGTCTCGTTGTCAATGGCGAGAGGTTGTTCATGTGGTCCGGCGAAATCCATTACTGGCGTCTGCCTGTACCGGAGCTTTGGATTGATGTTCTGCAGAAAGTTAAGGCGGCTGGGTTTAATACTTTCTCCGTGTATGGGCACTGGTATGTTCTCGCGAGTTACCACGTCGAAGTAATAGAACGCTGATGGAGTTTTCTCCAAGGGGTTGGCATTCTCCGAAGGATGGCGTGCTTGACTTTGAGACTGGTGCACACAACTTCACCAGAATTTTCGATATCGCTAAGGATCTGGGCCTCTATGTAATCTTCCGTCCAGGACCGTACGTGAACGCAGAGACGAACGGAGGGGGGTTCCCACCGTGGTTAACGATTGGCGATTACGGCACTCTGCGTAACAACGACAGCAGATATACCGACGCCTGGAAGCCATACATGGAGAAGATGTCCGAGATCGTGCTCCCCCACGCCGTCACCAACGGCGGCAACGTGATTCTCTACCAGCTCGAGAACGAATACGGCAACCAATGGACGAACGTGACAGCCAAAACCCCCAACACCACCGGAATCCACTACATGGAGCTCCTCGAAGCGTCCGTCCGCTCCTCCTCCATCGACATCCCAACACTCCACAACAACCCCAACCTAGGCACCAAAGCCTGGTCGCAAGACTACGACGACGTCGGCGCCGGCGGCAACGTCGACGTCTACAGCGCCGACAACTACCCCAGCTGCTGGTCGTGCAATCTGGCCGAGTGCACCAGCGTCAATGGCTTCCCGCCGGACTTCACCGTCTTCGACTACTACACGCACTTCCAAGAAACGGCGCCGACCCAGCCCAGCATCTTGGCCGAGTTCCAAGGCGGTAGCTATAACCCTTGGAACGGGCCAGCAGGCGGCTGTGTCAATAATACTGGCCCTAACTGGGTCAACGTCTTCTACCGCAATAACCTCAGCAATAAGGTCACGGGTGTAAACTTGTACATGGTCTTCGGTGGCACGACTTGGGGTGGATTGCCAATGCCGACGGTTGGGACGAGCTATGATTACAGCGCGCCGATTTCTGAGCCCCGAACCATAGGCGACAAGTACGCTGAGACGAAGTTGCTTGGGTTCTTCCTGCGTGCGGCAAAGGGCCTGACGCGGATTGAGAAGGGCGGAAATGGTACGACGAACTATACCGGCAATGCGGCTGTCTTTGCTCAGGAATTGTACAATGTCGATGGCGATGGGAGGTTCTATGTTGTCAAACATGCCAACACAACCTTGACTAGTTTGGAGACTTTCAAGCTGCGCGTGAAGACTTCCGAGGGCGAGCTGACGGTCCCGCAGTACGCACCACACGTTGCCATTGATGGGAGGCAGGCTAAGATTTTGGTGACGAATTTCGATGCTGGTGGACAGCAGGTCATCTACTCCACTGCTGAGGTGCTGGCGGTGAGTGTGCTGGACAAGAAGCCAGTTGTCGTTTTCTGGGTGCCGACTGGAGAGACAGGAGAGATCTATCTCCGTGGGGTCACCCGTGGTAAAGTCATCAGTGGCGGTGCTGATTCGGATGTGGAATTCCATGAAGCGAAGAAAGGATTGATCGTTAGCTTCAAGCAAAATAAGGACGCCTCAGTGCTGACTTTCAATAACGGATTGAGGGTCATGCTCATGGACAGGACCGCAGCTTACAAGACGTGGCAACCCGAGCTGTCCAATGATCCTCACTCACCTCTGGACCAGACTGTCCTTGTCTCTGGCCCTTACCTTGTCCGCACAGCATCTCGGGAGGAGAATACACTAGCACTTACTGGAGACTGGTCCGCAGAGACGGAGCTTGAAGTCTTCGCCCCACGCGAATGCAAGAAGCTCACATTCAACGGCAAAGCTGTCAAAACCCACAAGACCAAGTATGGCAGTCTCAAGGGCACACTTCAAGCAGCCAGCGTTACGGTAGAAGATATCACCTCATCTCTTCCTTCACTTACGGAGTGGAAGGTAACCGATAACCTGCCCGAGCGTTTCGCCTCATATGACGACTCCGGTCCGGCGTGGGTTTCCGCAAACAAGAACTCCACGCTCAACCCACGCCAGCCAGACACGTTGCCCGTGTTATACGCAGACGAGTACGGTTTCCATGCGCAGAACATACTCTGGCGAGGACATTTTCAAACCAACAGCTCTGCGTCAGCGCCGACTGGAGTCTTTCTCGACGTCATCGGCGGCACATCGCACGGATGGAGCGCGTATCTGAACGGAGTGTTCCTGGGATCTACCTTCGGAAACGTTACCCTCACAGAGACTAACCGCACACTGGACTTTGGCAATGCAACAAAGCAGGGCGAGAATGTTCTCTTCGTCATCCAGGACAACATGGGCCATGACCAGACAACAGGCGCTCTGAACCCCCGTGGTATCCTTAACGCTACTCTGCTCGGAGCTGGGACCAGCAGTTTCAGCTCCTGGAAGGTCGCCGGTAAGGCTGGTGGGCAGGAGAATATCGATCCCATCCGTGGCACCTATAATGAAGGTGGGTTGAGTGCGGAGAGGCTCGGGTGGCATCTGCCTGGGTTCGATGACAGCGAATGGGAGGGCGGAAGTCCAGCGGACGGCTTTGCTGAGCCCGGTGCGCGGTTCTACAGGACTGAGTTTCCACTCGACGTGCCGAGGGGTTACGACGTGAGTCTGGCGTTTGAGCTGGCGCCAGGAAGGGAGAGGAGTGCATTGCGGGCGCAGCTGTACGTGAATGGGTATATGTTCGGTGAGTTGCATCCACCTTCGGCTCGTGAAACTGCAGAGTCAATTCGGATGCATATGCTGACCATAGTGTGTTCGCCGAAGGCAAGTTCCTGCCGTATGTCGGCAACCAAGTCGAATTCCCTATTCCTCCGGGAATCTTGAACTACATCGGACAGAATACCGTCGGATTGTCTATCTGGAACCAGGACGACGCCGAAGCGAGCGTCGGTGTGAGCATGAAAGTCTTGGGAGTGTACGAAAGCAGTCTAGACACCGCTGGGCTTCAAACGGACTACCTCCGGCCGGGCTGGGAAGAGGAGAGGCTGCAGTATGCCTGATGTTGATTATTATTGCCAATGGCGACGACTATGACGCGTGGCGAAGGCGAACAAAAGCCGTTGCGTGCATGTTGTAAATTGTGTCCCTGCAGTATCGGCATCGCGGAGAACATCGAGGTGGCGTGAGCTAGAAGACTGCGGGATCCTTGGTTCAGCGACGCCATGTGCAACGGTGGGCGCTGAAGGAACAGACGGGGCGGCTACATGGTCGAGCATGGCGTACGCGGGATCTCGATTCAGATACCATGTTCCGAACTCAACGAAATTCAAGCATTTCGCGCTGTCCCAGAGCTAAAGTTTACACGCGACGCCGTTGCACCTTTATTGCAGTTTAGCAGGGGGACACAATTGTTGCCTTCTAGCTTTCCAAGACAACAGTAGTCTCTCGAACAGTGACGTGAACACTAGACACGCTCTCGCCTGGCAACAAGACCAGGATGCTGGGTTTCCTTGTCGCAGTAGGCGAGGTGCAAGCTTCACTGGGTAAGAGCTTTTGCATTCGCGAGGCGGTTTCTAGTAAATGGCAGGATGTGCGGGGAGTGGCGAAAAGCGACGCCAGACCTCGTGGAGGCGTGGGTCGGGAGCGATAATCAAGATCCGTAAAGGATTGGTTGGTACCTTGTGTACGGGTTCTGACAGGTGAAACGCTGAATATAGGTCTGCTATACCTCCATTGATAGGGCGGGTGTGGGTTTGTAGAGTAGTATACGGAGGTAGTCTGTCCAAGCGACCTCCAAGTATTTGACCTGAGTCGCATCATCCTTGCCGAGAAGTTCATTAATTACTAGAAGCGGACGACAAGAGGACTGGCATGTTGGCATCGTATCCGAATTAGTACACCAGAGGCCCCAGCCATGGCGACGACGTAGCTGACAAGCATCACGTGCCATCACGTGCCCTCACTGCTGATCGCACTTAGGGGACGGATCGTCTTCGCCGCCGGGGAAAGGTCAATGAATAGGCTCAAGGTTCGAGATGGCGCGTTTCACGACAAGCCGCGAGGACAAATGGGAGAGAGGCGAGCTCAGGTACTAGTGCGCTAATGCAGGAACCGTCAATCTCCACTGCAAATTACGAACTTCGGGTTATCGTCGAGGCTGTGTAGATGAGCGCCTGGTGGTGGTGGTGGTGAAGGGTGAGGTGACTCGATGGGAAGGGAAGAAGAAGGCTGAGAGATATCTGATCAAGTAGAGTGACTGGCCAAGAGTGAGAAGGCGATTGGGTTGATGTGTGAGGATCATAATACGTCAAGTGTCAGAACAAGCGCTGGGCGTCTCCTTGCGAGCGCGTAGATGAAGTGATGTCGTCCACCCACGTTCTGGACGCTCTGGCAGAGAATGGACACGCGTCTTGGCAGAGACACAACTCCACAGCAATCTCTGCCACCCCCCGTCTTCCAATCATCCACTACTCAACCTCAATCTCTAGCCTTTGCCGTCAACGGCCCACGCACGGCCTCATTTGACCAGCACTAGGAGGTACTGGCTGTCTCTCTCTCTCCTTCCCGTCCCCTTCAGCGCCTCTTTGTCCCGTCTGCCGGTCACCGTCATCCGAGCCGTTGACTCTCTCTCTTTCACTACTCTTTCTGCATCCCCAGTCAACAACACCTCCACCTGCACCACCACACCGTCCGTCGACGCACCACATTCGTTGTTCACCACCGTGAAGCTCGCATCGAGCCAACACCACCAGCACCCTTTGTGACTGCCGCTGCTGCGCAGCCCATTCACTAACCACACTCTCTCACCCATTGCGACGCTCCGAGACACCGTGTCGCGCTACACTCCTTCCCAGGCAACGCGCCTACTGCTCACCAGTCTTCGTGCCGGTCACGACGACATACACCACCGCTAGACTCGACATTTCATCGCTCTGGTACGCATCGTTCAGTCCCGCAGACATTGCCAACGACCTTCTGCCGAACTCACAACCACGCGGCTCCTTGAGTCCGCTGTCTCGATACCACCCACAGCACCAGTTCGAGTACACATACTCACAACATGTCTTCTCCAATTGCGTGGACGCTGCTTGCAGCGATTCCATACGCCATGGCCGCCCCTCCAGTCAAGACTGAGGCACAGATTGCCAACGAGCCTATCGCCAAAGAGGAGAACGCTAAGGTCATGAGATACACAGCCTGGACCTGGGTCGCCATTGTCAGCGCTATGCTGGTCTACAGATGGGGCCTTGTCCTCCTCCGCCACGTCCGCAGACTTTCCAACCTCAACCACGGCACCTCTAGCGATAGCAAACAAAAATACTTCACCATTCCTGACGACAACTTCTCCAAGGTCAAGCGTGACCTCATCACTGCACCTCTCTGGAAGAAGAGACACAACCGCGAGTTCAAGCTCTCCGCCGCTGCCAACATGGGTGTCCTTCCCGGCCGCCTCCAATTCCTGTTCTTGATTGGCTACCTCGCCATGCAGATGGCCTTCTGCTGCATCACTATTGAATGGCATAACCCGGAGCTTTGGTACGACGATGCTCGCAACAGGACTGGTGTTCTCTCCGTCATGAACATGATTCCCCTGTTCCTCCTGGCCGGCCGTAACAACCCGCTCATCTTCTTGCTCGGCCTGAGCTTCGACACCTACAACCTTATTCACAGATGGCTCGGCCGCATTGTCGTTCTTGAAGCCGTTGTCCACACAGCCATCTGGATGGGCGGAAAGACTTACGAGAAGGGCTGGACTGGCGGCTGGGCGACTATCGAGATCAGCTTGCAAATGAGTTCGCTCATCCAGACTGGTATGGTCGGTACTGTTGCCTTCGTCCTGCTTCTCCTTCTTTCTCCCTCTGTCATCCGCCACGCCTGGTACGAAACCTTCCTCGGTATTCACTTCCTCCTGGCTGCTGCCGCTGTCGTCGGTGTCTGGATGCACTGCGATGGTATGAAGGAGCAAGGCTACGTCATGGCTGCCACCGTCTGCTGGATCGTTGAGCGTGGCATCCGTTTCATCACCATCATCCGCCGCAACATCGGCAACGGTGGCACCAAGGCTGAGGTTGAGGCTCTTCCCGGCGATGCTGTCAGAGTCACTCTTCGTGTCGCCAAGCCGTGGAAGTTCACTCCTGGTGCCCACGTCTACCTGTACATGCCTTCCGTTGGCGGCATTACCAGTCACCCCTTCTCCCTCGCCTGGAGCGAAGAAGAGGACGAGTGGAACACCGAGAAGGCTCTTCCCGTCACTCGTCAAGATGCGTTCGGCACTCGCCGTACCAACATGTCTCTCATCATCCGTCGCCGTACTGGTTTCACCGACAAGCTCTTCAAGAAGGCCGAGATGTCCCCTGGTGGCAAATTCACTTGCTCTTCTTTGGTCGAGGGCCCTTACGGCTCCCAGAGCTTCGCATCATACGGCACTGTCATGCTCTTCGCTGCTGGTGTCGGTATCACCCACCAGGTTCCTCACGTTCGCGACCTCGTCGCCGGCTACGCGAACGGAACTCACGCCACCCGCAAGGTTACTCTTGTCTGGATTATCCAGTCGCCAGAGCACCTTGAATGGATTCGCCCGTGGATGACCCAAATTCTCGGTATGGAGAAGCGTCGCGACATTCTCCGCATCCTGCTCTTCGTCACCCGTCCTCGCAGCACCAAGGAGATTCACTCTCCCAGCTCCAGTGTTCAGATGTTCCCTGGCAAGCCCGACGTCGGTGCTTTGATCCAGAAGGAGCAGGAGAAGCAAGTCGGTGCCATGGGTATCAGTGTCTGTGGCACTGGTGGCCTCGCCGATGACGTGCGCCACGCCGTCCGCGCCAGATGCACCGAAACGGAGATCGACATCTTCGAGGAGGCCTTCTCCTGGTAGAGAGATGAGAGAGCGACAACAAGAAGCAGTCTCGCGTCTGTTTCTATCTTACGAACATGCATTTCTCGCTCTCATCACAGCCACCTTTTCATCTCCAGAAAATGACAGATGGGCGAAACGATCTTGCGCAAATCTTGTATCTGATTGACCTTGTTTCTATTTTTATGTGCCCTCGTCGGGTACAGGGAATCTTTTATAACGGACAGAAACTACGTCGCACCTGCTGGAACAGCCATCTGGGCCGCGCACGAGCTTTCTACGGGGGCGCCTTTTTTTTTTTTTTAGAGATGGCTTTTGTCATCGTTTCCTTTTACTGAGCAAGGGGCCTTCGTGTCTCGCGTTCTGTTTCTCTTATCTTTTATCAAATCTTCTCGTCTTTTGTCGTTTATAAGTCACTCCTTTTTGTCCCGAGATGAACACAAACAAACTCCCACACTGGGATTGCTCATGCGTTGCTGTACTTCTGTTCTGTCATTTGTATAGGATAGGAATCCATCTTCTCATAGCTTTTGACCTGAATCTTTGCTTTGCTCGTTGAAACGGGAAGTGAGGATGAAGGGAATGAAAAATGAAACTGTCACTTTTTGAGCTTGTTCTTCCGGTTCATATTCCTTTCAGGGTAGGTTCATGTTGTGTCTGTCTCCGAGAGCTGTCCCGCCATCTGGATTGTTACAGACGGTGTTCGACAAAGTATCTCTGAAGCCTTAGTGTGATTGGAGCCAAGCACCATACCACCAAGAAACCCATCCGTCCACTGACACTTGTATACGCCGTAAACAATGACTTAGCGTACGTACCCTAGACAACATTCATTAATACACCAATGTCATCGCCACAAAAGCCACTCACGCCCATCAAACACATCCCTCAAGCGAGTCAACAAGCCTACTCCGATCCAAATACCACCCATCGACCAAAGCCTCCGTCGCAGCCCGCATATCAATCTTCTCAACCTCCCTCTGCAACCTCTCGCGCCGCGACACAACCTCCTTGGCCACATCTTCCCACGCCAATTTCGCCCGCTCGGCAGTCTCTCGCGCTCGCGCATCAACATCCACATTGATCAGTTTTCCTTCCCGCTTTCGTAACACGCCGTCGACGATGACGTATTCGATGTCGTTTGGGTGCGAGTGCAGGACCACTGCTGGGACGGGATCGTGTTGTGCTGCCCCTACCATGCTAGGTGAGGTGGCGGAGAATATGGCGAGGTCGGCGAGTTTGCCTTCTGCGATGCTGCCGGTTTGGGAGCCCATTTTGGCTGCTCGCGCGCCGCGGATGGTTGAGAGGTTCTGTTCGGAGCAAAGGGTGTATGTCAGCGTGGTGTCTTGGACACTATTGGGATGTTATCTTCACACTTACGAAGGCTTCTTCGACGGTGTGGTGGACCGAGTTGGGCGATTTGCCTTGAGCGAGGAATTTCTTTTGCATGTGTGATTAGCTGGTCAAGTTTTGCGGGTTCTGAGTAGAGACGACAACTCACCTCGCCCCTCGAAGCACGCGCAGCTTGCAACCCAAGGCGTGCCTCGCCTGGCATGAAAGCCGAATTATTGCTGTGACAGTCGACGCCCAGCGAGCAGCATTGCGGCATGTGTTGTCCCAAATCGTCTCGAAACGCTGCTACGGGGTTCCCCATAGCCATCTGGAGTTCGGTGCTTGGGGTGCTGGATACGTGCATGCCTCGCTTGAGGTAGATGTTCGCGTCCTCCTGTGACGGGTTTCCGCCGTGGGAGACCAGGAAGCGCTCGTCCAGAATGCCCAACTGTTCCAGCTGAGCTGTCTGGCTCTCGGAGTCCTTGTAGCCTTGGTCGGGCGTTCGGCTGTAGTGGTATGTGATCAATTGGACTTTGTTCTGCGAGAGCTTGTCCATGAGAGATTGTAGTTGCTCTTTGGGCAAGAAACGGAAGCCATCGAAGGCGAACCCTAGTGTGATACGCCCGTTCGCCCATGGAGCTTCAGTGGCTAATTCATCGAATTTGGGCAAAATGTAGTCGTCCAGCTTATCGAATCCCGTTGTGAGGAAGGGAGACCAGCTTTTCACTGTTGGCGCCGGACAGTAGCAGAAGACAGAACGGATGCCGGAGGTCGCTGTTGCGGCGATGACTTGGTCGTCTGGATGTGGGTTCAGAAATGGTTTGCGATAGTTTCTTGACCCGTGGGTTTGCTTGCCACTTACTGTGAGAAGGAGATTGGTTGATGTGTGCGAAATCCACCACACTCGTGGTACCACCGTTGATCATTTCTAGACATCCAGCCAACTGGCCCCAGAAAACATCACGCGGTGAATGGAGACTTGCAGTGAAGTTGCCTTCCGGCATGTACTCCAAGAATGTCTGGTCGGCGTGGCGTCCTTTGAGGAGAGTTTGCCAGACATGGTGATGGGTGTCAATGAAGCCGGGTGATATAATTTTATCCCTAATGACGACCGTGTCAGGACATAATGCGAATGCAATGCCGTCCACCAGCTTCCATACTACTCACGTACAGTTGATGACTTCTGTTCCAGGTGGAGGAGCGATATTCGAAGTCACCAGTTTTATCGTCGAGCCAGAGATTAGAATATCCGTCCTACGGGCTTCGACTTTATCGTCGGCTCCATGGATAAGAGCCGTTCCATTCTTCAAAAGTAGGTACTTGTTTTGGCTCATTGTTGTGAGTTTCAAGAAAGATGTGACCTGCCCCACAGCTATCGATGGGTAATGATATATACCTTACTGAGGTATAGCTAGGCCGGGGTTATGAGCTCCTTCAAGACCGAAGACGTGGACAATATCGGATATACGGTTTCGCTCCGATCTCTCCTCTATGTACAAATGTATATTTGTACCTTGTGTCTCCAAGCCAAACGTCAGCAGCAAGGTGGGACTGGCCAAGGTCCTTGGTGTTCGGGCTTTCGGTCGTTCGCGGGATGACGAACGTACGAGAGGCCAGACCCTCTTTGCTACATCTTGACTACTTCAGGATTAGATCTCTCTGCATATGTACTACGATAATCGGAGGTAATCTAATGGATGTTGAAATCTGAAGAACTGGGTAACAGACGTGTGAAGACAGTATGTCATCAGCCTTGGAAACTCGGTCAAATCTCACTTACGAAGTGACAACATTGCTCTGCCCAAGAGAGAACAACTCTTGCAGATCATTAGATACAATACTCGTGACAAACCTTGTACAGTATCTGGTTTCGTTGCTCAATCTTGCTATGTAGCGTCCACTTCAAGAGTCACCTATTATCTCATTTCAATCTGTAGGCTTCAACCGCGGTTGCTCGCCATATGCGCGCGTGTTCTTCAACAGGTACGAGCGATTGCAATAGCTTCTCCACCGTACCAACCCAGACAACCCACGGGCTCTTATCCTCTGGTCCATTGACATTGCAAACCGGCCAGTCGCTTCCAAACATTGTCCGTGCTGGCCCAAAGTGCTTCAGCACATGTTCAACCCAAGGCGTAATCTTGGTGGCGACATCGGTGCTCGCATCAGGCCGCTGGGGTAGTTCGGAGAAGACACCTGAGAGCTTGATGTATGTCTTCGACATGTGTGACATCTTTTCTATCGACTGGGTCCACCGGTAGTAGTCGATAGACTCTTGGTTCGCGGTGGTATCGTCGCTGAAGTCCGGTTTGCAGAGATGGTTGATGATGAATGTGGCCTTTTGCTCATCCGAAACTCCCGAATGCGCGCGTTGCATGGCCATGTAAACCCACTCGAGCTGCCACGGCCCTCCAGAATGCTGATCTACGCCGATGTCGAAGGAAAAGCCGCGCTCACCCAAGACCTTCAAGTTGGCCGCGAAATCCGGTCCCAGAACCAGCTCTTTGAACTTTTCCTCATCGTGAATGGCTTGAAGCAGGAATCGGAAGCCTTTTACTCGCTTCCAAGTCTCTGGACCAGCTGCTTGCTCAGCCAGACGCAGCCACTCTTGCAGTACCTCAGGTGAGTGGTTCATAGGTGCCCATAGAACGATGCCGAGCAAAATCTTGCTATCTCTCTCGCCGTATTTCCCCTCAACAATACTGCGGACAAATCTCACTTCGTCCAGCGGGTTGCTCGCCCAGTCTACGAGGCTATCTGTTGGCACTTCATAGCGGCGATCCGTCTCGACATAGACTACTCCTTGGACCGAGATGTCGGTGTTCACGGATGCCTGCTGTGAAGCCTGGTAGTAGTCCGGTAGAATATGTTGTCTTGCCAGTGGCATGCCTGGTGTCATCCATACATGGCCGCTTTCGTTCGAAGCACTTTCTGGCCAGAGGTGGATATGGCTGTCGATGATGGTGTTGGATGCCATCGTGGCTGAGATCACCGTTGACTTTGTGTGTTTGGAGACTGCTTCGTCTTCAGTATTTTCGAGTCCGTTCTCATAAGGCGTGTGTTTCTAAATGCAGCTTCGCCCCAAGCAGCTCCCGATGTCATGTATACCTGGTCATCTTGTGTCACCTTCAGACGAGGCTGCTTTCGCCTCCAGCCACTCAATCGCGGCTCCACACTCGCTTGGAATTGACCCGACTTCCAACCCCACCTCCAGATGTAGACAATATTCCAGCACATGCAAGAAAAGACCAAGATGTTTTAATCCAGAACTAACGATTAAACGCCTCCTGGAAAGTAACCCACGCATACGACCTACAATTTTTGAGGATCTTGTGTTACTTTAAACAATGGCTCGTCTTCTTGAAGGCAAAACCGCGGCGATAACAGGCGGCGTGACAGGTAAACAAGACTCACACATGATCGCCGAAATAACACCCAGCTGAAATCCGTTCTGTAGGTATCGGCCGGGCCATAGTTCTCGAATACGTCCGCCAGGGCGCAAGCATAGGCGTCAATTACTTCCCCGACGACAAATCAGCCTCGCAGCTTGAAAGCCTCATAGCCGAAGCCGGAGACGCAGGTGGCAATATTGTTGGCATCCCCGGCGATATCAGAAAACCAGAGACAGGCCAAGAGCTAGTGGCGAAGACGGTCGAGAAGTTCGGTCGACTGGACGTCTTCGTGAGCAATGCTGGCGTGTGCGAGTTTGCAGATTTCCTGACGTGAGTCTTGCAACAACCACCAATTTCTTGTCCTGTGCACTAGCTAACCAACGCCTCATTTTTCAGAATATCACCAGACCTAGTCAACTTCACAATCGGCACCAATCTCAACGGCGCCTTCTTCGCCGTCCAAGCAGCAGCCCAGCAAATGGCCAAACAAACACCCCAAGGCGGCAGCATCATAGGCGTATCGTCCATCTCAGCACTCGTCGGCGGCGCAGGCCAAACCCACTACACGCCCACGAAAGCCGGCGTGTTATCTCTAATGCAATCGTGCGCCTGCGCGCTCGGCAAATACAGCATACGCTGCAACGCGCTACTGCCAGGGACGATTCGAACGCAGCTGAATGACGAGGATATGGCGGATGAGAAGAAGAAGTCATACATGGAAGGGCGCATTCCGCTGGGGAGGTTGGGGCAACCGCACGATTTGGCGGGTCCGGCGGTTTTTCTTGCGAGCGATATGAGTGCTTATATGAGTGGGTCGCAGATGTTGGTAGATGGTGGTGCGTTTGTGAATTTACAATAAGTTTTTTTTGGTATGTCTTTGCTGTTGGGCTAGTGTCTTGCAGCTACTTTGTTCCCAGTTCATTGCGGCGTGATTTTTGATGAATGTGCTGCAAATTGCTGGCGAACTTCGACACTAGTTTCGTATGTCAAGTTCTCCAACTTTGAGTATCAAGGGTACTATATACCTCGGACTCAGACAGTATATCATTGAGAGACTTAGTCGAACCCCCCAAAATCAGACCCATCATCATCCTTTGCTGCAGCCTTCGCTCTCTGCTTACTGCCAGCAATCGCGCCCTTGAGCTTGTTCTCCTCGCGACGAATATAGCCAGCCTTCGTACTGATACGGGCCTTCTTCGCACCACGAGGGTCGCTGGCCATTCCTTTGGCCGTACGTGCCTCGACACCGCGTTTCTTGAACTTTTGCTTGTCATTCTTACTGAGAGAAGGCAGGGCATCCAGCAGCCATTGCTGGACACCTTCTCCAGCGCTCGCTCCTTGCTGCTTCTGAGCCATTGATACAACGTTGGCAACGTGCTTCATGTAGGGGATGTCCTCCTTGCTGTACAGGGTGACAGCCACACCACCCTCACGGCCTGCTCGGCCAGTTCTTCCAACACGGTGCACGTAAGCTGCGCTAGAAGTAGGGATATCATAGTTTACTACGCCGTTGACGCCACGGAAGTCCACTCCGCGGGAGAGGAGATCGGTCGTGATGAGTACCCAGACTTCACCTTTGCGGAAGCGGGTCATTACGCTGTCACGCGCGGTGTCAGAAAGGTCGGAATGAAGAACCGCAATGCGGCTAATTCCACCTGCTTCGGCCGGGATATCGTAAAGCAGCTCAGAGTGGAGAGCAACAGCGCGCTCGATGGTCTGCGTGAACACGAGGAAGGGCGGACGAAGAGGTGGTCCACTTTCGGCATTCGATGTGGTTGGGTGGAGCAGCTGTCGTAATCCCATGAGCTTACCCTGCTCAGTTGCAGCGTAAGTAAGCTTATGTTGTACGTTTGGCACAGCAGAGTCTTTCAAGCCAACCACGAGTCGGATAAGTGGAGCCTCAGAGGTTGTTACGCTCTGCTCCGCTGCCAGTCGTTTCTGACGATCCACTATGGTCGATCGAGCCAAATCTTCGATGTTGCTGCCCATAGTCGCTGACCATAAGCTGACCCGGAGGTCAGGGTGCGGTAATTTGTTCCAGATAGCCAGAGTTTGTTCTCGGAAGAGCGGATCCAGCAGCACGTCGGCCTCGTCTAGAACAAGTGACTCCACGGCCGGCAGGGCTGCACCCTTCCCACCGTCCTTGTCCTCAAGAATGCTGTGCAACACACCCGGCGTTGATACCAAAATGTCGACCTTGACAGAAGATTCCGCCTCTTCCTTGTCCTCCGCCTCGTTATCAACTTCCTTCGATTGGTGATCGAGGTGCATGCCTTTGCGCACTTGGGAAATCTTTGTTCCAGTGTTCAAACCCAACTTCTTGCCCTCGTTGACAATCTGTCCAACCAGCTCTTTCGTAGGCGCAAGGATTACGGCGGTGGTATGCCGGGTGCCACTCTGCTCCTTTCGCAATCTCATAATCTTGCTGAACAACGGTATGAGGAAGGCCAAGGTCTTGCCGCTTCCGGTTGGCGCAACGGCAAGTAAATCGATGTATGATGCTTCGCTCTTTGAATCTTTCGATGCCTCAAGTGCTGGGAGGAACGATCCCGGAGAGTCCAATAGTAAGGGTAGCGCGGCTAGCTGCACCTCAGTCGCGAGATCGTACCCTTGTTCGGAAACATTTTCTTGTATTCTCTGCGGTATGCCAAATCGTTTTCGAAGGGTGTGGAATCGCTCGAGCGGGCGTGGATACACTTGTTGCTTTTGCTCCTTCTTGTCTTCCTTCTTCTTCTTCTTCTTGTCCTTTTTCGACACAGATTGAGGATTCAGCCATGTCATCTTCAGCTTGTGCTGCCTCAAGACTTGTCTGGCATGTTCTTCGGACTCGCCATCGGCGTCCTGATCCTTGCTTTCATCCTCATCCTGCGAGTCTTGGGCCTCTGTTGCTAGTGGTAGCTCCTCGTTCGCATTTGTCTTTCCTCCGCCAAAAAAGTCTGGTCCAGTAGAGTCGTCTGTAACTTTCGTCGCCTTTCCATGCTGCCCTCTCTTGCGCTTTCTTGAGCTGCTCTCAACTGGCTCGGCTGGGAAGAGCTGAGGACGGGCTTGCTGCGCACTGGGCACGACAGCCTCCTTCTTGGGCGCGCCCTTGTGTAGTCTTGTCGACCTCGACAGCAGCTTCAGCGGATCCATGGCGGCGCAGGTGTGATTTTCTTGACTATACACATCCAATCGCAAGCCCGCCAGAAGGGCCAAAAAGTTGCTGCTCAGTCTGGCAGAATCCCCAGCCCTGCCGGGGCGGTGTGGAGTGAGCGGCCCGTAGAATCCCGAGAAGGTCCAACCTCCGCAAAGAAATGCCCAAGGAGATACCATACGCCAGCGCCCCATTGCATCGCATCCTCCGCACCTCACACCTTCTTTAATACACGATGTCGGCCCGTATCATGCCCCGGTTCGCCCTGCGCCAGTCGCGCGCGCTCATCCAGCGCCGCGCCGCCTCCAACACTACTGAGGCTGCTGCTCAGAAGGCCAGCCAGGCCAAGCAGGCCACCCAGGAGACCGCCAGCAAGGCACAGGAGGGCCTCTCGCGCGTGCAGAGCTCTGCCACCGCTAAGTTGAGCAGCGCTGGCTCTGCGCTCAGCAAGAGCTTGGCCGGCGTTGGCGGCAGGACCGGCCAGGTGATCAGCTTCGTCAACAGTAAGTAGAGACCAGAACACGCGACCATCGATCAGAGAGCACATCCGCTGACGTCTAACACAGGCATGATCCCTCCCACTCTCTACTACGGCCGCGTCGTCGGCGAGCTCGGCAAGATCATTGTCCGTGGCCGCAACATGGCTCCCCCGTAAGCTCGACCCAATATTGCCATTCGCGCAAGAAACTATCGAAACTGACACCTCGAAAGTACCGTGGAAACCATCCAGAGCTACGTTCAGCCGATCACCAAGAACCTCTCAAACCCCTCCGCTCTCCTCAACCGCGCCCCTGCTGTCAACAACCAGCCGTCCTTCCTCGCTCGCGTACGGGACCAGGACTCCGCCACCCTCAGGCAGGTCGCCATTGTCACTGCTGAGGTCATTGGTTTCTTCTCCGTCGGCGAGATGATCGGCAGATTCAAGATCGTCGGCTACAGGACTGACGGCGCGCACGCTCACCACTAGATTGACTGTGCCAATGGCAATCTAACGTGCGGCAACTGAGAGAGAGGATCAGATGGGGCAGGAGGCGAAGATATGGTGAAGCGAGGATGGGCGATTGGAAGCTGAGGTTGGAAGGTGGAGGATCATCGGTCGGCTGGCATCAACGACAGCACCAAACAGACGAGGACCGGAGCGCCAGAGGTTTCTTCCTTTGGCGTGTACACTATCTTGTGCATATTACTACCCCTGCGGTATTAGAGGATGTTTTCTTTTTGTCTGCCATCATTTCCAGTTCGCCAACTTGTTCTGTCATAATTCCCTCCGACCCCGGCGGCGACTCAGCTTGCTCTCTTTCGTGGATGTGTCGTGATCATCATTCGCCTTCAATGTATCTAGAATCCATGCCCTACTAAGTAATAGGTATAGTACACGAGATCGTCACGTTCTCAGCCTGAGTAAGGAATCAAGCAGGTCAGACTAGCAACCAAGCGACCCAGAGCGCAGCTCGCCTTACCAGCCTGCTTCCGACAACATCTGCATGATCCTGACCCTGATTCCACCACCCTTCTACGCCCAACACAGGCCCAATGCCGAAGGCAAAGAGGCACATTCTTGAAGTACATATTGAAGTGCATGCTCCCCAACTGCGAAGAAGCGCGCGGTGCAGACATTCCGTACAGCCGCTCACCTACCCGATCATGCACTGCGGCTATTGCTCCTACGCATCCTGCAGATGACAGGCGCGTGGGTAAAGTCGCGGTGTTGAAAAGCCTCCCATCTTCCATTGGGTATCGGCCAGCATATCTCTTCAAGGACTTGCCAACAACGATACACGAACTTCCAGCAACGCTGCACGGAATTGCTTACGTCAGGCGAAACGACTCACATCTCTCCTGGGTATAGATGTCTGAGAACCGAGGTTTACCGGGTTTGAGGCCCAAAGCCACTCCGGATCGTTCATCAACACAGGCAAAAACTTTCTTCTTCTTCAAACAGGACACCTTAAAACCACGTGCTCAGGCGTGCCTCGCTTACATATATGATTCAACAATGACAGTGCCGGCCGGCGTCGGATCCAACGGGAATTGAACGTCAAAAGGCCCAGCCACATCTGCTGCAGATGCAGCTGCGAGAGCAAAGCAAAACGAGTTACAACACACGCCTCCCAAATCCATTGCCCGGCCTGCAGCATGAGGTGGCTCAGTGGGTAGATGCATGGCCGGGGCGTCTTGGCACTTCGGTATACCACGTAGACGATATGGAGAAGATAATGAAGAATGTGGGAGAGGGAAAAAAATTAAGAAGGGACCACCCACCTAAGGATCCGCTTCAATGACGCCTGGCGCCGTGCCTCGGGTGCCAGCACATCACTCACCATCCACTGCCGGATATTCCATGGAAGACCTTCGGTGTTGGCCAGGTTGCAGTGCCGGGGTTTGGTCTACTTAGCGAAGAGAAGCGAGCGGGTTTTGTGTGTCTGGGTGTGTGTCTGCGCCAGTGCCAGTGCCAGTGCCAGTGCCAGTAGCCTCCTGCATGGAAACAAGTAGGGCCCTACGCATATCCATGCTGCATGAGGTAGGAGTGTGAAGAACGGCGAGAGGGCATGGTTTGACACATCTGGCTGTTCTCTGGCCTCGTTCTTTCTCTTGAATCATATGCAACTGGCGTTCGAGGAAGACGGTCCGTTAAGCGCGCTGTCATGGTACCTGCAGCGGATGTATGTATGATGTATGGACGCTTGCTTGCCTGGTTGTCAAGTATGCTGTGTGACGGGATGACAGCCACACAGTAGTCGGCCGGGCCCTCTTAAGGATACAGCACAGCACACAAGCACAGGCAGGGGTTTTCCATCGATCGACGGATCTCCGGCAGGCCGACACAGCAATGGAAGGTGGAAGCTCATGGGTTGATGGACGTCCTCAACCACAAGGATAGCATTGGTACAAACGACGTCGTCCTTTCTTCACACGCGCAGCAGCATGGACCCTTTCAAGCGCTTGGATTGCCAGTGCATGTCGGCAGGCTTGACGGGTAAAGCACCATGGCACCTTGTCCTTCGCTTAATGGTGCAGCCGTCTGGCCATTGACTTTTTTGTTTAATTCGCGGGAAATCACAATCGCAAGCCCTCGCCAATGGCCGTATGCTTTTCGCTTCGTTCTCCAAAGGCACTCGGGGATGTCGGGAAGAGATTCCTCTGCAACGGCGATCGTGCCGGTTTGTTGCCAGTAGTGCAGTGCCTGCATATTCTTGCAGATTGTTGACGCGGCCCAGGGAGGAGGAGTTGGCGAGCTGCTGCAGCAGT
Organism: Cladosporium sp. MBC 237; assembly: GCA_030772445.1. NCBI lineage: Eukaryota > Fungi > Ascomycota > Dothideomycetes > Cladosporiales > Cladosporiaceae > Cladosporium > Cladosporium sp. MBC 237. The sequence goes on along the minus strand of JAPHCH010000007.1, from coordinate 191,917 downwards.
GAGGGAACGAGAGCAAAGCCCACCCGCACGCAAGCTCACGCCGCATATGTGGCATTCAACCCACAGCCGGTGATAGCGGCCTCCCACACTACTGTAGACTACCACACCTTCACGCTTCCTCTCAGCATGCGAGGCACAAACGAGGGCCAGCTTTGTGCATTGCGGACTTGCAGCATGCGGTCGATTTGACGCACAGCGGCACGGGGAACTCACCACCCGGTAGATCAGGAAGAACGATTGCATATTGGCACAAGGGAGCGACCCCGGATTCTGATGAGCAGCAAGCAGTTGGTGGTTGGAACTTGTGAAGGAGCGAGAGGAGTAGCACGAACGAGGGCTTTTGACATGCAAGCCACTTCGTTTAACTGCTGCCCGCCGCGGCATGATTCACGCTGGCCAGCCACGGACATGTGAGGATGATCGTCGACAGGATACAGACAATTATTGTTATTGCTACCATTGTTTGTCTTTGTCATTGTTGACGCGTCAGAGGACAAGGCACACTATCGAAGCACATACCACGACAAGGAATCACGAGCCTTGACCTGCCTGGAGAAAGGATGCCCGTGAGCATCGGTGGCAGCGCCGGGCTGAGCAACCAGGTCCGTCCGCTGAGAAGTTTGCCGGTCGTCAGACATGGTGGTATCGCACGATCGGCAAGAAAGAAATAATGAGCAGGCAGGAAGAGGCAGCTGCATGCATGCATGCATGCATGCTGCACGTCTTATCCTGCCCCACCGTCAATGATCAAGGGTCCCGATAATACCGTTCGACGTGCGGGTGCAGACGGAGAGAGGAGTGGCACAGTGGGATGGATATAGCGGGTAATAGCGCAAGTGAGAGCGCAAGCAGCCGTGACGAGCGCCTCAATGGGTCCGGGCGGTGGTAGTGTTGTTCGGGAGTACAACGGGGCGGAGAGGGAAAGGGTAGCACGCACCAGCCTCCGCATTGATATTGTCGCAGAGGCAAAATTCCGTTATTGTTACCGTTTGGCAGAGAGACTACTGACGAGAGTGGGCGCAGAGTGCGGCAGTGAGGGTGTTTGCTTACGCATGGAAATCAGATGGCATGGGCGGGTTCATGCAGGCCGCTCAACAGACTGACCGGACGACCGCGCCTCGCGAGGTCGGGGCGAATTGGGACGACGACCAACGACGACTTTTGCTGCTACTGCTCGACTGGACTCTGTGGACTTGACTTGATTAGACGAAGTGGGTAGCGAAGCTTTGGAGTCAAAGCGCTCGTTCATCACGCAGGCAGGCCCTCACGTCTCTTCTCTCCAGCTAGCGGCGGCTAGCGTGAAGTCGTCATTAGCACACGCTTGGAGGATTAGCCGTTGTGGGTGAAAGGCAAAGCAAAGAGGTAAGCCCTCTCTCACCTGCCCTTGTACCCCAGCCCACAATCGGCGATAGCTGGCATATCAGCGCCTGGCGCGCCCTCAACATGTGCATTTTAGTATAGACACCGTGGCGGGCCCGGAGCCGGAGTGGTGGTGAGAATGTGTTGGTTGCGAGAGTACATATATTGGATGTCAGGGCAGAGGAGGAGAAGGTAGGCAGGCAGGTGGAGGAGTGATGAGAGCGAGAGAAGGACAGGAAGCAAAGGAATGGTATCGAGTACATCCGTACACCACACACACATGGCCGCCTCCTTTAGGTACACACTCACTGTACATGCTTCCAGCCGGTATCAGCATACCTGAACTTTCAAGACCCTGAGGTTCAGACGGGCGCAAGCGCCGAGCATGGCGCCGGCCATTCTGCCCGTATATTGCTCCGCCCAGGCCGAGAGAGCGCGCAAACGTGGGCCAGAGCTGGCAGTGCACCACAGGTCGTGTGGTGGGTGGAGGCCGCTAGGCCCTGCGCGCGCGACAAAGAGCAGTAGCAGTAGTGGTAGTAATAGCAAGAAAGAGGCAGGTCGGGACAGGGCTTGGACGGAGGTGAGCGAGTGGGTGAATGGGTGAGTGAGAGAGTTGGTGAGTGAGTAAGTGAATGAATTATTGGTGTGTGATTCCTGTTTGTGGGGGAATGGTGAGTTGGTAGGAGTGAGACATGCCTATGCTATGAATTGAGGAGGCCTTTCTTGGACCTGTCAGTCAATAGTAGTAATGATAACGGAAGTAGCAGTAGTGACTGCTATTATTACTACCGGTTTTTATACATACACACTTTCGACTATGCCACCCCTCCCTCCTCCCAACCCTCTCACGCGACTGAGGGCTAATTAGTCGAGCGGCCACGGTACGTCTTGCCTGCGTGCCTACAGACAGACAGACACCACCACCACCAACCACCAAAGACTCGCACGCAACCTCGACACATCCAAAGACAGGCAGAGAGGGCTAGCACGGGCCTAGGAGTGCCGCTACGATATGCGCTATGCGCTATGCGTCTAGTATGTACATTACTACGACCGTCCTCACAGCGGGATGAGGGGGCGCGCCAGCCATAGCTTCGTCTGCAGGCCAGCAACGCCGTCGCCGCCGTCGCCCGGCCAAGCTGGACCTCGAGTGGATTGTGGACCGAACCCTTCACGCGCCTCAATTCAACCCACTGGCCTGCTCGCTCGCTCGCCAGAGTAGTCCCCAAGTGATCTCATACTCGACGGAGCTATGCACGCCCAAAAACCGTGCTAGATGAAACAAGCAGCACATGCGGATCCCGAACAAGCGCTGCATGAACAACCGAGGACTGCAATGCCTAACGCTTATATTCCCGTTTGGCCTGCCTCTGATCGTTCCCCTTTCCTACACTCCGTCGCCGCAGACGTCTAATGTACTAGACATCTGCGCTCGCCATTCCTCTCGTTTGCACGTGTCAGCATGGTTTCCTGGCTTGTTATCGCCGTCTTTGCGTGGTAAGTCTCTCACTCACTCATCTTCATGACCATCAACCATTCTGTCCCGCCCGGTATGGCTGAGGCGGCCTGTCAATCCGTTCACGACAGACGCCTTGTGTCACCATCCCCATCCGTCGTCCTTACCATCGTGCAAACAGTCCCCTAACTCATCCTCTCCCTCCAGGTTGTTTCGATATGTGCGATTAATAGTGAACTGCATTTCCCACTGGACATACCGACCAGTACCTATACCGGAATCTCCGACCTATACCTCGCAAGATGTCACCATCATCCTGCCCACCATCTCCACCGGTGGCGAAGAGCTCGACCGCACCATCAGAACATGCCTGCAATCCGAGCCCTACGAGATGATCCTCGTCACCATCGACTCCAACGTCGATGCCCTCTCCAAGATCGCGCACAAGATCAACGCTAAAAAGCTGCGGGTCTTGAGCATCCGTGAGGCAAACAAGCGTCGACAGATGTGCAGAGCCATTCCCGAAGTCACCACCAAAATCACCATCTTCGTCGACGACGATGTCATCTGGCCGACCAAGGTCTTGCAGTGGATGTTGGCACCCTTTGAAGACCCTAAAATGGGCGGTGTCTGCACTTCGCAGCGACTGCAGCGATCTGAAAATGTCAGCGTCTGGAACTTCCTGGGTGCTGCATACCTCGAACGCCGAAACTTTGACTGTTCCGCATGCCTGCACATCGATGGCGGCCTCCCCTGCTTGTCCGGACGCAGCGCCGCCTACCGCAGCAGCATTTTGCAAGACGAATCTTTCACCTACGGATTTACCCACGAAGAGTGGCGAACCTGTCAGCTCAACGCTGACGACGACAATTTCATCACCCGCTGGCTCTATGCACATGATTGGAAAATCGGTATGCAGTATCACAAGGAAGCCGAAGTTCAGACCACCCTGGAAGACGGCCCGAAATATCTGAGCCAGTGCCTTCGATGGGTTCGCAGCAACTGGCGCAGCAATCTCACCAGCATGTTTGTCGAGCGTCACTACTGGTGGTAAGCATATCTTATATTGACTGCCAAGTTTTGATCAAATATTAACCGCCACCGTAGGACTCAGCCATGGAGTACATACTCTGTACTTCAGACAACCGTCACCGCGTGGGCATTCCCATACGACTGTTTCATCTTCTACTCCTGGTACAAGGCATCTGAGTCGTGGCCCGTCGATCAAAGACAGTCACTTCTCATCGCTCTCGCGGTGTGGACATTTGTCTTCAGCAAGACCGTCAAGCTTTGGGGTCACTTCTTCCGTTACCCAGCCGATGTCGTCTTCATTCCCGTCTACATCGCCTTTGGCTACTTCCACGGCTTGATCAAATTCTGGGGTCTCCTGACACTCAACGCGGTAAGTGCCGAGCACCATGGCCCTGCCCATAATGACAAATTCACTGACGACTATCCAACAGACTACCTGGGGAAGCAGAGACGGTGCTGACACCGACAACCGCGTCCGTATGATCCGCCTGCCTCGCTACGGCACGCCCGAGCCCGATGGCCGCAAATCCGAGACGTTCGAATTCACCGACGAGCTTCTCCTCAAGCAAGAATTCTTGCCTGCTTACGAATCCCACAAGCACTCGCGCTTGCCCCTTACGACCCGCTTTCACGACTGAATGATGACTGTTTGTCCTTGCTACACACGCGCGCATTCGATACCCTGGCGTCGTTCTTCCTTTTTTGCATGCGCAATGCACATAGATGTTTAGATTCGAGGGTGGAAAAGGAGGGAGGGTACGCGAGCGGCCATCGCTCGCTCGCCCCTATGTGCACAAAAGAGCGTTTTTATCGGATTTGAAAAAAATAAGAAAATCGAGAAAAGAGAGAAAAAAATCATTTGAAGTTCTATGGGGGCAACTTGATGGAGCGAGTTTACCTCGTTCTTGTGGCGTCTTTCTTCCGGCTGGGTGCAAAAAGTCGAAAGCGATTTCTGGCGGGAGGCGGGCAACAAAAACAAAAGGGATGGATACTGCGCTTTGGTGGCTTGTCTTTCGGCTCAGGAAATGGCGGCCTTTTCTGTTCGTTTTATCTCTTGCGCTTTTGCGAACCCCAAACCCTCGCCTACATCTCGTTGTACTTGTAGACCTAATATCTTCAACACGTTCAAACAACCCATGCTTTTCATCTTCAACGTTCCAAGAAATCAACATCAATGTTTTTCTACCATACAAATGTCACATGTCATTTTTTTTTTTTTTTTGAGAATGCACCTATAATGCCTGCAGTCACCGTCATCCCACGTACTATAAATGCACTCGCTCGATTCTTCCAAGCCTGTCGATTAGGCGCATGCTGCAGTGTCACCACAGGCGGTACCGGTACCTCTCTCTCCCCCCCCTCAGGACCATGCAGGCTGCACGAAAGCGAGGCGCCCGTCATCTCTGATGAGATCCTGCCGCCGCGCTTTACCACATGGAAGGGCTACGTACTCTGCATACACTCAGCGGCACATGCTCTTGTTGCCGATGCAGGTAGACGAGACGCCTCTTTTCTCGCGCGCTCGCCAGGCTGAGGGGGGAAGAAGCATGAATGGGTGTGGTCGCATCCGCGGCGCCGCTGCTCCCGCGCCACCCAATATAGCCCTTGCCGACGACCGGTGTGCCGCTCGCTTGGGCGCGTGCAGCAGCAGCAGCAGCAGGTCCTGTTTTTGCCTTGCAGTGGTATGGAGTGCGATAGGAAGCTTGAGGAAAAGAGGGTGCGTCGGCGTAATTCCTCTCTGTCCAATCGCGGGCATCAGCACGGATGGCGCAACCCATCAGCACACACGCAGCTGCTGCACGCCTCGTAACATGCCCGAGCAGAGGGCTTGCAGGTCGCCTTCGAAGGTAGGCAAGTCATCTTCAACCAGGCCGCGGGACGACGTCCGACACCACTACTCTCGACCATGGCCTTCATGCAACAGACACATGCCCTTCCTGTTCTCTACCCACCCCACCCGCCAGGCTGGTAACGATATGGTAAGAGTAATACGAAAATTTTCACGAAGCAGGGCCAACGACGACAAAGAACTAAGTGATGGTGTGGATGGTGTCCACTGGCACGGGCTTTCGAAAATGTGGCGCTGCTCCTGCAGCAGTCACGAACCAGGGTAGGCAAGCAAAAGCAGCGCGTGGGTGTTGAGGACTTGAAAGATAGAGCCAAAAGGCAAACGCCTGAAGTCCGTCTACTATTGCTACAGCGATACCTACCTCTAGCTAGTCTCCACTGCACCGCCGTTTGCGCCAGCAGACACCCCGGATGCCTGCGCCGATGAAAGGCTGGAGAAGAATCAAGGGCCCAAGCATGGGATCGAGAGAGATCGGATCATGCCTGTCATCTGCTCGACTCGTGTCGGGCCGTTGTCTCAGCTCTGTGCAGAGAGCAGGATAGCAGTGCGCGTGTGCATGTCCATCGGAGTTCCTTGCGACTGTCCACGACTCAGTGGGTGGTGGCGAGGTGGTGTACAAGTTTCTGAGCATGGCCAGAGGGTGATGTTGGGTGAGAAGCTAGCAGGAAAAAATCAAGGCCAGGCGGATGACTTGTGTGGGCAGTGGCGGGATGGGTCGGCGTGTGTGCAGTTTGGGTGGGCACGACGACCCCAAGGCCTTTCGTCGGATATTATCACGATGATGATGATAGACAAGACGAGAACAGCAACAGACACCCAGCGCTTTGGGTCGGGCTTTGTCTGGAATATGTAGGCAAGAGCAGTAGCCAACATCTGCATACCAATCTAGGTAAGTCTGCAGTCCCGCCCACTCCTAGCGGAGCCTGCAACGACGATATCTCCCTCCGTAGGAGAAAGACCGTCCTTGACTCTTCCGGCTTGTGTGAATCATGTTCCCACGACTCGCCATGGATGGTCTTGGCTCTTCCTTCGTGGCACTTCGCTCGCCCGTCAACTCCACAGTTTGCACACAGCTGAAGGCCGAATAAAAGTGGTCCAGCGAAACGTTCAGTAACTCCTTTAGCTCGGCACGCTACGGAGTCACGCTTCACGGTTCACGCCGTTGAGAAAACAGTAAACTTCCGCTAGATCGTCTATTGCTTTCGCTGTTGCAGCTTGTACTGCATATCCAACTGGATCACAGGGAATAACGGCAGCCATTTTGGCACGCAAAAGCTGAAGAATCACACAGATGCAGGCACATTGAGGCGTAGGCTAGAGGCGTGCACTCAAAGTGAATAACAATGAACAGTGTTGCAGACTTTCCGTTTGCTGTTGGCTGTGCTCATCAAGCTGCCTCCATATCAGCACACCTGCCATTAATGGAAACGACGAGATAAGTCATGAGGGTGTTGTGACGCGATCCAATCTCTTCGAGTCATTCGCCTTGATCTCTTTCGGCGGCGGGTGCCACATCTTTCGTCTTCAATATACCTCCCCCTCGACTATAGTTCAGGGTCTCTCCCGTGTGGAGGTTGACAAGCTTACCACCAGCCAACCGTCCCCTCCACCACGCCCCTTTGCGAGTTGCGAAAAGGTATCACGGAGTCCAAGTCCGCCACATGATCTGCTCATGCAAGTCATGAACTCTCCGTCATAAAGGCTAATAGCCAGGGTTTCCTTGATGGGAAAATACGACAATACCACCACGGAACACCTGGCAACAACCGCGGAGACACCTCGAACAAGGCAGACGCGTACCCTCGCAGCCTTGTAGCCCGCCCTGCCGTGTCTGACAGACCAGAGCGACAGACTACTGTACGCAAGCGAGCGGGTGTCTTAACTGAGTGGTATTATACATGAGCTGGTCTGCTGGCCCAGGTGCTTGTTCTTGTCGGAGCGCGCCCGCCTCCGAATGGCGAAATTACGCGGGATCAGCTTTGCTTGCAGCTGCTGGTTTTGGAGCTTCTAGAGCATTCCCAACCGGGCTAATTGCATCCGTGCCTTCTGGGTTGACGAGACTGAAAGACATGATATGTGAGCTTAGCGGAAATGCGGGTAAAGTTTTGCCGCGAGGGCAGCAACATGTGAAGGCCATCTAGAACATGAACCCGAGTGGGACTCGAAGACGCTTTGGGAAAGCGAGGTAGGATTGGTGGACTTTTCGTTGTGGTTGCCCGTGTCTGCTTTGGATTTCCATGAAGCTGATATGCACACGTAAACCAATCAATCGTTCACAAGTCGTAGGCGTCTAGAACAAGCGTCTTTGAATCAACAACTGCATACTAGGGCGTTTAGAGACTGTTCTCAAGTTGCTTGAGACCCTCATAGACCTTCTCCCACTTAGCCCACTCCTTATCGCCATCCTCAAAGCCGCCAGCAATGGGCAGACGGGCACCTTTCGTGCCGCCAATGCCCCATACGCGCGACACAGCCTCTTTCAAACCGACCACTCCCCAGCGCGCAACGAGCTTCTCGCCCTCGCAGATCTTGAACTGCAACTCGCGCAGTTCCTGAACTTCTTTCTTCGTGATGCCCTTAGCCAGACTGTCGTTGAACAGATTGAAGAGACGCACAACCACACGGGGAAAGCAGCCTGCCAGACCGTCGATGGCAGCCACGCCGCCGATCGCGAGGACTGGGAGCAAGTTCTGACCGAGGCCGGTGAAGACGCTGAAGTGGTCGTGGTCGATGTTTGGCGAGGCTGCGATCAGGGTCTGGTCGTCGATGATGCCGTGTGAGAGTTTGGTGCCGACAATGTTGGGGTGCGCGGCGAGCTTCTCGAAAGTCGAGGGCGCAATGTGCAAGTTGTTGGTCACGCCGGGGTAGTGGTAACTGGGAGTCTGTTAGTTTTTGGTTGTTTGTGAGGAACTATGACATTGAGGCAAGCATACATCATGATGGGCAAGACAGCCTTGTCAGCCACTGCCTCAAACCACCTCTGGATACCAGTCTGAGAGACAGCCGAAGCGAAGTAACCAGGGCTCAACACCAGCACGGATTCGGCACCAGCATCCTTGCTCTCCTTGATCTGCTGAAGAGTCTCCTCGACATTCTGCGTGGCTGTGCCGGCGATGATAGGCCTGTCCTTGTATCCCGCGTCGTCAAGAGTCTTCCTCTGACTTCTGATAAGCTCGTTGCGCTCCTTGCTTGTTACGTGAACGGCTTCGCCCGTGGTGCCGAGAATGACCAGGCCTTTGATACCACCCTTGACGAGAAACAGAGAGTGCTCGGACTGTGTTTCGAGGTCCAGAGCTGGTGAGACTGCGTCGTATGCAGCTGTGCCTTCTTTGGCAAAGAATGTAGGTACCGGGACGTAAATGCCCGCAGGGGGAGGAGATGAGGGCGGACCTCTGCTGGTGTTTGAGGGTGGGATGGACATCTTGTTTGTGAGAGACTGGATGAATTAAGAGGGTGTCACGAATGAGAAAAAACTATAGTGATGGCAGATGTAATGTAGTTGTCAACATCTGTGCGCGCAAACGTGCGAATGCATTATCTTCCGTCATTTCTACTACAATGTCAAAGACCGAAGGGTCGGCGAGTGACATTGTTGATGATGATCCCCACCTCTGCTGGTGGGGCAAGCAGTCTCGCTGCAAGATCGGCCGTCACTTGCCCGACAGGACGAATGATAGTCCGAAAAGTATGTCGGGGGCTCTGAGAGTATCTTTGGCGTAAGTGTAAGGCAAACAGGCGGCGCTGCGATCATACACTATATCGACATAGCACTTCAAGACGAGAACCGCATTGGAATGCGAGTGAAGTCAAGAATCACGTGATGCGCTAAACCATTTTCGGCACAACGACTTCTTCCATAAGGCGAACAAACAATCGCCCTTGAAGACAACATCACCTCATCAACCTCGAGCATGAAGGGGAACATAAATCATCTGCATTATTGCGGGAAGGAATGTCAACATTCGACGGTAAAGTGAAAGAATTTCCCGACATCCGCATCGACCACTTCCGCCTCTCCAACGAACCCAAGCGGCCACCACTGGCCTATTTCCTCAGCCATGTACATTCCGACCATCTCCAGGGCCTGGAGTCCTGCAAATCGCCTTTCATCTACTGCTCCCCCGCCACGAAAGAAATCCTCCTGCGGTTGGAAAAGTACCCGCACCGCATGAACTTCGCCAAAGGGATTCTGGAAACGCGAAAGCAAACTTACAGGCATTTGAGGAAATTGCTCAAAACGATTCCGCTCGAGACGCCGACAGTTATCGATTTGGCGCCGGAGAGGTCAGTTCGTGTCACGCTTTTCGATGCCAATCATTGTGTTGGAGCGGTTATGTTTTTGATCGAGGGGGATGGGAAAGCCGTTTTGTATACGGGTGATATTCGCTCGGAGCTCTGGTGGGTGAACAATCTCACGCGGCATCCTCTTCTACTTCCCTATGCGTCGGGCCATGATGGTAGGAAACCGCTCAAGCAGTTGGATTGCATCTATCTCGATACGACTTTCGCCACCAAAGACAACCCGTACAAGCACTTCCCCTCGAAGGCCGAAGGTACTTTGGAGCTATTACAGAAAATCTCAGAGTACCCCAAAGATACCCTGTTCTACTTTGATACCTGGACTTTCGGGTACGAAGATGTTTGGATGGCTTTGTGCGGGTTTCTAGACTGTCGGGTGCACGTGGATGATTACCGTTTCAAGCTATACCGTGCTCTGGCAACGGGGGACGAGCCCCGAGCGTCAGAAGCTGCTCGTTTATTTGGGTATCAATGTGGAAACCATATGAAAGACGGCTGTTTGACAACACGAGATTCCCGGTTGCACTCATGCGAGCAAGGCACAGGCTGCGAAGTCTTCAAGAAAGGTTGGTGAAAATAGTCCGAAGGTATACATTACATTGCTAACTTGAAGATCAGACTATGTACGTATCACGCCCATAATAAGCCGTCACGATGGTGTGGAGATGGCCGAGTTAGGGGCCGGAGGTGGCAAAGGTGACCTCGACCAGCAGCATGAACTTGAAGTCGGCGACACCAGTGCTTTGGGCATGCTTATGTCGCTTTGTGCGACGAAACTGAAAGATCAGCCACAGCTCCTCGGCAGTGTGATGGAGATGTTGGCATCGTTGTTAAGAAGCCCCGTCCAGTCCATTGCACTCGATCCGTCGATTTTGCACTCGGATCTTTTGGGCGTTAGTGAAGCGGACGTCACCGACCTTGACCATCTGCCCATAGACAGTCTCATTCCAGCTTTGACAGCAATGGCATCGCAGGCTAAACAGAACGGGACCGCAAATGAAGCAACAAAGGAAACTGGACCTGACACAATGTCGGAAAGTCGCAAGAGCATTCTGCCCAAACGCATAGTAAGCCGCCATGTCCTCATAAAGTAGCAAAACCACTGACACAGAACACGAAGACCTTCCCCTACTCCCGCCATTCATCCTACACCGAACTCTGCCACCTAATTGAAGCCTTCAAGCCCAAAGACATCTGGCCTTGTACGGTTGACAAAACCAACTGGTCAGCTTCGCAGTCCATGGGTTTCTTGTTCGGCCATCTCTACGATTCAAGCTGCAAATTCACGCATGATCAGGAGATGTTTCAAAGGACGAAAGGCGCGGGCATGATGGTACCTGAGTCGCGACCTGTATCTCCTGGTGGGAAGTTCAGGCAAAGTGGAGAAAACACCAACAGCCAGGGACAAGACATGGACATGAACCCTACATCGGCTTCACGCAGTATTGTCGACAAAAATACCAGAACTGGCCCTGCTGGACCGAAAACCCCACCATTCTTGCATTCGACCGACCCGGAGCCACGTGAAAAGCCCACCACAGCACATCCACCCAACGTCAACATCAAACATTTAGGCACCAAAAAGAGGCGCCATTCAAGCGATGAAGGCGACAGTTACATGACCAAAACCAAAAGAGCCGAGTCTTCGGATCCCTCTGCTCCTCATCAAGGGCACGATTCCGACGAAGCAAACCCTCCAACTCTGCTATCTCCAAACGAGTACACAGCAGCATGGCAACGAGAAGCATTCGAAGCGGCGCTCGGGCTGTCGTCAAGCGATTGGAATAACATCAGTCTAGTCAGTGTATCAGGACATCAGAAGCGGGAGGAAGAATTGTAAAACGTGAAAATAATCAAGCAGAGGCGGTCGAACTCACAAAGAAAGATGGATTGATTGAATTCATGAGACTTGATCACTTCGAAGCAAAAAAAGGAAAATCATATTCCACATCATCCCATGAAAAAAAGATAATCTATCCCCCTCTCAATCCTCCCATCTCCCATCTAAGCGGTCGGCGGCACGCCAGCAGCCTGCTTGGCCTCGCCAAAACTATCCCGTCCGCTCGCGAAAACCTTGTCGAAATCATACTCAAACCACCTGATATCCGGGTTCAACCCGGCGAACTTCCACACGCCCTCCACCTTCCTATACCAATGGGTGTTGTACGAATGCGCATGCCCCTTGACAGCGACGTGCTGCCTCGTCTCATCGCTGTACTTCTGGTGCGGCACGCGGAGCTGATGGTAGCCGATGATTTCGTCGTCGGACACCTTTTCCCACTTGGTGCCGCCGATGAAGTGCTGCGTCATGAGGGTTGGGTCGCCGAGGACGTTGGGGTCGGAGGCCATGGTGACGAATTCTTCGGCCGGCATGGATTCCCAGATTTTGTCGAGGAAGGAGCGGTAGTCTATGCGGAGCGTGGGGGCGATGCATTTGCTCAGGCGCGTCCAGTCTTTGGTGTCGTAGGAGCAGGCCCATTCGTAGACGGCGGCCATGCAGCCTTGCATCTCTGGGAGGGGGTGTCAGGGGTTTTCTGCGTTTTTTTTTTTTTTTTGGTTTGGTGGGTAGGTTGGGAGTGGTGGTGAGAAGGGAGTTGGGCTTGGTGGATGGATTGTTTCGGTTCTCTTCAATTGCCTGATCGTACGACTTGGTCGTTTTGAAAGACGATGAATCGAAGCCAACCGCAAACCCATTTCCCTCCATCAAGCCAAACCCCATACCTCTCAATCAAGCCCCTCAAACCTCCAAGAAAAAAAGAACTTACCCTCGCAAGAAATGAGCTTCACAGGCTCAAGCTGAGTTTGTTCGGCCATGATGATGGAGTGTGTATGTGTGTGTATAACTTTTCTTCCAAGTCTTTCTCTCAGAGCGAAAGAAACCAAAGTAGTAACAAGAGGACTAGATAAAAGGCAGAAGAAGAAAAGAGAGGTGAGCAAGAAGAAGAATAAGGCCTGTTATACTTGTACCTCACAAATAACAACGGACAGATAAGATATAATTATCATCGGCTCAGCTATGATGCGCCGCGCCATGCATCCTCCCCCGCCCCTCCCCCACCAACGAGACCGAGAGGAAATGTCGGTGGTGGGCGAGCAAGGAGACGAGACGATTGGTGTTTTGCGGTGAAGTGGTGCGTGGTGGTGCTGTCGGACAATGGCTGTGTTGCAGCTTTGTGCGGGGCCGGACCGTTGGGGAGAGCTGGAAGAGCTGCTTTCGCTGCTTCCTGAGAGCGAGGCCGAATGTGCGAGGAGCGGCGGCGGGTGGTGAGACGGAGAGGGGTGCGAGTGTTTGGGTTAAGCTGATTATTCTGGAATTACGAGACGGCTGGTTGGAGGGTTGGGAGAGTTTGTCTTTCTGTTTTCTGAGTTTGCTCTTGCTGGGTGGGTTTATTTTTACATTCTTGATTCGGGACCCTTGTTGGCTGTGTGTTCCTGCGTAAGCGGGTGGTTTGTACGCTGTTTGAGCGAAGATGCGCGGAGATGGAGAGATGGCGGCATGTGAAACACGGCGGATCTGCTGGTGTTCGGAGAATTGATATTCGTCAAGGAATAGAATGACTATTCTGATCTCAGAATAGAATTTTGCCGTGGCAACTGCAGGTTAGGTGGTTTATCAATCACCTCTTACCCTTCGGACTTCGCGTCTATGATGCTGTGAGACAAGAAAACAGCACGCATCTCCCGTTTCACGCATCCATGCTTGTCCTTGTCCTCGCACGAACACGGCGAGCTTGTTCAACACAACGCTCGGTGGCACTCTCAAGCAGGAATCAGATCATGCCTTCATCAACGGATAGATGAGTTGTTTGTGTCACCAAGTCCAACACTGCAATCCCCATCACCAGCCAGCAATGACGTTTCCCCCCATCCCCTCTCATCAAAAGCCAATCCCACTTCAAACCCCGCTGCCAACTAGCTAGCCAGGCAAGAAAGATGTATCCACCATAAAACCAGAAATGTAGGTCAAACCACTCACCCACCACATCCCACCACCTCCCACCAAAAACCACACATACCACCTTCAAAAAATGGACCTAATCCTCGGCCTCGGCATCGCCCTCCCCGTCGTCTCCACAACCGCCATCGGCACCGTAACCGGCGTAGCCCAAGGCGTCGCCGAACAACGCCGCCAAAACGAAGACAGCAGCAACCAATCGCGCATGCTGAAATTCCACCTCGACGTGCACCTCGATGCGCGCACATCCCGCAGCAAATCTCCCGCGGCGAAACTCGCCAACAGAATCGTCACGCTCCACGACGACAAACTCTGGCTTGAGCCGCAGAATCACGAAACGGGCCAGCCGGCGGATGAGGGGAGGCATCCGTTTACGGGGTTTTATGTGGCGTATCCCGATAGTGACCGGGCGTATACGAGGGGGTTGGTTAGTACTATTTCCCGCGATCCGCCGGTGCTGAATTGGGTGTATGTGGACAAGGATACGCTGGAGTGCAAGTACGCGAGTCGGTCGGGGAGTATTGCGCATCACGTGGGGAGCTATGATTGGACTTGTGAGGATGCCAGTGAGGGCGAGAGTCGGGTGACTTTGGACGAGTGGGAGGGTTTTGTGGCGGTTTTTGAGGGCGAGGGGAAGGGTTGGGCGCTGTATTTTGATGTTAATGATGATGGGTTGGCGGGGGTGAAGAAGGGGCGGAAGAGTTGTGAGGTTAGTCTTGTTAGGAGGCTTTTGGGGACGCAGGATTTGAATAAATGGGGACTGAAGGAGGAGGGGAATATTGGGTTTAAGGCTACGAAGGAGGTTTGATGGGGGAAGGTTGACGGGAGGTGGATGGGAGGTTCTGATTTTGGATACTTGTACGGGCGGGAGGTTTCTTCTCGACGGATATCAAGCAATGGGTTGCTCACATCTGCCATACCCAGGCCATGAACGTCTGCGCCAAAAACGACAGACGGATCAACAACAGGGAGCAAGGGCTGCCTGCGGTTTTCAAGCGAAACGATTCCGCGGGACAAGCTCACCCGCATGCCTCCCAAGAAAGATCCAGAAGATGCACAAGTGGCCGTTGGTCGGGCTACGACGACAAAGAGCACACAGCATTCTCTCGCTCTCTTACCACGAGGAAAAGCGCGGAGGGCGGTGAGGAGCCAACCGCAACGAAAGGAAGGCCAAGCGCATGAGCTCTGGACGACAACTTCGAGCCTGAAAAGCCGCAAAGCACCCGGCGATTTTCAAGAGACCAGACGTCGTTGGAAGTAGCACTGATGAGACGTAGACTCGTTCTGTCAAACGTGTCCCAACAAGACACTTCTGCACAGGTAGATACTCCACAGAAGACATGGAAAGAAAGTACGTACGTACGCAGTCAATAGCGAATCAAGAAGCGAAAAGCAATATAATCGATTGATTGAATAAGGGTATCACAAGCCATTGGCATCGGCTGAATAGAATCTCAGTGAACAGATACCACCCGTGAGGTTCCACGGTTCGGTTCGCAACATCCGCAAAATAAGAAGAGAATCTCCCACAAAGCAAGCAAGAAGCTGACAGCCATGACTGACATGCCATGCCAATTCAAAACACCCTCAACAAAGCAAACAAGCATCTCCCATCACCATCAACATGATCCCCCCAGACCCTCAAGCATCAATAGCCATCTGGTTCTCCTTGTCCTCATCATTGGACATGGCGGTCTTGAAATCAAGTTCAACCGAAGAAGACACATCATCCTTACCCTTCTTCGACCCACCCGAAGAAGCCCTGCTGACTTTACGCGAAGGCCTTCTAGAAGCGCTGGCATCTATTTTTTCCGGCGACCCATCGTTGAGCGACATCGCTCTGAGAGCCGCTCGCGTGCGCTTGCGACCTGGAGTTTCTGCCGGGCTGGAAGAAAGCAGAGTGGACGACCTTTCTGCGGCTGCGGAGAATGCCATCGCATCATTCTCCTGCGGACCGAGGATTGTGGACATGAAGTCGCGGGCTGCTGAACTGGTCAGTGAAGACAACAAGAGCTCAGTTAAAGGGGTCCTCACGCTTGATTGGAGAGGATCCTTCCTTTTTGCCCTTGATGATGGTCGAGGGTGTCGCAGGGCTGGTGTGAACAACGTGGCCGGTATCATCCTCTGTCGTGCAGCCTGGGAAATAGGCGCAAGCAGTGTGCATGCTGACATCCGAGCCTTGAGATTCATCACGAGGGCCCGGATTGCGGATCGTGGTCCCGGTAGCTGGGTAGTGTTCGCCATGGCTCGCACCGGGCAGCATGTCTTGACTTACAAACCCACCTTTCGCTGCAAGTGCATGTGGTGGCAACGGAGGTGGCGGCATGGCCTCATTCTGAGTGGGAAGCTGCGTCTCATGCTGGGTGTTGGACTTCAGGGCCGAGATAAGTTTCTGCAGTTGGTCGCTGGGAAGACGGACTTGGACCTGCGAGTTCGTGTTCTGAGAGAAATTGCTGATCGGTGGCAATGACATTGTACCTGGCATGGATCCTTGTACAGGTCCAGGCGCAGGGTTTGAAAGAGACCCCAGTGCATTGACGATCTGCTCACTGGTGACACCGACGGGCAGAGTCATGCCACGAGTATCATTCATGGCGGGCACATCGTGCGTGGGTTGGAGACCACGGAAGTTGTAGAAGCCCCAGGCCGGAGACGGCGGTGGTGGGTGCGGCATGCCATGGATTGGAGAAGACAGATTGTTGGCGCTGCCATTGCTGTAATTGCGTTTGTGAATGCCACCTTCCATTCCAGAGAAGGTGAGACCAGAGACATTGCTAGCAACATGCTGCCTAGGAATCAGCGGGTTCTCGAACATAGCCGAGTTCGGCCAAGCAATGCCGCAGCGCTCGAGGTGTTCTGTTGGATAGTCAGACGGAAGAACCCCTTCATCGTGATAGATCGTGCAACGTACCGTTGGGCACCGGAAAGAAAGAAAAGCACACCAAAGTCTCCAACTTGGTGAAGACGGATTTGCCATCCAGCTCATCCCTGACCCCAGCCGACAATTCGACTTTGATACGACCAGCCGAGTCAGAAGCATCCCACTCACGCGAGCTGATGGCCGACTTGTAGAACTTCGGCCAGGTCATGAGTGGAAGGTTGCCAGGGAATGGAACTCTGGGTTGAGCTGAAAGTGTGTCAGCACCAGATCATTCAATCCATCACAATGGAACAACCGACTCACCAATGACGATAGGCCAAGAGGAATCGACCGGGAAGTGAAGGGTTCTATGAAACGCCATTGTCAGCATCAAACAGATCGCGGAACCCAAGCTCACAGAAAAAGACCAACCTGATCACAACCCCATCAACAGTAATCTTGATCTCCCACTGCGCCCTCTCGCGCAAGCGCGGCTCAGCATGCAAAGCGACATGAACCGGCGGCACCCAAGAATGGACGGAAATGGTGAAAGGCGTCCCCTCCGGCAGAGTGGGCGTGAAGCAAGTGAGCATCGGCGTGACGTTTCCTGTCAACATCAAATCGAATCAAAGTCAGTCCTTCGACGCTCGTCATATCAAAGAGACAAGAAAAGATCTCGCCGCGGCGGAATACAACCCACCATGACTCTCGCCTGCGAAACCTGCGACGCTGGCATCCTGCACGGCATACGGCGTGATGCGGAATTCCTTGAAGGGCACGTCGCAGTGGTTTGGGTAGAGGAGGACGTCCCAGTCTTGGTAGCGCATGATGGCGGGCGAAGTGGTTTGTGCTGCTGTTTGTTTGCGTAAGTTGCTTGTGGGTTGGAGTTCCCGAAGGGTGTAAGTGAAGAAGAATGGAAGTTGCGCGCCGACTGGATTGTGAGTGCACAACGAGGATGCGAAGATGAGGATGGGGGTTGAAAATTGAAGCGCGATGAGGTTGTGTCGTCAGATCAATAAATCGAATCTAAAACCTGACGAGGCGTAAGGATGGGTTTGTTTGGCAGGCGCGGTCTATTGTTGGTCGCGGGAAGGAGCGGTAGTGGGATCGGGGCAGGCGCGGTCATGTATCCTGACCATATCGGATTTCATTTCGTGAGTGAATTGGATCAAACAGCTCTTGGACAGCTTTTGAAGGCCGGCTGTATATATACTATTAGATCGAGGTAGACAGTTGGCGAGGAAACAATGCGCCGAAGAACCATGATGCAGTCTGCCATAGTAGAAACGTAAACACTAGGCTAGCAAGTCAGCAGTACGAATACACGCAGGACCGTAGAAGTACGTTTACAAAGAAACAACACGGCCGCCAGTAGAACAACAATGGGAACCAAGGATCATAAGCAAAAAAAATGAGACAGTCCCGCTCTGCGAAGAGTAAGAATACCTACTCTAAGAACAACGAAACACAGGAAATAGTGAGAGAGCATGCAAAAAGGTCAGAAGAATTTCAAAAGCACAAGCAGAAACGCCGTTTCGCAGTCTCGAGTCTAGAAAGAAAGCAACGACAGTAGAAAGACAAACGAGAGACAAACCCAAGCAAAGACATGCATGCCCAGCAAAGAACAAGTCCCCATTTCAAATCAATCATCGTGCCCTCGCCCAACTCGATCGCAAAGCAAAAAGACACACGCAAACTTGACCGCCGGTTGCCCGTTTTTGTGGATTCCCCTGAAATAAAATCAACCAAACAAGAAAAAACATCGAGTTTTTTTCGTTCGTTCTGCCCTCGCGCCCGCCGTGTGAGAATCTCGCTGGAAAGAAGCCAAAGGCAAGAAAAAACTGAACACCGCTGGTGGTTATTTTTTCCGTCGTCGCCGAGAAGTAAGGAGTAAAGAAGGCTGAAAGTCGTTCGTAGTTTCGTTCCGTTCTTCGTCGCAAGCGTCGCTAATATCGATTGTAGCAGTAGAGTAGTGATAGCAACGCTAAAGTGTGCTGGTGGCAAAAAAGGAGAAAGGGAAGTCGTAGTGTGGAAAAAGAAGCATGCAAATCCGAGAGATAAAAGCAAGCATGGGTTTGTGGATTGTGTGTCGTCGTGAATGATGAATTTCCCTTTTTTGATTGACCAACTCCCGCTAAAGTGCAACCTCACTCAAGGCAAGAAGGACGCAAGAAAGACGCTTTACTGGCGCGGCGCAAAGTTGCCGTAGGGGTGCTGCGGCGGCATTCCCATCGACGGGTAGACGGGAGGCGGGGGAGCAGGGCGGTAGGGGGTGCCAGCCGGGCCAGAGTTGTTCTGAGAGCGGCCCCAGCTGAGGCGCACACGAGAGTTACCGATCGGGTAGCCCTGCATCTGGTTGATGGCCATCTCGGCGGCGTGACGCTGGACGAACTGGACGAAACCGCAGCCCTTGCCCGGGGGAATCTTGACGTAAGTGATCTCGCCGAAGCCCTGGAAGAAAGAACGGAGCTCATCCTCGGTGACGTATCCGGAAAGGCCACCGACGAAGACGGTGGTGTTGTTAGGGTCGGTGAACTGGTTCATGGGCTGGGGAGCGCCGTAGTAGCCAGCCATCGGCGGGGCACCCATGGAGTACATGCCCATGGCGTTGGGACCACCGGGCATGCCGCCCATACCGGGAGCGCCAGCGGCACCGCTCTTGTTCTTGGGAGTGGCGGTGCTGATGCGCATCGGCCTGTTGCCGCAGTAGACGCCCTGCATCTCACGGAGAGCCAGCTGCTGGTCGCCCTCGTCGGCGAAACGAACGAAGCCGTAGCCTCTGGAGAGACCGCTGATCGGGTCGGTCATGATCTTGGCGGACTTGCAGGAGTTGTACTTGGTCTGGAAGAGCGACATGAGGACGTACTCGTTGACCTCGGGGCCAAGGTCGCCGACGAAGATGGAGAACTCGGGACCACGGTCGTCACGGCTGCGGTCGGCAAGACCTCCGCCGGAAGCCCAGTTGAGCTTGAATTGACGGTTGCTGTTGGGGATGACCTGGCCATTGAGCTGAAGGGCCTTGGCGGCGGCATCGGGGCTCTCGAAGTCGACGAAGCAGTAGCCAGCGTTGCTTCTATGAATTTCGTCAGTGTCCGACTCGACCCAACTCGAGCGCATTCCACCATGACTTACCCAGAAAACTTGTCGCGGATCATCTTGACGTTAACCTGGTAGCCCATGCCAAACCAGACAGTGCGCACGAAGTTCTCATCGATCCAGGGCTCTAGCTCACCCATCCTGTTTGTACGTTAACGCCCATTGCTTGATGTATTCTCATCTTGCCGCACTTACCAGAGAGTGGTCTTGCCCTCCTGGGGCTGGCCACCGGCAGCGCCGGGGGTTCCAGCAGAAGGAGCACCTGGGAACTGGCCCTGAGGCTGTGCCTGGTCCATCTGCTGACCCATTGGCTGGCCCATCTGCTGGTCCATCTGCTGGCCCATAGGCGGCTGCTGCTGTTGTCCCTGCTGCTGCTGCTGCTGATCGGGGACGCCAGCCGCGCCGAATGCGCCGTGGTCCTGGGAGGCAGTCTGGGACTGCGCGCCGGCCTCGCCGAAGTTGGGGAAGCTCATATTTGCAAAGGGAGAGTTGGAAGGTGGTTGTGTGAAGGTGTGGGTGAACCTGAATGATAGAAGCGTCAATGGCGTGTTCTCGTGCGTATATGATCGCGAATCGGCGATGCGATCGGATGCGCGTGCGTGCGCTAGTGGAGTGGGTGCGCACTCACGTGTGAAGGCTAAGGATGCTCAACGGGTCGCAAGTCGTAGTGACGGATCAGATGAATATCGCGCTTGAAGGTGAAGATGTCGCTAGATGAAGCGACGGCGCAAAGTGAAGTTCGGAGAGGTTACTCGTAAAGTGCAATGTCGTGAGACCGAAATCTGCCGATGACGAGGGAATTCGTGGCCGAAGGGAGAGTGGTGGTGGAGAGATGGAATTGCAGCCAAAGGCAGGCAAGCAAGTCTGTCGAAAGGGAGATGAGTCTGTAACAACGCGTGAGCCAAGCGTCGCAACGTGTGGATGCAGCGCAGAGTCGTGTGAGTGAGTGTGTGTGTGTGACAAGAGGTAGCAAGGCGTGTGCAAGCCGGAGTCGGGAGGGCGGAGGTTTGTGCGTTGCGCGCTGAAGCGGAAAGCTGCGACGGGCCGTGCAAGTGAATGCGCTCCGCGGGAGGTGGTGGAGGTGGTGGTGGCGGGGAATGTCTCGCGATGATGGCAGTGAAGGGGAAAGGGGGATGGAGAGGAGGTAAAGTGAAGGTGGCGGTGGTATTGATGATGAAAGATGGTGGACAGGAAGTGGCAGTGTCAGGTGACTAGAGGACAGACAACTCGAGGTGTGGTCGCGCGGGTGATGCGCATCATGTCTCGCAGTGCGCCTAGCAGTCAGGCTGGCTGGCTGAGGGCGATGGCGTTGCAGCTGGCTGGCTGGGCTGGGCTGCAGTGAATGATGATGTGCCGACAAGGATGTCTTGAGCCGCGTCCGATCCTCGCCAACCCGACACGCCGGGTTCACCGTGCGAGGGAAGCATTGCATTGTCCTTTGTAGCTTGTAGCCACAGGTCGCGCGTGCTGCTGATGATAGTGCTGCTGCTGCTGCTGCTGATGCTGCTTGGTGCATGTGCCATCGCCACTCCCGACCGTGGGAACAGTATCGCAAGCAATGCGAGACAACTCGCCAACAGAACAAAACAAGGCAAAGGCAAAGGGGAGGAAATAGAAGTTTCAAAGAGACGCATAACAATGCGATGGTACTCACCGAAAGACTTTAACCACGACACCAAATGCAGGAACGCGGCAGGGACAGGAAAGCAGGTCGTGGAGTGCTGTCGAGTCGCAGTGATGGTCGAGAAACGCCGAGCGAGTCAGAGCAATTGCGAGCGAAGCAGGTAAGCAAGCAAGCAAAGCGGAAAATCGGGGAAGCGAAAACGCGCGCGGTGAGAGAGGGATGCGAACTGGAGAGAAGGACAATACAGGTCGCGATGGTGAGGTGGATGAAGGTAGAGGAGAGGAGGAGGGAGAGAGCGAGGCTTGCTTTGCGACGGGCGGCTGGTGGAAAGGTATCGAAAAGGCGAAACCCACTGAGCAGCAAGCCAAGAACAAGCCAGCCAGTCTTTCGAGAGCAGCAGACACGCAGAGCAGAGCAGACGATGGGCGACCCAGCGAGTTCACTTACCGTACCTGTACCTTAGTTTCCCAGTCCAGGGAACGCAAAACGCCTTTGCCCGACCCAGCCAGCTCACAGCAAGCAAGCAAGCAAGCAAGCATCGAGGCACAGCAAGCAAACCCAAGCTGGAACCCCGCCCTTCGCCGGATCCTCGTCCGTCCAATAGTCGACATGGGTTCGCACTCCAGTACGAGGCATCATGTACATCACCACACCCATTCCCTCCATTCCCTGCCCTGTCAATCGTTTCCTCACATCACGTGTAGTCGAGAAGACTTCCATCTACATAGGTACCTGAACAGCAGCAACAGCAAGATTGGACGAGCCCATCAAGCCATAACCCCATACATCCGACCACCCATCCATACCGCGCGAGAGGTACGGCATGACTCGACCATCGCATCAATTCCAGACACCACACACACAACAGCAGCAGCAGGAGAAGCTCCCCATTTTCCAACGATCAGCCTTCCCCCGGGCGGAAGATCTCGCAATCGCGTGTGCACGCGCCCCTAGTGTCCATATCGCCCGCGCCCCGACCCTATATCAGCCACGACCGTTGGCGATATGGGAGGGAATCCCCACCGAACCGAACGACAACAACAGGAGCGAAATGCTGACCGACCGCCTGCTTCAACCGAACGCACGGCAGATGAGCTTGTCTCAGATGTCGGAGATTAAATTCGTTCTACTTGCTGTCTGGCATTATTGTGTGTTTTACTTCGTAGATTGTTGTGTTGAGTCGACGCGTGACTCTTTGGTGGGCATGTAGGAGGTAGGTGTATCGACGTCGATGCAGCATGTTCCTGAGCATGTCCACACGTGACTCGCATAGACGTGTATTAGTATCGACGTCGATGGTTTTGTAGCCTGTACTTCGTTGTCTGCAGAGAAACGAGCATGTTTGAAAGCCTTGTTCTTCTCATGCTGCTCACGCATTGCATGACATGTATTCTTCTTTGGTATTGGTTTTGTTTAGTGGATAGAAAACTAGACTAGGATTGGGCTAGCTAGCTAGGTATGTTCCAATCACTGCTCATCGCAAAATTCGCTACTCATCAAGAGATGATTTGACAAGGAGGAGGGCAGGCGGGGATGGAGGTAGGAGATGTTGCAGGGGAAAAAAAGGAGCCATAATGTTGATGATCACTTGAGAATTTTCCGCAAAACACACAAACACCCCCCTTGCTCTGTCAACACCCCGCTGGATCCACTCACTCCGCCACGCTCTGCCAAAAAGTTCAAAGGGGGCCAAAAAAAGACAAGGAAAATTCGCACGCCCATCTGGAGGGCGGGCTAAGCCGCTTTCCTCTATCAAGAGCGGCACCGCTGCCATCGTAACGCGTTTGCTTTGGGGTTTAGAAGGAGTGTGGTTGCATTTACTGCGCGGGCTTGTCCTCGGTGCCGGCAGGCGCGTCGGCGGTGTCCTTGGTCTCGGCCTGGGCCTCCGCAGGTGCGGCGGCAGCCTCGCCCGAAGGCTCAGCCTCGGAGGAAGTCCAGAGAGTCTGTGAAGTGTGTTAACGGGATGTGAAGGGTGTTGTGAAAACATCGCTGAATGAC
The DNA here is from genome assembly GCA_030772445.1 of Cladosporium sp. MBC 237. Lineage (NCBI taxonomy): Eukaryota > Fungi > Ascomycota > Dothideomycetes > Cladosporiales > Cladosporiaceae > Cladosporium > Cladosporium sp. MBC 237. Next base: position 168,389 of record JAPHCH010000007.1, on the reverse strand, counting down.
TTACGAGGTTATCGCGGAGGAGCTGCATGATGAGAGTGGAGTCCTTGTAGCTCTCCTCGGAGAGGGTGTCGAGCTCTGTTGTTGTACCTGGTCAGCGCTGTTCTTTTGCAATCATGCCAAAATCTACTCACCAGCAATGGCCTCATCGAAAGAGGTCTTGGCCATCTGGCAGGCCTTGTCGGGAGAGTTCAGGATCTCGTAGTAGAAGACCGAGAAGTTCAGCGCAAGGCCGAGACGGATGGGGTGGGTAGGGGCGAGCTCAGTGGCGGCGATCTCGGTGGCGGACTGGTAAGCCTCGAGGGACTTGTCGGCGGAGGTCTTGCGCTGGTCGGCCATGGCGAACTCGGCAAGGTAGCGGTGGTAGTCACCCTTCCTGTACGCAGGAACACATCGATCAGCAATGTCTCGCGACAGAACAGGATATGCCTAACTCACATCTTGTGGTAGAAGACCTTGGACTCGCCGCTCTGGGCAGAGGGAATAAGGTGCTTCTCGAGAACCTCGAGGATGTCCTCGCAGATCTTACCAAGCTCGGCCTCGATCTTCTGGCGGTACTCCTTGATGAGGGTGACCTGAGAGTCGTTGCCCTTGCTCTCCTCCTTCTGCTCGATGGAGGTGACAATGCGCCAGGAGGCACGACGAGCACCGATGACGTTCTTGTAGGCGACGGACAGGAGGTTGCGCTCCTCAACGGACAGCTCCTGGTCGGCAGAGGCGACGGCCTTCATGTTCTCAACCATTTCTACCTCGAGTTAGTGGGGAACCATAGATGTATGTTTCTGGGCAGTGACATACCCTCGTAGCGCTCGGCCTGCTCAGCAAGCTTCGCGAGGTAGACAGAGTCCTCGTAACCCATTTTGGCGGTTTGTTGGTAGAGAGTCTGTGAGTTCAGTCAGTATTGAAGGAAGATGCGGCAAAAAGCAAAGCGAAGTCGTCGCGGGCGTCGAGCACGTGTGGCTTGGTGAGAGCGTGTCGGCAAGAAGCATGCGCCTTCAAGTGATGGGCAGTGGTGGTTGATCTGCACGACCACGAGTGACCGCGGCATCCGGTTGTTGACATGTGCAGACAACAGACGGCGTCATGAAGCCGGCTCAGCCATAACACAGCGAGCGCGGTGTTTGTCCGACAGCATGCAACTGCCTCTCGTGCTCTTGATGACACCACGGCAGGGTACTGCAGCGCGCGCTCCTTGCCGTCCATACCAATGTCCACCGCGACAGCACGTCGTCGCCCACCAGGCGGTGTTACGATGCTCTTGGCGGACAGGGTTTGCAACCAGACGCGGCATCGGCAGCGGCGGCGGGGTGGGAAGGGGAGGGTGGACAGGTAGCCTTACGTGAGTGAGTGTTGTTGTGTTGTTTGACGGTGATCTGGCGAGGGATGCAGGGCTAGCGTAGGAGGTGAGAGTCGTTAGGACGTGTTGTTGGTGGATGGGTGGTGTGTGGGTTTGATGGCTTGTCTGGAGAGGCAGCTGCAGTCGAGGAGAGGTGGGCGAGGGCGGGTGGTTCCAGTAGTGACGTGCACACTGGGAAGGAGCTTGGGAGGGAGTCGGTGAAGGCACGTGACTGGGATTTGGGACGAGGGGCTTGCGGTTTTTCGCAGTGCGGGATGAGCCACCACGGGCCAGCCAGCCAGGGTCGGGTAAGGTCAGCCGTTCGCAGCAATAGTAGGGTAAGGTAAATGCGTTGACTGCTGATCTCTCACGAGTATCGATATGGATCTCATTCATGGCGCGTACGTAACTGCTGACTTCATCTCGCATCTAACTCGTACTTCTACATACCACAGTCTTCTCACTCTTCGCTCTTTCACTCCACCCCATTCCCACGATTCCACTCGCCTTGCTAGTGTTAGTACCGCCTGACCAAGGGAGTGAAACCCTGAAAGGGGATCATCCCAGCCCACGCGTGGTTTAGCTTACCATCTGGCGCCGGCCAATGACGGCCTTAGTCGCCGGCATCTCAAGGCCAGATGTTTATTTACAGGGCCCCGGCAAGTAAGCACGCGAACCAAGTCTTCCATGTGATTCTTGTCTGCATACTGCGTGCAGCGAGGTTATTCCCGAGAAGACCCGAATGATGCTTCTCAACAATCGTCATAAGCTGGATGATATACACGTTTTTTTATTTTGGCGAAGCATTTTAAGCTTCTGACAGAATCAGGACAAGGTAGACAACTGCCTGCTGTCGCCAAATACACAAGTTATTGGCTTCACACTGTTATTGCACGCCATAGTATACTGGACTGGGCTATGCTGGCATCAAGAAATATAGACTACACTGTTACACAGTTGGTTCTGCAGTATCGTGACACCTAAGTTGATATACTATACCTACACTACTCGCATATATTGAACTTAATTTCTTTGACATCTAGTAGTTTCAGACGTAGGCCGAGGAACTTACAGAAAAGCAACGGATGGCACTTCTGTGCCTTCGGCGTGTATCAATATTTAGTATATGCATTTACATATAGGTATATAAAAGCGCTCATGATCTTCATATCTAGCCCACTCCGCGCAAGAACGCTCAAACTCGCCTCATAATCAACTACAAACCCACCGCCCTGTCCAGCTGGTCACAATGGCAAAGCCTTCTCACCACGGCTTCAGTCCAACATCTTAAGAATATGCGGGTTAACCGAATACTTCTGCAAAACGCATCGATCGACGTATTTCGCGCCCTGAATCTCCCCCAAACACACGTCCTCAGGCGCGTCGCACAAGCACTTGAACGGCTTGCCCATGTCCCACTCCGTAGAAGGGTAGAAGAAAGTCAAGTCGTCTCCGGCCTTGAGATCGCGATTTCCGGCTACGCGAAGCTCGCCCGCCACGCCGTACTCGCCAGGCGTGGGAGAGGGCTGGTTGTCTGGGATGAGGTAGCCTCTGGGATATTCGCCATTGGCGTTGGGCGTGACCATGTGGAATTCCACGTTTGGCGCGCAAGAGTGGTTGATGTATAGGAGCGGACTGTTGAGTTCGATGTGTGAGTTTGGTCCAGTTTGGACGGATGACCAGGCGGGTTTCTTCAATGGCGTGTGTGTGGTGATGTATGCGATCAATTGGCCTGCTGGAAGGTCGACTTTGGCTCGGAGGGTGTTGGAAAGGCCATCTTCGCCGTGAGAGTGGTAAGTGAAGTACCTGTCCAGGCCCTGGGAGGTGATGGGATACGCAGGTTCGGTCTTTCCCTGTGAGGGATCAACGAGAGGGCTGTCGCCGTTCAAGTAAGGAGCCATGTTGTTATGTGTGTCAATAGAGAGTCGAGTTGTTCGAGTTACTTACTCTTTGGCCCACGTCAGGGTGCGTTGGGGCTTTATGCTCAGCGATTCACTACCGAGATGCCACCCTTGGCGTCACCGGTCTTCGGAGAGGCATCTGCATGTGGTGCATTGCCGGGTAGATGGGAGAAGACACATACGTGGACCAGCGGAGGAAGTGGATTCCCTCGAAGGAACTGAGTTTCCCCGCAGCTAAGGTGGTGGAATGAGGTTGATAAGAGCGACGTTTGAGTTGCACAACCTGTACCGAATGTCGATGGCTTTTCACTATTACTATCGTAGATACTAATGTACATGTGAGCTTAATCATCCTCGATCGAATCGATCTAACGAAATAATGCACGAATTGTTGACTTCTCGATACTCACGGCTAACTCGTGTCGGGTTTCGAGGATGGTGAACCGAGGCAAGCTGTGTGTGACGATGTCATGGCTCGTGCACCATTCTAACGATGCTGGGGCCGGCTGGAAGGGCCTGAGGTTTGGATGATTGTGTTTAATGCCTCAAGGATGACTAGGCGAATGCAGGCTCAATTCAAAGATACGATAGGTTTTGTTTCGGAGTTGGCCAATTGTCCTTGTGCCTACGAGAGTTGCAGGCCCGCACAAGCTGTGAGGATGTTCCGGTCTCCAGACAGGCAGGCTTGGGTTTCCTTAAACTCGATTGGATCAAACAAGCCGAGCGAGAACACATCGGCGGAGTTGACGTTGTGCATTCACTAGGTATGTCGCATCGCTTCTATAATGATATGTAGAGGTATTCTTCGTGCGTCCGTTCGAGAGAAACCTTTGAGTGTCATGTCTGACATCAAGTCCTCACCTCGCTTTGAGGTTCATGCTCCAGCCGCTAGCCCGAAAGCGGTCAAGCGCAATAAACATAGCGACCAGAGTAAACAATTGACAGCAGCGGTGATCAACTACTACATCCTAGGAGAAAAACAGTCGGCCACGATACTTGCAATACATTTTAGAGCCGCCGCGGCTCTCAACACATCCCACAATGGACAGCGAGTCTCTTCGCACCGCTTCCACCTACCTAAACAACCTCCTCCTTGCACGCGGCCTGCTACGAAATGGCGCCGATATCGATTTCGTCAAACCATCCCGCGAATCCCGCGCCCAGATCATAAACCTCGTCCACGACCTGGTCCTCCGCTCTGACCGTGATAAAGAACGAAATGAGCAGTTGTCCTTCTCCGTCCGACAGCTGCGCGCCGAAGACACGCGCAAGAATGCCGAGATCGAACGTCTCAGAATTAAGGGCGAAGAAAATGCGCGTGAAGCTGTGCAGGCACAGACTGCAGAGCGTGTAGCAAAAGAAGAAGCTAAGAAGGTCGAGAGAAATGTGAAAGGTCTGCAAGACCAGGTGGGAAGACTGAAGACCTCTTTCGCTCAAGTCCGGACACAGTGCGCGAATGATGTGAAGAAGCGCGATCTGGAGCTTGCAAGATTGAAGGCACATCTACAAGATCAGAGGAGAGGCAACAGGAGTGGAGTAGCAGCTCCAAGCATGACGATCACTGGTGGAAGGAGACAGCAAGAGGCAGGCACAAAGGAAGTCAAGGATCCGGAGTACAGCCTGAAGCAGGAGACTACAGAATTCTTAACTCAACTAAGCCAGAGTCTGAGCGACGAGAACGACGGTCTTATCGGGCTGGTGCGTGAAGCACTGGGCACAGTGAAGGATCTGCTTGGATTGCCTGCGAACACGCAAGTCATGGCCGACAGTGCTATTGGTAGCCGAGGCAGCAGCGACGAATTTGGTGATGGCAAACAGAACAACATCGTTCATGCACTGCCGACGTCGTACGAAACGCTGGCAACGGAGCTCGACAACACACTTTCGCATCTCAAGAGGATTCTCACCAACCCGAACTTCGTGTCAGTGGATGAGGTAGAAATCCGTGACGATGAGATTGTACGTTTGAGACAGGGCTGGGAACACATGGAAAAGCGATGGAAGGATGTATTGCTCATGATGGAAGGATGGCGCAGACGTATGGACACTGGAGAGACACTCAAGCTCGAAGATTTGCAACAAGGCATGGGGCTCGTTTCACCGGCAAGGGATGGACAACTCATGTATGGAGACCATATCGAGGAGGAAGATCAGAGCTTCTCCGAAGGCGATGTCAGCGATATCCGGCTACCAGACGACGACGAAATGGTCGAATCGAGCGTAATGCTTGAAGCACCCAAACTTGCAGACAGTCTGAGTTCAATGAATGCATCGAAGCGGAAGCGCGATGTGTTGGAACCTCCCTCGACCTTCGACCTCCGTCCGCCAGGAACTGTACAAAGATCTGCTGCGAAAAGTTCAAAGATGAATACTGCTCAATCAAGTCGGAGTGAAGGGCGACACAAAGACACGACACTCGCTGCGGAAAGGCAAGGCTTTGCCGAGGAGGTATCGGAAGCACAGATGACACTCAACGAAAAGCTGGACGCAGTAGCCCGAGAAGCAGCCGATGCTCAGGCAGCAAGTGAAGCTCACAACCAAGCGAAAACGGGGGATAGTACGCTGCAAATGGACGGCACGACCGAACAGGACGAGCTGCAAGACGATGATACCCTGGGCCAGATCTTCAGCCCGGTGAAGAAAACTAAGATTCGCGGTCGCGCTAGGAGAAAGAGTACACTTAGCCGAGAAGAGTTGGCAGAGTTGCTTGTCGCTGGTCAAGACGAGTAAAGAAGGACATTGTCTGAATCATGACTTCTAGGCATCACGACTGGGTAGATTGATGCGCAGTTGGATGCATTGTATTGAATACTGTTCATTTAACACAACGCCTTACAAGGTTTCAGAGGCAACCATTGCTTATTACTCATTTTGCGAACACTCGGGCATGTCAAAACAGGCAATGCGTCTCTCCACGCGTTCAACGACAGCGAGCAATGCGATGCAATGCAATGCAGAGAGTCATCTGGGACATCATCTGCACATAGACGCCGAGACCAATGCACAATTCACAACAACAATATACAGCAACGCACGAGGATAGCTGAAGACGGGCAACGACCCCCGCTCCCCGTCACGTCCAGTATGCCAAAGATAACATCAACAAGGTGTGTTGCATGCAGGACATCACGTCGAGATCCTTGCCGTCTCTCCAGCTTCCGCATGCGCTGTTTGCTCTCACTGGTCCGAACGCTTTCGTCTTGCCCCACACCCCAAGCCAATCAAGAGGCATTTCTAACCGCGACCTCACGCCTCCATCTGCACTCTCTCCCACCTCCACTCGCCATTGCTCGTCGCAACTCCACTCGAGCACTCCTCTTAGCGCTGGCATGCGGGCGTCCGATAGTCGCATTACACCGCATGCTCGAGTGCTTGTCCGCCCTGCCATCTTGTCCGCCTGTCCAACAGACCATAAGTATTCGCGCCTCAGTCGTCTTCTGGCGCTTTTCTTCCTTTCTTCTTCAGCAAGCCTGTCAATTTCAAGAGCTGGTTCTTAGTTTACGAAGTTTTCTTTTTTATTCATTTTTCTGTTTCCCAAGAGCCTGGTGCTCGAACTGTTCATACTCACACACACTAATAATCCAACCAACGCCCATTATTTGCATTATCCCGTCGCTGGTCGACATAAAACAACAAAAATCAAACAATTCCAACAAATACACTACTAATCAGCTCTTCTTGCTCATCAAGCATCATTTTCGTTTTCGATTACTTCCCTAACGAATCGCCAAAGTCAGCACAATCGTCATAATGGCCGCTGTCCAGCTTAACTTCACTCTCCGCACTTCTGCGCACTGCAAGTCCGTTCACCTGCTCGGCTCCTGGGACAACTATAATGGTCAGCTACCGCTCTCCAAAGACTCTACCAAAGCTGGTGGCTGGAAAGGCACTTTCCGCTTCCAAGGCAAAACTCTGAAGCAGGGCCAGCGCTACTGGTACTACTACATCATCGACGGCTACCACGTCTCTCACGATCCTGCCCGCGATTCCGTCGTAGAGCCCACCACTGGCCGGAAGCTCAATGTTCTCGACATCCCATCCGGCAAGCCCGCGGCAGCTGCTCCGACCGACAAAGCCGCCCGTGCAGCCCGCCGTGTTTCTGACGTTCCAAAAGGCCGCTCCCTCAGCCCGTCCCAAATCCAGTCACCGACACCACAGAAGCCGCACGCCAGCGCTGCTCTGCGTTCAGAAACCTTTGCCGGTCCAACCGTCGAGCAGCTTGCCGCCAGATTCGCCGCCGCATCCGTCGACGAGTCAGACGACTCCGAAGAATCCTCCGAGGAAGAATCCGACTCCGACTCCGACTCTGATGTCCCGTCCCTCACGTCTCGCAGCTCCGGCTCCAGCACACCTTCGTCCGTCTCCAGCACTTCTTCCTGTTGCACCTGCGAGCGCTACGGCATCACCCGTGCCGGCGCACGCGTCAAACTCGACTGCGGAGGTTCTCGCTGCGGCTACTCTGACTCGTCCGAATGCTCCTCCGAATCCGAAGACGAGGTCAAAATCCAACGCGCCACCCGCCGCCAAGGGGTCGTCGTCCGCAAGTGAACAACTCTCACCGTCGAGCCAACAGCGACGTTTTGCTTTTGCTACCCCTTCAGAAACGCAAACAGACCGCGTTGCTCGCGCAGAGACTTTCAAATCCCCGTGGAGAACCGAATTCAATCGACCCTGGTCGCAACGTTCATTCTTTCAATTTTATTGCCCGCCTATCGTTTGGCTCTGATTTTGTCATCCCCCCTGGAGGCTGCTCCTTGGCGGCACTTTCATGAGACGTACAGCTGGTCTGTTCGGTCTTCGTGCCGCAAAGCCTCCAAATTCCAGGCTGCGCGGCCTCTTGCGCGCGCCTGTTAATACGGCAAGTTTCGCCGCGCTTCGCTGCTTTTTCGCGCGAAGGCTCGCGGCGTTCGAGAGGAGGGAGAGGAAGAGGTAGAGCAGGTGTTCGCAGGATGGCGAACTGGGAGATGAAGGGTGTGGAGGATTCCAATACGAGGCACGATGCTTGTTACCCTCATGGCTCGTCCAGCCTCGTTGTGGTGGTTGTGGATGACGATGGCAGTCGGTATGACTCTGGGCATCTGGGGGAATCGAAATTACCAGGTAGTTCAGTCTGGTCGAAAAATGCATACCGTTTCATCGTCAACAAGCCTTCGCTTTCTTTCATGGACAATCATGGTCGTTTTGAGCACGCTTTGATCTGATGTTGCCATCTCCACTTGTATCGCAAGAGGCGACGTGGCAAGCGTGCATAGATGTACGGTTTTTAGACCATCGTAGCGCTTCTCCCCAGATTCCTGCTTGTTCACGGAAAATGCTCTTGCAAGTGACCGGTCCAGTGCGTATCTTTGCCTCCTTTTTTTTTTTGGGACCTATATGCAGATGCTGTCAGTCTGAGACAGAACCCGATAGACGTGATTTGAAGATTTCAAGTAGAAAGCAGAGGTGCAAAATGCGCTTCTCATGCTGCCGACAATCGACATATAAATGAAAAATGAAAAATCAAGAACATCTCATTAATCATTTCTGATTCGTTCCTCATAAACTACAAACTCCCCTCATCATCCCTCCACATCCTCAAACTCAAACTTCACCAGAATCGTGCAATGAGTCTCCCTGCCCTTAAGATCCAGCATGCGAATGAACACCCACCCCTGCGCAACATACGACAACCTCACAGCGGCTGTGGCAAACATGGGATTTCTCGCCCAGCTATCGTCGCTCTTGAGATACATGCGCAAGAAAACCAGTTCGTTCTCCTCGTAATCCCACTCCAGCGTTTCATCCCAGAGAGGCTCGGTGACGGGCGGGTTTTCGCCTTTATGCATGAACGCGAGCCTGTGCTGTCTGTATGGCGAGGTTTTGCGCTTTTGGTACTTGCCGCTGAAAACGTCTGGGTGGACCATGGTGCACGTCAGGTACGGTTTCATGTCGTCTGCGGCGTAGTCCTCCGGTGTGGGAATTCCGGTCGCGCCGCCTACGTGCAGGCGCAGGCGCTTTGTGCGTCCGGTGCTGAGCTTGCCGCTGCCTCCTGCGCGGAGGGCTGGGGGTTTGAGGACGTAGCCGTCGGAGCCGGCGAAGAGAGCTTCGTTGATTTGCATGGCGTGGTCGAAGGTTTGCATGTTGAGGGCTGCTACTTGGGCTCCGATGCCCCATAGTCTGCAGGCGTAGAGGTTGTGGGAGAAGATTCGCGTTCCTTTCGGATAGACGCGCATGAGATGGTGGGCGTTGTGTTTGGCCACTGCGGCTGCGTTTTCTGGGAGGAGTTTCGCGATGCCGGATTCGGAGATGTTGATGAGTTGGTGGTGAGGGCCGTCTATGAGATCACCTTCGAGCCAGGATTGGTCTCTGGGCTTCACGGATTGTGCGTACACACCGAGCGCGGCGAGCTCAGGGATAATGGGAGATTCTGCGGCTTTCTTCTTGTCTTCTCGGTATTTCTGGTGCTCAGCTTTGGTTGCCTCGTTGTCGTCTTCGTCATCAGAAGAGTCGCTGCTTTCAGGTTCGTCGACGAAGTGGTACTCAACCATCACGGCAATCTTGTTGCCGAGCTCTTGCAAGGTTACATGGCTGCTTTTGCCTTCTTGTTCCTGGTGGCCGTGTTCGCGCACTGCCCGGTCCAAGAGTCGGTCACCCCAGACTTCCTGCATAATTTGAGCAAGTCTTAGCTGGCCGCGAGGCCCACAGTGGTTCTCGAGAGAGATCATGATCGGAGCTGCGTGGCCCTCGTGATCGGTGTACAGCTTCGCCTCATGGTCGACCACATCACGAATGGTCTCGCAAACGGCACGGAAAGGTAGATTCGATGTGAGAGTATAGCCGTGGGTCACTTTCGGCTCGTCTGGAGAATCTGAATCATCCCAGGCATCGATCTCGACACACCTTGCGCCGTTCAAAAGCGCCGTCTCGTATGCAGATGCCGTCGAGCTACCGTAAAGTTGATGAGCCGTCAAGTAGGTGTTGTGACTGGAACTGATGAAATACTCCGGCAGAGGGTGCGAACGGTCCGTAACATAGCTGGGCACGTTGATATGCGATTTCTCCAGAAGTGCCTTGAGTGCAGGCGGCTGAACATCACCTCCAACACCAGCTTCGGCTGGGTTGAGAACTTTCTTTTTCACCAGGAGGGCTTTGATCGCCGAACTAACTACGAGTTCTTCCTCTGTAATCTTGGTCTTGCGAGCAGCATGGCCACCGCCGGCGACCGAAGTGCTGTCGATCGTCTGACCGAGGTCCTCTTCGTCTGTCTTTGCACCGGAGAAGGGATTGAGCTTCGCCAACCGGGAAGTAATGGTGGTCGCTGCGTCTGCCATTTTGTAAAGATTGTCGAAGGCAATACAGAAGAAGCCTGCTTGACTCAGGTGGGAGGCAGGTGTGAGGCAGGTGAGGAGGATGTTGCGGGAGATGCGATCGTTGCCAAGTCAAAGCTACGTCGTCCAAGACCCCACTGTTTCCCTGCTACGGTCCGGTGGACAAACGCCGAACCCTGTTATTCCGGGTTCTACTCATCTATTTACATACGTAGGGCTGAGTAGGGCAATTGTTTGAACAGTAGTAGTGGCTATGGGCACGATTTTTCGAATCCCATATGGTTGGCTGGATTTCCCTGTAGTACACTGATGCAATGCCATGCGAGCTCCACCACGTCGGCACGTCCGGCTACTGCGGCCATGGGTTTTGCAAAATACGTTTCTTCATCAAGTGGCATGGGCTCAATCATCGGTATGCTTTGCGATGACTAAATCAATTCTCAAAACGTAATCGCACAGGATCAGCCGTGAAGTAAATTGCTTTGTAAAGGTGTAGAATGGACATTATTTCAACAGTAAGGTAATGATACAAGCAAGCATCACAACACACGATATTTCTTTCAAGGGCGCAATGTGTCTGTGGTACGGCGCAAGGTATTCTCGTTAGTCTTGCAGTATTCTACGATACCAGCATAAAAACACTCCCCCAGAGGTATTCCACCTGCTTTGCCAACCGTGCAGTATCTCATCATCATCGATCACCGGTTTCTAGCTTCTCTTCTGCCACACATCTGGCAACGTTTGCTTCTAGGTGTACAACATTCTTGTCTGCCATCATGCTTTGAGCTTCCGCCTACACTTCAAGTCAATTTGTGAATTTGCGACGCTTTTAAACAAAGGCTTCAGAACGCACTTGTCTGTATTATGACCATTTAACCTCTGTCGCATAGACTCCGTCTTCATTTCTTGGTCGAGCTCTTGCCGTCTTCAGTTCCAACAAGAGTGGTCTTGCCAGAAGATGCAATGGACGGCTCATAAGTCGAGCCAGAGGAAGGCGTAGCAGCCTTCTCTACAGGCTGCCCTGTCGCGTTCTTGCTCTTGCGGCGAAAAAAGAAGGCCCCAGGAGTAGAGGAGTCGTCCTTTCCTCCGTCAAGAAGAGGGTATGGGCAAGGAGTTCCGTTCATGGTTGCAGATGTTATGTTATTGTTGAGATTTAGTATTGTTCGTAGTCCTTTCTGCTGTTTGACTTTGGATTCGAGAGCTGCTTTATATCTGTATTCTTCGCTTATTTGCATAGCCTTCCATTGCGTCGGTATTACAATCAAACAAATGCCGCAGAACGCCTCTCGTCCATGTGACCTTATAGTGCAGAGCCGTAGCCTTGAAAGAGGTTAGTGTCCACTTGGCATTACTAACTGGCGGCTGCTGTGCTTGACGATGCGATAAAGAGTGCTGCAAGCGTACGGCGTTTGTCTTGACATGAGTTCCAAGGCGGATGCGACAGCATAGACGCTTCCCCGGAGGAAACGCCTCGTAAGGCGTTGTTGTCGAATGACTGTGCGCTCTTCCAATCGAGGCGCAGCAGCGTCTTGTGCGTCTTCTAGCCCAGAACTGCTTTGATATCTGTCTTGAGGTATTGAGACGACCTCCGAGGAATTGTTGAATGATACGGATGCAGACACGATGCTTTGTCTGTAGTCACAGGCTCAATGTTGTCGGACAGAGAAAGACAACCAATCCCTGGATGGCTCAGGCGAAAAGTCGATTGGAAGCGCTCCTTTGCTCTGCACGAGGCCTCGCGTGTTTGCCTCCCATACGCGCCACCGAGAACCGCATCAATCAAGTCGTTGCAGCGTGTTATGCATGTACATGTGTATACGTCCGATGTCTTCATTGACGCTCAATGATGGCATGTCATATAACATTATGCAAACTGGCACAATGCAAGCACGCGCAGGAATGCAAGCCTTACGCAAGTGGGCATCAGGTAAACAATTTCGTTGTCTCTTTTGTTTGCTTGCGATGTTGGCAGAGGTATAAGTATTTCTGATTCCACCTGTGGGCATCTGCGCGCCTCAGAGGTAAAGCCACTTCAGACAGGAGCACCATGCCCTTAGGAGGAAAAGATGACAGCTCAGCCAAACGCAACACCACTACCAACCGAGCCACGCATCGCGGGAGAGCTGCGTCCAATGAAAGGCCCGCAATCCGGTTTTCACCACCTGTCACCACCGGAGACAGAGATTCATCGCCTGACAAACGCCATGTATCCTTCGACCGCAGGCTCGAGCGAGGCCCGACGCCTTCGAACCCGCATCGGCGACCAAACCAGAGTCCTTCCAGATCCTCCCTCGCTAACCGCGCCGCAAAGCAGAGCGCGCGTGCTGAGCGACAATTACAGGCAGAGATGCGATCCTCGACAAATGGCCTACCTCCGGAATACCACTGGCAGGACTCTCATGGTTTAGACGCCGATGCTTGCGGAGAGCTCCCAGGCGCACATGATCGAAGGCGTTTGTCCTCTGGGGACACAAGATATATTCGGACAGCTCAGTCGCCATCAGAAGACTCGACTCCTCTTTTGGAGATAACGGATGAGGAAGCCAGGGATCAAGAAGTCTGCAGAAGAGTTCACGACCTACGGGAAAGGATCGTGCAGTTTGCTCTAGCCTTCACATATGAGACCCCAAAGCGCCAGGTTCGCCCAAAAGGCCTTGCCAGTCGCCTCTGTATGGATGTGGAAAACGCTCAACTGATTCGCTATGTTGGCTGCCTCGCTTACGGTGGCCCAAACGGCGTGCAAGACTGGGACAATCTTCTAGCTAACTCTGATACTTTGGCGGCCCTGGTCGTCGGTATCATCAGCACAGCGTTGAAAGAACATGTCTTCTCTGCTCTGTGGTTCGGTGGGACAGTCGAACAGATTGAGGAACTAGAGTATCTTGAGGATCGGCAGAGGGAGAGTGATGGTATGAATCATGCTTGAAGTGAACGTCGTATGTTCAAGTGGAACTGACTTTACTTCCAGGATATCAACGGACGAAATCACGGGCAGAAACATGCGTCCGCTTCAGTAACGAGGCAGCGAATCACCAAGAAGAATACGAAGCTGCCAAATTGCGAGTCGAGATGGCTTTATCAAAAATGCTAAACCCGTTGTACTCCCTCAAGCTTGCCCATCGGACTGGGATTCCCGCCACCTTACGCGATGCCTTATTCAGAACTGTTGACGTTGCTGGTAACATCAGCCGTGAAATGCGCCTATGCGGAGACGTTATTTATTATTGGCCTCCGACATTCAAAGATGGTAAGCGATCTCCCCCTGCTCGACTCGTCCTGGCTGTCTCCTGACTTTTGGCTTTTCTAGAGGAATTCGACCCAACTCGCATGGAGTGTTTCAACCTCGAGCCCATGATCAGAGCCAGCCCCTACTCAAGAGAAGTCAACGACGGAATCGAGACGGCCGTCCTAATCGGACCACCAGAAGAAGCCGAAGCCATCGTGAAAGTCGTTGCATTCCCTGGTCTGGTGGCGCATAGACAAGGCGGTGGTGCCCTTGCCCAGCGCCTTCTCCGCGGAGAAAGAAGCCAAAAAGACGATCCTCGTCTACCCCCTGATGTCTCGAAAGCTCAGCCCATGTCAAGGGATAGCCCTTTCAATCTCGATGGCACTGAAGGCTTCAGAACGCGGGTGCTGTGCAAGAGTGTCGTGCACTTGACTTGGGGCAGACAGAGGCTGTTGACAAGAGAGGCGGGCACTTCAGCACATCTTGATGCCATACGAGACGGGGATTTTGAGAAGTACGATGTGGATAGGCTGGGGTTTGTTGAGCTTTATGATTTTTTCATGAGGCATAATGCACAAGCCCCGGCTTCACTTTGAGCGGTGGGGCTGTAGTCAAACGGAAAGGGTGTTTGCGATTCACAAATTATAGATCTTTCTAGTAGCAATCAGCAACATTCTCAGGATCGTTTTTCACTCTGGTTTTTTTCCCTGTCGTTATGCTCGCGTTCGTCGGGCTTCGGCAATTCTGTCCCTTGATCTCCACTTTGTTCACGCGTAGGGCGGAGGGCGTCTGCATCTGCACAGGCTCGATCAGGCAGGTGCCTCATCAGTGAGCAAGCTGTCGATAGACATCTTTTACTTGTGGTCCATTCATCTAGTACAACAACACAATCCACAACTATATGGAAAATGTCCTCTTTCGACGTAAAATCCGTTCGGGCCCAATTCCCCGCTCTAGACCATGAGCAAGTCTACTTCGACAACGTGAGCATCACCCAGCAACAGCCCACACAAATTTCTCAACTGATACCTTTCCATGCAGGCAGGCGGAAGTCAAGTATTGAAGACCGTCATCGATTCCATCGCCAACTACCTCTCCTCCAACAACGTCCAACTGGGCGCCTCCTACAAAATCGGCCGCGAATCCACCCGTCTCTTCGAAGCAGGCTCCGCCGCCGTGGCAAAGTACATCAACGCCGCCACCGACGAAGTGGTCCTAGGCCCCTCAACAACCCAGCTCTTCCGCAACCTAAGCCTTAGTCTCTACTCGCACATCACGCCGGACTCCGAAATCATCGTCAGCAAACTCGACCACGAAGCCAACATCGCCTCCTGGGTCCAGCTGGCCGAATGGCGCCAGTGCAAAGTGGTCTGGTGGGACTCCCCCGACAAGCAGAACCCCCATCTTGACATCGAGACCCTCAAGGGCCTTTTGAGCCCGAAAACAAAACTGGTGACGTGCACCCACACCTCCAACATCCTCGGCACAATCAACCCCATCAAATCCATCGCAGCCACCGTCCACACCATCCCCGGCGCCCTCCTCTGCGTCGACGCCGTGGCCTACGCCCCCCACCGGCCCATAGACGTTCGCGACCTGGGTGTAGACTTCTACTCTTTCTCGTGGTACAAACTCTACGGACCCCACATCGCTTCCCTCTACGCTTCTAAGTCCGCCCAGAAAGCGATGAAGAGTCTAGGCCACTTTTTCAAGCCGACGGACGGTTTGGAAAATAAATTGGGGCTTGCGGCGGCGAATTATGAGCTTACCGCTTCGATTCCGGAGGTTTGTAAGTATTTGCAGAAGACTCCTTGGGAGGAGATTGCGATGCATGAGGAGAGGTTGCAGGGGGCTTTGATTGATTATTTGAATTCTAAGCCGGAGGTGTTTACTATCTATGGTGAGCCGGTGGCGGATAGGGAGAAGCGTGTTCCTGTCATCAGCTTCACGGTTAAGGGACGCAAGAGTAGGGATGTTGTTGAGGCGATTGAGGCGAGGAGCGAGTATGCGTGTAGGTGGGGAGCGTTTTACTCGAATCGTCTTTGTGAGGACATTCTGGGCCTGGATCCTATTGATGGTGTGATTAGAGTCAGTCTGTTGCACTATAACACTGGTAAGTCAGCTATGCACTTTTGCACGAGAGATAAGAAGCTAACGATCACACAGAGGAGGAAATCAAGGGTTACGTGAAGCTACTTGATGAGATAGTTACATCGTAGAGTTCCCTTCATTGAGCATCTTTGAAGCCTTTCAGAACCCGGAGCTTCGATAGAAGAGAAAGACCTAATCATTTCGTACCAGAATGATTCCACCCTCACCCGCTTGAACTTTGCAGCATGTATAACTCAAGTGAGTTTGCACACCACGTGAAAGAGCGTAACAAAAGCAATAGCTCGGAATCTCTCCTTCATTCACTCGCAAACAATCCCCCATCACCGCTCAATCCGTCGTTCAATCGTAGGTCTGAAGAAAGCAAAGTTTGATGCTTACTAACGCTGTCGTAGAGCCAAATCTGCTCTGCGTGTACAGTGTTTCGATTGGCAGGCTATTTCGGACTCCCAGCCTAGGGTCCACGATTCTTGCGGTCTTTCTCATACGCTTCAACTTCCTGCGCGGTAGGTCTCTTCTCAGGGCCCTCACTACGAATCGGATCTTGATCGGCACAGCGGAGAAGTCTGAAACGATGGCGACAGCGCTTCACCTCCGGCGGGTCCATCTTCTCATGGCTCACCACGAGATACAAGCCATCGTAGCGGAAGCCCAGTTCAGGAGCATGTGGCGAGTTGAGATTGTGAGACCTGATCAAGCGCACGGGCTTTTTCAGCCGCTCGTTTGTGAGCATGTACTGGGTCTCGACTGAAGGTTGGATTTCCGTTCCTTGATTGTCCGTACCGCAATACAAGACTTCGTCACCCCGGTCCTCGTTAGGGTACGGTTTGCTTGACGGATCCATTCCTCCAGCCATGATGACTGAATAAGCACCTTCGGCTGCGCTGCCTGTGATGCCACCCTGGGAGCTACCGTGTGCGCCGTCACGCAAGGTTGCTAGCTGTGACGGCCACCATGCACCATTGAGTAAACGGCCGTTCCCGGGTTGTTTGGGCTCCATGAGCCTGAAACGCTTGGAGCCCTCTGCCAATCTGTCTCCTGAGGAACCGTCGGTCTTGCCTTTGCTCTTCTTGCCCTTTCCGAAAACGATCCCACGGTAGAGGTCGGTTTCGAATTCTCCAGTGCACCATTTATTGTAAAGCTCCTCGGCATCAGCCTTGATATCCCATGGGACTATGCTTGACTTGAACAAAAGTGGTAGACCGTCCCCATCATGTAGCATGCGGTGCGCTCTCAAAAGTTTGCCGTCGACTTCAAGGAAGGTCATTGTGTGCAATCGATCGCGGATGTCCATGTATTCTGCGCCTTGTATCTTCTGGTCTCTGACTTTTTGCAAAAGGCTCTTCAAACGCGACAGAGACACATCGGCATTGCTCTGGCCCACTTGCCTTGTGTTAGGCTTAGGCATCTTGAGGTACCAGTCAGGAGCTGTCTGACCGCTGCTTATATGTCCAGCTTGAGCGTTCGATGGGCCGGCACTAGACGAGGCATCTTGAGAGAGCCTTCTTCTTGGTGCTTTCAATGCCTTGCCTCTGTCACCAGTGATAGCAGAGCCTGCGGGGCGCTTTGAGCCACTTGCGACAGCATGTGAATTCGCGTCACCAGACTGCTGCGAAGGCGTAGGTGCCATGGGCATCGGGCTACTGGTTGATTCCGGTCGCATGAAAAGAGAAGACTCTGGTCGCTGGTTGGTCGCCACTTCAGCATGAGGAATTGTACCATTGCTGCGTGACAGAGGCGGGGAAGCATCGCGAGCAGACCGGCCAGGCTCTTCATCTTGATTGATAGGCTGAACAGAGTTGTCAAAAGGTGTGTCCTGGGCAGGTTCTTCCTTAATGTTCTTATCATCATCGTCTTCTTCTTCTTTGACTCGATGCTTTCGCGTGCCCCATCTTTGCAGAGGGTCGTCGGTTTCTGACACGCTGGCCGTCGAAATGCGGCTAGATCGGTCACTCGAAAAGAGCGCAGGCGTGCGATGTGTGTTTTTGGCGGCAATACGAGCCCGCTTCTGCTCTCTGAGCCTTTTGAGTCGCTCAATGTAGGAGGCCTTACTATCAGCAGCCATGCGATCAAAGTCTGCTTTAAACCGCGTGACTTGCGCGTCGGCACTGTCGTCAGAAGAGTCCATGACCAATGACAAGACCCTCTGCGAAGATAATTGTTCTTCTTGTTCCCTAGCGACCTGCTGCAAGTATAATCGGAGGCGTTGTTATGAGTTGGAGACTTGGTGTCCAGACCGCAAGACTTCTGTTGAGAAGCTGCTTATCGCAGCCAGAGCAGAGTGTGTCTGTAGGTGGGTGCAGAGTGAAAAGAAGTGGCGAGTTACTACCTAGGTAGCTGGGTATTGAATTATCGCTGATATGCTGGGCTCGTAGGTGACGGGTCCACACTGTGTGCTCGATGAAGTGTTGTGTGAGGATTGTGTAGTGTTGGGCCGAGACCTCCAGATTGGCAGCAATACCGCTTTGATGTTGACCTAGCCGTAAACAGAAGGCGATGTATTGAATATCATGTCGAACAAGGTGAATGTTGATGTTGAACAACAACAAGGAAATTGAACCGAATTTGAAGCTGTGAAGCAGCGAGGGAAGCAGCGTGGTGCACGATCATGTGACACCATTCGACAACTCACTTTACACACATCACTCTATAGGCAAGTTACAACACATCTGTCACGTTCATTTGAAATGAACCCTCAGTTGTATGCTAAGCGCCAAATTTTATTTCACATGCAAGCATTCAAGCATTCAACCATTCTCGAGTACGAACCTCGCAACAGCCTCCTGCCCTTCCCTCCTCGTTGTTGCCTCATTATGCAGCGCACCTCTCACATTCACTCGTCGGAAATTCAGTTCAGCCTCTTCACAGACCCTTTGCAGCTTCTCTGCTTCTTCCTCAGGCACGACCTCGTCTCTAGTGGCTGCCACCAACAGCACCGGTGGTCGTCTATCTGGTTGTGCTTCTGAGATGCGCCTCAAAGCAATCTCGCTGTCCCAGTGATTTCGCAAGAAAGGCGACAAGTAACGGTATGGCAGCCATTTTTGAGGGTAAAGCGCGAGCAGCATGCTCTTCACACTGGTGAACGGAGTCTCGAGCACGAGACCTTGCACTTTCTGACCATCGCTCTTTGCCACACGCTCAGCTGCTGCAGCACATGCTACACCAGCACCTAGGCTCTGGCCCCATAGCACAGTGCTCGCGTCAGGATAGTTTTCTTTTACCCAGTTGAGGGTCGCTTGGGCATCAAGCTTGATGCCAGGCTCCGTGGCGCGGCCAGAAGAAGTCCAGTAGCCACGATAGGAAAGCGCAACCATGGTGTAGCGAACGCTCTCATCAGCGCGAGCTTCAACGAGCTTCAGTGTGTTCGACAACAAAGGCAGCCTCGGAGGAACTGAACCACCATTGCCCTGGAAGTAGCATACGACAACATGCTTCTCAGCCGTCGTGGCCTTCTCACGCTGAATCGAACCGACTGCGAGGGCAATCTTCGTACCATCCAGGCTCCTTATTCGCTTCTCTTCCCACTGCACAGGCCTACATGTCGCAGTATAGTCTTCGATCGTCTCGGAGCGGGTCAGTGGTGGCATGTACGACATGTACAGTATCTTTTCCTGAAACACCACGGTCATGAAACACTTGTATGCCCATAGTGTCAAGAGCAGGCCGAGGAAGACTGTAGGTGGCACGAGGAAGGTGGGCAGAGCCGTGAGGAATGATGTAAGGAACGATCGCCTCTGAGTGATGGCCGGGTATTGCTGTGCTTGTGAAAGCCATCGTTGCTTGTTCCTGAGGTCGCAGACACGCGGACGTGTGAAGGTTGACACGTGAAGATGCTTTCGCTGTTTCAAGGTGGTTGATCTGTTGGACAGCCAGTGAGCTGCCGGGCGAGTCGTTCTCGTAGAAAGCATTGCGAATTCATGGTGCTGGCAGTGTCATGATTGATGCGCTGTTGCAGACGTGCTGGCGCGGTCTGTTGAGGTACAGATCTAGAAAGCCATCGGCAGTACAGATCTAGAGAGAGGTTCAGGGCCGAGAACACCGGCAACGATCGTCTCTCAGAAATCGTGAGAAACATGTTTGTATCTTCCGGGATATCCAGCAGTTAGGGAGCGTTCAATTGTATCTTGCCAGACGAGAAAAGCAGAGACATTGCCTCCGAAGCACCATATTTTCGGTTTCAGCATATTCAATTTGACATAGCACTATGTCTAATTGAATCGGCAGCTCAACTTTATCCCCATATATGATACAAGCTCTTATCTGTGACGATGGCATTCAGCCCTAGGGTGCAGTAGACGTGGGGGGCGAGCAAAAAAGATGACATCCCGCTTCAGGCATTGACTCAGTTCCGGCGTCGGCTCGTACTACATTACTTTACCTCACATACCACAAGACGACTCTTGCAATATCACAATCGCCCAAACGCGCTCCCGGTGGCTAGACTTTCTTCCCTTCTATATAATCCCACCTCGCATACAGAGCGCAATCAACCATGGCCGGCCACTCGCAGGCTGAGCACCTCCCGGCTTTCCTCGCCGCCATCGACTTGACCACATACACCAGCGATGTGAAGACATACACTGGCGGTCTCTTCGCCCAGGCAACATCCACCACTCTCGACCAAGCATTTGCCATTCTCAAGGAGACCGTTGGCCAGACACCCATCTACCTCGACGTTTCAACACTTGACGAGCAGCAGGACGTTGTCGATCTGCTCGACGCCGGCGCCGCTAAGGTCTTCGTCTCCGCTGCACAACTTTCGAGCCTTCAGCAAGTGCCCAACATCGACTCGAGCAGACTGGTGATCCGTCCCACCGGCGATGCCAGCTCTATACTGGAAGGCACATCCTACGCGATCCACCTCAATGTCGCCGATGCCGCAACTGTCGGCAGCATTCTTAAAGAGCTTGGATCAAACCGCCCGCCTGTCTACGTCTCTAAGGCTCAGATCTCAGAGCAGGATGCCGTAGAGCTCGGAAAGCAGGGTGCTGTGCCCATTATCCCTTCGCCACAACTCACAACCGCTGCTGAGCCTGCGGACAGCCAGATTCGCATTGCCCGCGTATTGCTGGCGAATGCCCAGAGTGACAGACCCGATGGACTTCTAACTACTTTGGTTACGGATGAGAGAGGAATTGCCTTGGGACTGGTGTACAGCAACGAGGAGAGCGTGGCAGAGAGTCTGAGGTGCGGTCGTGGTGTTTACCACAGCAGAAAGAGAGGACTTTGGCGCAAGGGCGACACCAGTGGTGATTGGCAAGAGCTTGTGCGCATGGAGTTTGACTGTGACAACGACTGCCTGCGTGTGGTCGCTCGTCAGCAGGGTGCTGGTTTCTGCCACCTGCAGACGGCCACTTGCTTCGGCGAGTACCGCGGTCTTTCGAAGCTCCAGAAGACTCTTGCCAGCCGCAAGCGTTCTGCGCCTGAAGGCTCCTACACTGCACGCCTTTTCAGTGACTCTAAGATGCTGAACGCCAAGATCATGGAGGAGGCCGCTGAGCTTTGCGAAGCTGCTACCAAGGACGAGATTGCCGCCGAGGCAGCTGATGTGCTTTACTTTGCTCTCACTAAGGCCACTGCTGCCGGTGTGTCTCTTGAGGACATTGAGCGTAACCTTGATGCCAAGAGCGTAAAGGTCAAGAGGAGAAAGGGTGACGCAAAGGGACCTTACGCGGCCAAGTTCGGTGTCAATGGCGCTGCTCCTGCGGCCAGCACCGAGCCCAAGAAGGAAGAGATTCGTGAGGCAGAGTCAAAGCCTAAGAGCAAGGAGGACCCAGCTGGATTGAACAAGGATGGTAAAATTCAGATGCGCCGTTACGACACCACCAAAGAGAAGCCGGAGGTGATCCAAGAAGTCCTTCAGCGTCCTTCCCAGCGTAGCACCGACAAGATCATGGGCATCGTCAACCCGATTATCAAGGACGTCCGCGAAGGTGGCGACAAGTCCCTGCTCAACTACACCCACAAGTTCGAGAAGGCCACGAGCCTCACATCACCAGTCCTCAAGGCACCTTTCCCTGCAGAGCTCATGGAGCTGTCACAAGAGACTATCGATGCTATCGACGTCTCATACGAGAACATCCGCAAGTTCCACGCCGCGCAGAAGGATGAGAAGTCTCTCGAGGTGGAGACCATGCCCGGTGTTGTCTGCTCTCGCTTTGCCCGTCCCATCGAGCGTGTCGGTCTCTACGTTCCTGGTGGCACCGCTGTTCTGCCCTCCACCGCCCTCATGCTTGGTGTGCCAGCCATGGTCGCTGGCTGCAAGAAGATCGTCCTCGCCACACCACCCCGATCCGACGGCCGTGTCACTCCCGAAATCGTCTACGTCGCCCACAAGGTCGGTGCTGAGAGCATCGTTCTCGCCGGCGGTGCTCAGGCCGTCGCCGCCATGGCATACGGCACTGAAAACGTCACCAAGGTCGACAAGATCCTCGGCCCCGGCAACCAATTCGTTACAGCAGCAAAGATGATCGTCTCCAACGACACCTCCGCAAGCGTCAGCATCGACATGCCCGCCGGTCCCTCCGAAGTCCTCGTCATTGCCGACAAAACTTCCAACCCAGCCTTCGTGGCCTCCGACCTCCTCTCCCAAGCCGAGCACGGCGTCGACAGCCAAGTAATCCTCATCGCCGTCGACCTCACCCCAGCCCAACTGCAAGCCATCGACGACGAACTACACAACCAAGCCATGGCCCTCCCCCGCGTCGACATCGTCCGCGGCGCCATCGCCCACTCCGTCACCCTCACCGTCAAAGACATCGAGCACGCCATGGAACTCTCCAACCACTACGCCCCCGAGCACCTGATCCTGCAAGTCGCCGACCCCGTCGCCGTGCGCGAAATGGTCTTCAACGCCGGCTCCGTCTTCGTCGGCGAATGGACCCCCGAGTCCGTCGGCGACTACAGCGCCGGCGTCAACCACTCCCTGCCTACTTACGGCTACGCCAAGCAGTACTCTGGCGTTAATCTGGGAAGCTACGTCAAGCACATTACGAGCTCTAAATTGACCGCTGAGGGTTTGAGGAACGTTGGAGGCGCGGTCATGCAGCTTGCCAAGGTTGAGGAGTTGGAGGCCCACAGACGTGCCGTGGAGATTCGTTTGGCTTATATGAATGGCAAGAGTGCGTAGAGAGTTGAGGCTTGTAGAAAGAGATGTTTTTATGTGAAAATGCGGATTTAACGTTATTTTTTTTGGAAACAGATTCTCGTTGCCTTTCATGTTTGTCGTGCCTTGTTACAGTAAAAGCTTTGCCCTCGTCTGCGCTACCGACTACTGAATGTCCTCATCTCCCATACCGCACATCTCGTCAAATTTTGTCTTAATGCGCAACACACTCCCGTCGCATTGTGGCATTCATACTGTTCAGTAGATTGGCGGCATTGTCCACAACATTCGTCAATTCTATTCACACAAAAGTAGTAGACCATCAGAAGCATGAATTTTGGACATTTATTAGTATTACTACGAACCAGCTCAATCGATCAAGTCGTATTCTTCATAAACCAGTCCGAATTCGCATCATACATGAAATTCGTGATATTGAACTCATTGTTCCCCGCACCCTCCAAAGACTGGTACTCAGAGCCCGCATCGCCATTACCAGCGGCAGTCCCATTTGTGCCCAGAGTCGTGTCAACACCAGCCGAGAAAGGCAATCGAGGCATATTGAAGAAGTCGAAAACGTCGAGGTATTCGAGTTCGTTGGGTGCTGGGGTGCGCGCTGGCGTGACCACATTCACCTTGGCGTTGGCGGGTTTGGGCTGGCGGGAGATAAGGAAGTCGAGATCGTAGGCGCAGCGGCGCATGTCCGCTAGGATGCGGACGGTTGATGGGGTTTCGCGCACGCCGTTGACGTCTGGTGGCGCGCGTTCGCTGTCGTGGTATTCTTCTAGGACGCGGGAGAGGAGGACGGCGTAACGCTGGGCGACGTCGTAGTAGTAGCCCAGTTCCCGGAGTGTTTCGACCAGTGGGTGGATTGCTGGGTTGACTTGGTGGTCTATTGTTGATCCGTGGACGAGCAATAACCGAGCGGCTACCCATAGGCTGAAGGCAAAAGGCGGGCCAAGTTTCGTAAGCATGTTGTTGTTTCTGACGTAGGTGCACAATGTGCAGATGTCTTCAACAGCAGAGTGACACCTTTGGCTGGCGCTGTAAGATGGCGTGAATATCGGAGACCTTGTCGTCGGATAAGCGGCGGAAGAATGCAGCCGTATGACGGTACTTTGCTTACGTTAGCTGGTAGGAGTTCTCATTTGACTCAATAAATCTGCACACTTACGTATGATAGGTGATATGTAACATAATCCAGATGCAGTTGATTTTGCTGCTGTTGTTCGGATCGAACAAACGTGACATGTTGCCGTGATCACTTGGGAGGCTGAACTTCCAAGCATTTAATTTGCCGTCCAATTGGCGGTACTGCTGTTGCCATTCCTCGACATCTGAAAGAGCACCAATATCTACTGGTTTCTTCAGGAAGCGGTGGATTTGTGACAAGATGCCGAGGATCTCGATGTAATAGCTGAATGAACCGAGGTTTTCTGGCACATCAGCGTGGTATTCGGCACGGTCAGGCGGCTGAAACCATCGAGTTTCGACGGGCTGGTTACGTGCCCAAAGGTCATCGCGACAGGGTAATTTCCGATCAATCTCTTTATCATCGAGAGCAAACTCGAAGGCCGTTGCAAGAGTGGCATACCGATCAAGGAGGTAGATCATCCAGAAAAGCCTCCTTCTAGCCTCATCTTCAATGAACGATCCGGCCTCTGGTAGAACCATCGCCCGCAGCGTGTAGATAGATGGGTATACCGGTGCTACTGAAGACGAGGTTGTTTCGACAGCCAGTCCAAGCTGCACCACGCTCCTTGCCATCAATGCCAATAGATTCCAGCCTGGAGGGCCATTGGAGCTGCCTACGATGTCGAGCGCAAGAATTACCAGAGCTTGTAGGGCCTTGACGGAGCTGTTCTCGAGCCCATACAGAAGTACCTTCTGTTTGGAAATTGCGTGATATCGCTCGCGTGCTTGCGGTGTGAGCCTACCATCTGTGGAGAATCGCAAAGTGGTGGCGACGATTGCGTGAAGCAGTATGCGATCTGCTTCATCCAGAGCAGCAGACCCAAAGAGCGAATCCAATGTGCTTCGCCTGTGCAAGATGGGACACCACGTGTTGACGTGCTTGAAGAAAAGGTCTGTCAATGCATACAAGAGGTCGTATGGCGGGAAGTCTTGATCTTGTGTGACAGAATTTGGTCCATTGGTGGCGATGATCCCACTTTGTGAAGCCGACGTAATGTTCAAGCTGGGTGACTCCAACGGTGGATTGCCGGCAGTGTAGGTTTCACCTGGCGGGACTGGCCTTTGTGCGGTTGGTAATGAATTGCGTCCTTGCGGTTGCTGCTGGTGTTGCGACAGAGGAATTTGGGAGGCAGCGGGATACGATACGCCTGTCTGTCCAGAGGAGTACATGTTCTGTGTCGGTTGCATGAATAGCGCCGTCTCGGCCTGAGGTACATGTTGCTGGGATTGCACGCTGTGAGGTGATGGCTGGTTACCCGGGGACTGGCCGCTGATGTGGTTTGTGAGTTGTTGTAGGAGGTTTTGCTGTGTCTGTAAAACACCTTCTAGCTTGTCTACTGGTATGTTAGCGCACCTATCCAAGCACAGTGTTGCGCGGGATGCACAAGGCAGTAGCGATACTTACCCAGTCGCGATTCGAGCTCTCGACCGTAGCCTTCATCAACAATCGTCAGTCATCAATATACTTGCAGACGCCAAGGGTACCATCTCATGAGCGGGAAGGTACCTATAACGGCATATGCAATATGCAGTCTCTTAAGTGAGCCACTCACCTGCACGAAGCCCAGGTTTCTTGCGTTCTTTGTATTCGCAAGACTGGCCGTTACGGACGCACCATCCGCAACGAGGCTGACCTCGATCGCATTTGACCTGCAATATCTCGATTAGATCCCATTCGTAAACATGTGGAGACCATTTGCCCACCTTCCGCGACTTGCACAGCTCACAAGAGACGCTCAAGGGACGCGATGTCCTCTGTCTCTTTCGTTTGCCAGATTCATCATGGCCGTCGGCGTCTGAGGCATCATCGTCGTCGCCACTCCAGACTTCCTCGTCTCTTTGCTCGGCAGGGTGGCCGGGCGAATCGTCGGTCTTTGGCGTGTGGTGGGTGATGGACGACATGGTGGTCGGTCTGCGGGAGAGCAGCGACCGAAGGCGGGACACGCTCGGCTTTTTGTTCCCATCTCGAGCCTGCCTCTACCCCGCAACGCCTGCGCCAAGTGGGCGAGCTGCTCGCTTCAATGGACGCCCACGCTGCCGAAGCGACCTGGACGTAGCAACAATGAAGCGCCTCGGTCACGGCGGACGGACTACCTCACCACCGAAGGCGTCTTCATTGCGTCGTCGATGGTGACCCACCTTGATAGCTGGTGAGAAAGTGTACTAGTAGGCCGAATGTTCTTCTTGAAGCCTCTCTCCCTCATCATCCTCATTCCTACTTCTCGTTCTTGAGCATCAGTATTCCCTAGGGCACATTGTGCATTCAGAAGATCTTCAAACTACCGCAAACAGTAGCAGGTAGCTCTGAAAGCTTATCTATCATCCTCATCAGACTTACACCACAGTGAAACCGAACAAGGCCAGCGACCAGGCACAATGCCATCCACGACCAGCAATGTCGTCTCCTTCCCGAGGATCAAGGAGATCCGCACATTCCTCGTCCAGGGCGTTGGATCTGGCGGAGACTACCACAATGTGAAGGGAGGCCACTGGTTGATCGACTCCAAAATCGCAACGCCCATGTCCCACTACCCTCAATACCGCAACTCACGAACGGACTTTGGAATCAACGTCCTGGGATCCTTCTGCGTAGAGATCGAAGCGACCGATGGATCAAAGGGTTTCGCGACTGGTTTTGGTGGTCCACCGGCGTGTTGGTTGACTGCTGAGCACTTTAGGAGATTCCTCATCGGCTCCGGTATGTATTGTAGCGATGTCGTTGCAGCTAGGGCGTTACTGACTGGCCTTGACAGACCCCAGAGACACCAACAACCTCTTCGAGCAAATGTACAGAGCATCCATGTTCTACGGCCGCAAGGGCCTCCCAGTCGCCGTGATCTCGGTCATTGATCTTGCACTGTGGGATCTGTTGGGCAAGATTCGCAATGAGCCCGTATACAAGATGATCGGTGGAGCGACACGCGACCGCCTCGACTTCTACTGCACCGGACCGCAGCCCACAGCAGCGAGAGATATGGGTTTCACCGGCGCGAAGGTGGCACTTCCTTACAGCGCCGCCGAAGGTCGCGAGGGAATGCGCAAGAACTACGAATATCTAAAGTCGCACCGCGAGGCACTGGGCCCTGACTTCCCTCTTCGCGTCGATTGCTGGATGAGTCTGAACGTATCGTACATCATCGAGCTGGCGGAGAAGTGCAAGCACCTGGACATCGACTGGTGGGAGGAGGTTCTTTCGCCCGACGACGTTGACGGCTTCGCCCTCATCAAGCGCGCACACCCAACCGTCAAATTCACCACGGGCGAGCACGAGTACTCACGCTATGGCTTCCGCAAGCTGATCGAAGGTCGCAACATCGACATCCTGCAGCCTGATGTGATGTGGGTCGGCGGCCTCACCGAACTTCTCAAAGTCTCCGCCATGGCAGCTGCCTACGACCTCCCAGTGGTACCTCACGCCAGCGGGCCTTACAGCTACCACTTCGTCGTCTCGCAAGCCAACAGTCCCTTCCAAGAATACCTTGCCAACTCTCCAGACGGCCGTAGCGTACTGCCGGTCTTCGGCAACCTGTTCATCAACGAACCGATCCCGACAAAGGGTTACCTCGACGTCAGCGAACTCGACAAGCCTGGCTTCGGGCTGGAGCTGAACCCAGCCGCACCTCTGATTGAGGCGGCCAACGTTCTAAACCCGGCTCCCGCGAAGTCGCTTGCACCGCCCACGCAAGAGAAGGAGCAAGAAGAAGCCAGGGTCAACGGGAATGGAAGCGCTTAGCGGTATCGCATCCGCGAAACGCCTTGAAGTCCCTTGATATAAGGACAAATGTCTAGGCAGCAGAGCTCGAGGAAACACTGCCACCAAATACGCTTGATTCCTGAATAGGAAGATGATCCCAACCTTTCCATAGCCGGTCGAAATTACCAAATGAAACCATGACGTTCACATCACGTTTTGTCACGTACTTGTCTGTTTCCACGCCTACCATTCGCTTCCTCTCTCGTAGGGCTGAAGAAGCATGCGGAAGAAGCGGCATGCCGTCTTCCTGCTTACTCGATTTGTCAGTCAGCACAGCCCTTGAAAGTTATTGGACCCAAGTCGTCTGTCATGTGCATGGTGCGTGCGCTGCGTTTTGGTTTGGGAAGTAGGTCTGCTCTTCACAGCACTGTGGCTGATGTATGACATGGAAACCCTGCCGCTCTGCGTGCGAACGACTGGGAGCTATGGTTCCCGGTCAGTCGGGTTGCATTTCGCACGAACCCAGCTTCTGCGCTTGTTGATCCTAGGAGGCTCAGATTGTGCGTTTGCGCGTTACATGTTGCAGGTAGCAGAAGAGCACACATCTGCCTGTCATCCGAACGCACCGCACCGCGATGCACTAGTCACTTGCTTACGTGCTACTACTACAAGACCTGTGAGCGAACGCTTGTAATCATTCCCGCACGCTTGATAAGGTTCGTTCTCCCCAATGGCTCAAAACCGCTCGTTCGGATGTGGCTGGCTTCGCCTCGCTTCTGGTTCAATCAAATAGTCATCTTTCCTACGATCCTTTCGCAGTTTGGTGGAAAGTGTTGATCGAAAGGCACAATGACGTCCCAAGCGGCTGACACTTGTCACCATCTTTCTAATCCACATGCCCCTCCCGACTGTCAGTTGCCGTCAGACTTCGCTGCGCCGGCTACAGTATACTTCCTCGCATGTACACACATACATGCTCAAGGCTCCAGCGGCTGACTGTCGAACGACCGCCGCGGAGCCGCGGACCCGACGAGTTCGAGAGCAGGCGATGGCTGTGAAGGTCGAGAGATACAGAGACAGAGTGCCATGTTCCGTGGCAATGTATGCAGGGATATTCTTCCTGCAGGCCGTGGCCGCCCAGCGTGCAAGCGAACCATAGCGAACGAATCGCCAGGCCACCCGGGGTCTGGGCAGGACTT
Organism: Cladosporium sp. MBC 237; assembly: GCA_030772445.1. NCBI lineage: Eukaryota > Fungi > Ascomycota > Dothideomycetes > Cladosporiales > Cladosporiaceae > Cladosporium > Cladosporium sp. MBC 237. The sequence goes on along the minus strand of JAPHCH010000007.1, from coordinate 139,321 downwards.
CAGCTTTGGACTTCGCTCGTTAGGAAGACAACCAACAAGCGTACGTTATACACGCGCACAAACCTGGTAAAGTCACCTCGCGAATCAAGTGACGTCTAAACATACGAGCCATGGACTAGTCCGGACATCTGTGATGTCAAGCGCACGCCCTATCGACAAGGACTCATCTCTGCTCCGCCGTCACGGACACCTGCATTTGATACCGATGCTGCGGCAGGGCTAGGCAGTCTGACAAAGTACATGTCAGGCAGGTAGCCGGAGAAAGCAAAGGGCATGTATGGAATCGCATGTCGGGACCCCGGCTGGCTGCTGCTCGGGCTTGCTTTCGCATCTTTCGTTTTTTGACCACGTACTACAATCGGCATGGTGGTTCTCGACGACTTCCAACCTATAACCGCACGCCGACGGCCACTGACCGCAAGAACAAACACGTCCCCGCGCTCACTCGGGCAGGTACTCCTGCCACCAGCTCTCGGTGAACCAACACCGGCCAAAAAAGCGAGTGCGTGTGTCAAGGTAAGACGAGCATATAAATGCACGCCACCCGCTTTCAATGTTGTTAGTAGCGATCACATCCACATCACCTCCTCTTCTGTTCCGTCACTTGTCGATTTTTCTGCGTTCGAGCGTCTGCGCTGCTTTCTGCGTTGTTACCGAGAGAAACGGCCCCAAAACCCAAGAAAGAATCCCAGGCGACCACAAAACAACACTGCTCACCATGTGCATCCAGGTCATCGAGCGCTTCTCGGTCTGCAAATGCGTCTATTACCGCCATTCCGTCGACCCATGCCCAGCACGAGCTCAGCGAGGACACGGCGTGCAAGAGAAGACTGTTTACGTCGGTTATGCTTGCGATAGGCACGCTCGAGGCAGAGCCATCTCCAGATCAAACCGTCACCGACACAGAACTTCTCTGTCCATCCAACCAAGAGAGAACTTGCAGTCATGCAACATGGCAGCCGTGAGCCCTATCGAAGGCATAGTCGACCAATGCGAGACTGCCAGCAACAACGAGTCTGGTCATCGCAAAGAACAGCATCCTTTGGGATCAGCTGGTTTGCACCCATGATCAACCTCGACCATGGGCTCAACGGTGTCGAATGTCTATTTTGTGGGCAGCAAAGGCTCGGGAGATGAGCCACAATCGTTACGTCGACGCTGGCGACAAAAATTCCTTCAGGAGTTACGAAGCTGTCACCGATGTCAGCGGCAGGGATCACAGGTGCTATTTTTTTTTTTTTCCCACCTATTTGTCAACCAGCTTGAGCTGCGAAAAGAGACCACCATCAAGCAGGCTTCTGGGGGCCAACTTGAAGATTTTTTGGATGTTGCATGTTTTGGATGATGGCTCTTCTCCTCTCTTATCTCATTGCATCGAGGTTCGGTTGGTTTTCTTTGTGTTTGTCATCGTGCGGGAGTTGGTCTTGTTTGGGCGAGCAATCAGAGCAGCTTCAAAACCGACTGAGGAACTATACATGGTATTGCATGTTTCATTGGATGGCCGTGGGTATCGCAAATCACTGGCTGGATTGATAGAGGTTCGTCAATGCAGTATAAATGCAGCGCTGGTCGCCGCAGTCGAACACTTTGCTTCAAACGATCCAGTAATCGAAGGCAGGAAACGATCAACAGCTCCTTTATGCTGTAGTAGCATGATTTGTCAGGATCGACCAAAAGAAGGAAAAGGCATAATTGATAGAAGCACACTTGTCATGCCAATCTGACAGGTCCTCGAAGGCTGCGTTGGCAAGACAGGGTCACCGCAGTAGCGAGGCGTGAGTATCTCTCAGCGTTCAGAGGTGCCATCTCATGAAGCTTCAAAGACACACTCATCTTCTCCCTTCATGAATGATCCTTCACCTATCCGCGACTCATGCGTTACGTGGCGCGGCAAGGCCTACGTAAGTAGTTCCCTTGTGTTCCTTCGGTGACTGCTCGAATGGAATGTTCGATCATGAAGCTCCGTGGACTTTATAGAGTTGTTGCCATATGGCAAAAAAAAAATGCATCATAACGACATGTCATCATGCGAACACCTGCCATCATACCTCAAATTGACCACACAGTCAACAACCGTCAACGAAAACAGCAAAAGCAAAAGGTTGTAACCCTCTTGAAGAGGATCTACTCATGTTGACCGACGCAGGGATCGAACCTGCAATCTCTTGATTCGTAGTCAAGCGCCTTGCCATTGGGCCAGCCGGCCAGAGAAGAAGAGTAGAAGAATAGTATAGCAGCAGTAGTCGCAGAGAACTACCACGTGTGACCGACGCAGGGATCGAACCTGCAATCTCTTGATTCGTAGTCAAGCGCCTTGCCATTGGGCCAGCCGGCCTAGTAATCGATGAGTTCTCTCGAGAGCAAACGGACTATGTAGCGCGATTCTTTCTGGTTCGTCTAGTTCGACGAAAAAGTCCGGAGGAGGAACTTTTTTTCTGCTCGGCTTCGTTGGCCGAGCAGGTCCGGGGTAGAGCCGAGGGAATTTCTTCGGAAGCTTCCATTTTGTTTTGATCAAGAGCAAGGGTCAGGAACGGTTTTCTTTGACCTTCCTTGCAGGTAGGTGAGAGGTTTGGAGGCCGAGGGATTATCCTACTCGGGGCAGGTAGTCTTGTGATCTAGCGACTTGCGCTGTGGGGAGAGGTGAGCGCCGGTGCCGAAGTTGTTTGCCGGATGGTGCGCCGCGGGAAGGATTCTTTGACGATACCGAGCATACTACTCAGAACTCAGGAGGTAGAAACAGCGGTGGCTGCTACGACTGCGTGCGAGAAAAGGAGATTACGTCGATCAGGCTGGTAACCAGATGTAGCAAGGATCAAAGCGTCGTCGTAACGAAGAATTTCGGTACAAAAACTCCGGCTGTGAGTGACGAGCGAGTGTTGCGCATGTCTCCAAGGCTATATGATGTATTTGACCTGTGCATTCGGGAGTCATGGACAAGTGTCTTTCGCGCCGCTTGCTGCCCATGCCACATGAGGTTGCGATACCAGCGCCCTGACAGGCCAGGGAAACCTTGTGATCAACACGTGGTTGGGTCGACCCAGGACCTGTTTGGCGCGGGGGGTGAACGTGATGAACTTGGCGGGCAGGTAGGTGGAAACGCTTTTTCCGAATTGTTTTCTTGCGGCTCGCTCCCCGCGAGACAGCTTTGGCCATAGGAGTTCGGCGCGCATGGAACAAAACAGAAATCAGATTAGCACCGTTAGAGTTCTGGTGAACCCGAGCATGGATTTCTTTGGTGACAACCACTGTAGTGAGATTGCCACAACAGTGGGCGGGTGGATGGCATTAACGATATCGTCTGGGTGTGGATACGCTCATGCACAAATGCCCTAAACGAACAGCTGCAAGCGGCTCTCCACAGTGATGTGAGGGCGAAGACGTGCTACATCCCTAGTTTCTTGGGCAGCGGTAAATCCCATGCGCTGGTTGAAGGAGTCATCGTTGTAGTTAGCGATAGCGCAGTAGGGAATCCTTTGCGTGGTGTTCTACGGACTCTGTTTTGATCAAATCGTCGGCGGAAAAAGAGATGTCGGGGGATCACCTGCGAGCGCTAAAGCAACTGGATCTCCAGCGCCGCCGCAAAGATTGGGGCAAGATTAGTGCAGGATTTGGGCGATTGTTGACGGGCTGTCGTGAGGCCAGTAAGATCCTGTTCGCCTAGTGTCTTGCTTCTCACGGCTCCTCGGAACGCATGTATGTGCAGTGCAGGTATATGATGATGACAGGCGGTGAGAGCCGGTCTGTTTCAAACACATCGGTTTCAAGGTATGTCGAAAGTAGGGAGCGACGCCGAAGCGATCCCCAGAATATCTCCACGCGCTGTTACCTAACAGGATGGTTCTTGCCTGTTTTCCGATAATTACGGTGATGATCCTTCAGCGGAGTGTTATGGTCATCAACAAACCAGGAACCCCTTTCAAGGCGCTGCGGCGGTAGCGCGCTCAAATCTTCGACACGCAACGGTTATTGGCCCGCCAAGCTGTGAGCCGGGTGGAAGCCTTGGAAGATCTGCAGAAGGCTCGTGTGCCTGCTGTGGAGTGGGCAAAATGGCACCAGGCGAAGTTCAGATTGTATTTTCGCAGGTCTTTAGGCCGAGTGGTGGGATGAGGGCTGATCGTTGGCGTAGAGGCAAGTTAGCAGTGGTAAGTGCTTTGTCGCTCTGACCCTGCAGAGACTGGGGGAGGCGCCGATTTGCTCCCGTGCATGGCCGCCTCTCCCTCTCGCTTACCACGGATGCCGGCGTATCTTGAGGCGTGTCTTGACTCGATCTACGACACAGGAGCCGGAGCTGGTATAAGGGCCGTTGGTTGCTTAGTGCTGGCGTGGCGACAAGCGACTTTGGTCACTGGGTGAGACATGCTGTATCAGACGCGCCGCCGTTAGGGCGATTGGACGGCAGGGCATCATGGGGGCGGGCAAGCGGTGCCGTGAGTGGCCTGCGTGTGCATATGGCGGTCTACGGGTTGTGATGATAGGCTGAAGCGTAGGACAGCGTGTTGCGCTGTCGATCAAGCGCGCGCGCGTTGGTGCGTCAAGCGTGGTGGCAGCAGTAGCTGGGAATTAGAGGCGGACCGCGGCGGAGTACATTTTGTAATGTGAGCATCACGAGTAATAGCTAAGAATACATAAGAATACGGCATGACGGGCGGAGAGCAATCCGGTGGCAATAATGACAAGCTACAGTGATGTTTTGGTGGTGGTATAAGCACAGCAGTCGGTTGGAGTTGATGATCTTGAATAACGCACGTACTATAGAGTATTGGGATAGGCACAGCCGACAAGCGAGCAAGCGCAGTTCGCCACGCACGACTATATTGCAGCCGTTGACCCGTGATAGAGCCGGCGGGTTCGCCATGCTCGCCTCCGCGGTGCGGCGACAAGGGTGGCGGGCTTGGTGGGCGAAGTGGGCAATTAAGGTGGTGGCCGTAGTGTGGGTATGAAGAAAAGAAGGAGAGGGAAGGGGAGCAGAGAAGAGCAGGCAAGGCTACTGCGTGTGTGATGGTTATGTAGTCGTGAGTATGGCATGTACATAGGAGGTATGAGTGAGGGTATGTAACTAAGGCGACGTGGCTTGCAAAGCAAACTCTGTCAACGCATGTATACTGTAGCGTATACTGTAGCGTATACGGAGGTATTATTGTACAGTAAGGGCTAATGCTAAATCTACTGCAGGTTGGGCCAGTGAGGTAAAGGATGAGAGCTCCAGGAGAGGATAGGATGGATCCTTCGGTAGTTGGTGCAAGTAATTAATGAGACTAGCATGGTGTAGTACTGGCAAGACGTGCAAGACTAGGGGAGATGGCAACTGGATAGGTGGGTGGTGATGGTGAATGACAACAGGGATGTCGGGTAGGATGGAAGATGACTATCAAAGTATATGGTGGTAGGATGGTGGTAGTATGTGAATGGTTGTTTCCGGTAGATCGAAATGATGCTTCCACGCTTGGTGCTCTCTGCTCTTCTCCCGGCGGCAAAAAAACGTCATGCCTTTCTCCACCCGACGCAGGGTCCCACTCACACACTGACTCTCGCACCGTCGAACACCGTCCCAGCAGTAGCGCGAGCGAGCACCTCCACCCAAAACCCCAAGTCGGTGCTACCGCAACATTGCCTTGCCTGCCCATCAGCCCTTGAGCCTTTCTACACCCGCACCACCGCACACCTCTTTTCTTCCCGGCGCAGGGTTTCCGATCACGAGCAGACCCAACTACTGCTCACCACCAATTACTCCTCCCGTCGAACACCCAATACTCGCAGACCATATACCGCACGCACATGCACCACTTCGCCCGCCGCCTCCTCCTACTCTCCTAATGTTTAATTGACCACGCTTGGCTCTCGCACCCGAACGCCTTCTCCACCCACCACCACCACTCCCCGGACAACCATCACCCGTCTGAAACTCAGTCACACCCCGTCACAGGCGCAAGCCTGGCTCAACACCACCAACATACTCCTCTAGAGGTGCCGTCTGCCACCCAGTCCCTCGAGCCGAATATGCCCAGGGAAGAGGACGCAGTGCATTCAATCGAGGAACCGATTGACCAGTCGGCCATCGTCGACGGGCACTCCTCAGAACCCTCTCCGGACTCGAGCGCCGTGGTCAGCGAAGACGACGGCAGAGGCAGGTCAAGTTCTCGCCTCGGACGACCCAAGCTCGGCAGCAGGAAAAGCAGCGGCACCATGATTGTCTCGCGCGACGCGCCCACCACCGTGGTTGACTCGGACTTTGAAGACGACGACGTGCGCGCCATGTCGCCCCGACGGAACAGCGAGGAAGTGGACAAGCTCAGCGAGGATGCAAGGCGCGACCTCATCGAGCAAGCTCAAATGCTGCAAACAAGCCTGCAAGCCATTGTCGACCGCGTAGAAACGGTCAAGAGCGAGCACGAGAAGCTCGAGGGCGGCAACAAGTTCCTGCAATCGTATGTTCATACCCCATCATTCTCTTGGCACATGCTGTCATATGCAAAAAGATTCAACAACTAACCCTCACACTTGCAGATATATCGGCGAACTCATGCAAACATCCAAGATCACATCCTCCGCCCCTCCGAAAAAGGGCAAGGGCCGCATCACTAAATAAGGAAAAATCGCATCGGCAATTTTCCTCCAACTGCTTATTATCATCATCTTCTCTACCTCTTCTCCAGCACATGTGTTATTACGCTGCCGACAAAGCAGCCCTTCAAGCATGGTTTCGAAGCCGCGCACGCAGCAAAACGTTGCTCGCTGCCCCGCTCAACAAACAAAAAACCAACCACCATTTTGCATCGGTCTTACAGGCGTTCACTCTTTTTATTTCCTATCTATCGTCGGAGGGGGGGAGTTTGTTGCGAAATCGGGAACAAAATTCGCGGAGTGTCGCGGCGCGATATGGGAGTTTTTTTGGCGCTTGTCCTTTTTCTTGCCGCTCATTTCTCATTCTAATTTCTTTTTTGATGCCTAGCTTTTGCAAGCTTCACATTTTTTTTTTTTTTCTTTTCATGCTGTTATGAGCCAAACAATCCTATCCGCCCCCTCACGCTGATCCGAGGGGGAGAGGGAGGGCTTCTTTTGACGGCCGGTGCTTCAGTGGAAGAGAGATACCCGGAGGAAGTCATGTGCTATGTCACTAGCACGCTTTAAGTTCATATAACATAACATGAGAAAAGAAAAAAACATTACAAAATTACCTACCTCTGGTACCTGCCTCTCTACTTTCCTTTCCGAAATGCGTCCGTCACGTTGAGACATGCGTAAGTGGCGTTTTTGGGGAAAGTTGCGCGTAGCGTGCTGCTGCGCCTTGGTGGCTTTCGGTGTGGGAAAAGACTGCGTCATCTGTCTCCCTTCAAGACCTCACACGTTTCATGTCGTACCAACAATAAACCCGCAACAAATAAATTATCGAAGCACTATTATTCTACCCTCGTCACCGAGCGACGCAACACTGATAGCCGAGGAACGACGAGCCTCAGGGTGCGCGTGCATGCACGCACTACATCGCACCCGTGATGACCTCACACTCGCTTAATGTCAAGTGACACGAGCACGAAGCCTAAACGTGAATATGGGAACGGGAAATGGAACAACAGTGGCAAAAAAGTCTTACACGAAACGAGATGGATGAATTTTAAGCGATTAATTGTTTCATAAATTAGAAGTGTAACATGCCAATCTGCCTTTCTACCATCGTATGCTCGTGTTCGTTAAAAAGTCCCAATCTCATCATCATCAACCATCCCAAAAACCAAAACAACCCCCTCCATCATACCATTCTAATACTCCTTCAACCCGGGGCTGCCCTCACAAGGCGGCGCCGAAAAGCGCGTCTGCACGTACACCTTCTGCATGCCGTCGTTTTTCTTGTCGAAGTCCGCGTACACCTTCGCCATGTCTTCGATTCGCACGCGGTGCGTGAGCATTTTCAGCGGGTCAAATTCCTTCTTCTGCAGGCGCTGCAGGAGGTCTTCCCAGTACATGTGCACGGGTGCTTGGCCGTTGCCGATGAGGCGGATGCCGCGTTCCATGAGGGACCCTGGGGTGGGGGGTGTTAGTGGGGTTTTCTGATTGTTTGATTTTTGGATAGGGAGAATGGGAGGCGAGGGAGGGTAATTACCGATGTTAAAGTGGTTGCAATAACCCACGTAAACGCCTGTGATGCCCACACGGCCGAAGTTCTTGACGGACTCGATGCACTCGTTGATGATCTCGCTGGTGTCCGTTTCAAGGCCAGTGGCGAGCTCGATGGTATGCGCCCAGCTCTTGGGGTACTCGCCGGCAACGCACTCGATGGCAACGTCGGGACCGCGACCGTCGGTCATTTCCTTGAGCTGCGTCACGACACCCTTGGTGGCTTTGAGCTGCGAGAAATCCACACACTCGATTCGGGGGTAGCGCTCGCGGATGTAGTCGAGGCGCCAGTTCTGGTCGACCATGATGACGCGGCTGGCCTTGTGCATCAGGGCGAATTCGGCGCACATTTGCCCAATTGGTCCTGCGCCCCAGATGGCGACGACGTCGCCTTCTTCGACTCCGGTGTCGACCACGCCGTTCCAGCTGGTGCTCAGCACGTCGGAGAGGTACAGGCCCTTCTCGTCTGGGACGTCGTCGGGAAGCTTCAGAAGGTTTACATCGCCGTAAGGCACACGAGTGTATTCTGCTTGGCCGCCAGCGAAACCTCCAGTGAAATGAGAGTAGCCGAACATGCCTGCGGTACGGCCGCCGTACATGGTGTTCTCGATTGTGTTGGCGTTTGTCTTCTCGCATTGCGAGGATTGCTTTTTCTTGCAGTAATAGCAGTCTCCGCATGCGATTTGGAAGCTGGCCACTACTCTGTCGCCCTTGTTGAGGTTCTTCACACCAGGTCCCATCTCATCGACAACACCGCAGAATTCATGGCCAAGGACATCGCCTTTCTGTAGCTCGACGACACTGCCGTGGTACAGGTGCAAGTCGCTGCCGCAGATCGTGCTGCCGGTGATCTTGAGAATGACATCGCGGTCTTCGAGGAGTTTGGGTTTGGGAGTGTCGACTGTTTAGTGCGAGCTTGCGTTAGCGCTCATCAAGGTGTGATGTGTATGTTTTTTATTTCTTACCGACTTCCACGGTGTTCTTGCCCATCCATGCCAAAGCTTTCATCGTCTCATTGGGGTTTCCCCACTCTGGTTTGAGGCCTGGGTTGGTCACATCTTGTGCTGTGGTGGCATTGTCGCCGTGGCCGACGGCTTGTTCGGCCTTCCATGCTGCTTGTGACATCGCCATGTTGAATTTCTTTTGAGCTTTGAGTTAAGCTTTTGTTTGACAAGTATAGTTCATGAAAAACAATTGGGAGTTGTTAAACGAAATCAAGCGACTTGATCAGTACAAATACAATCCCAATACACCCACTTACTGCTTGGCCTTTACTGGTAATGTACACGCCGTCTTGACGTCTTCATCCCCCTCCTCCAGATGAAGACGTCATGATGAAGCGATGTAAATCACGGGACAAACTGCGAAGGGCAACAAAAGCAAGGGTCGACTGGGGTCTTCGCCCATGAGCCTGTGAGATCGTAATGCTTGCATCCACTTCCATGCGATCTATACCATGTCATGTTCGGGATGCGCGCATTTTTAATATATCGTAGGAAGGGCTGCGGAACTTGATGAAGTCGGCACTTGGAGTGTGGCGAACATGAGGATGTGCATGGTGACAGCTGATGAACGATAAGATGCATGCGATAAGCGAGGCGGCTCGAGCTTGCTTGAGCTTGGCAGCCTCAGGCACCAAGCTCCGACCTCTGGTGAACACGGTGAGATAGGTCTTGGTCGTCAATATCAATAGTTATTTGCGAAACAAGCGGATTATATACATTGCTTGACCTGCAGTCAACTCCGGCAAACATATTGCTCTACCGGCCGGCCCGAGCATGAGCGCCTTCGCGTCACCGCCCCGTTAATCTTACCGCAAGGAGCGGCCAACATGGCAGTGAGGATGTCCTTGGACGAGAGGCAGTCTCGATCTTCAGGACTTACCTCGCCTTCGCTCTCTTCACACCAACGACCTACAACTGCACCCCACGGTGCCGATCGAGGTTTGAAGCGGATTCCAACCTCAGAACGCGTCCCAGAGGAGCCCGGCGCCGAAAATGACGAGCGAAATGCCGTGAAACCCGGCCATCAGCGCTTCGTACTTAACGACCCAGTCGCCTTCCGCTACTTGGAAGAAGACCCTTCGACGACGACCCTGGAGCGTCGTAAAGAGCTTCAAGGCTACGAATGCTACATTGTGGAGCAATGGACCACCTCACGAACTCATCCCACGTTTGTCATTACCACATACACCGGCGACCCTGCGCATGTCATCGTCGTGGGAGTTCTCAGTGTGCCGACGGACGAGTCTCATTGGTCGCCTAGACTACGCGTATATTTCAAAGCGCTCAACCAATACCATGCACGGCGGCGAGACACGCCTTTGGGCACTCTGATGGTGACCAACCTATCAGCTTTCCCATCCTCGCTCACCGTCATTCCGGTTCCTGATGGAGACTTGAAGAAACACAGATTCGATTTCTTCGTCAACGAGAACCTTAAGCGCCTAGGCTGCTCTGGTCGTGTGGGCTTGACGCTGGTCCCACCTTCGGGAGCGACAATAGCCAAGTTTCACCAGCTCTACCACACTTCTGATAAAAACGATATCTACAAGTCTGTTATGGAGCTGGTGAAGCTTTGCCAATCAGCTCTCACCCTCTTTAATAAGCTGGACATTGACTACGCCGACGGTTTGCTCTGTGACGTGACCGAGGGGGCCATCAATGATTGGTGGGTTGAGATTGGCAGTGACTATTATCAGTCCGAACCTCATGATGGTATACTGGGACCGACTACCGTTTCTGCGCTCTTGGGACTGCTCATGGGCGCCCGAAATCGGCTACATGCGATTGGAGCGCCAGTCGGAAAAGACGCTTTCGATGTAGAAAGCATGAAGCGTGGAGTTGGCTCGTTCCAGAAACAGCAGCGATTGACCAAGTCTCGCCGCCTGGACAGACAAACCTTGGCTCGCTTGCACAGAATGAGCGCCAAAGCAGCAAGCAGTGACAGCTGGACAGTGCCTCGAGTTGTAAAGTCCACAGTAGCCGAGCTCAGTGGAAAGGGCGGCGAAATGGTCATGGACGTTGTCGGTGGGAGAGACAGGGCAGGAATCGCGGAGATCGAAACAACTGACATTGAAAGATTTGTGCAATTGATCTACGGCCAGAGATCTAAGTGGTTATGGTACGGCAAACCGCTGAAGAAGAATAAAGAAGCCCAAGATGAGAAGCGAACTGCAAGCGGCGGCTTGATCTTTCGACCAGATGAGCAGGGCGGATTTGCTTGGACAGGTAGAAAATCTACTGTTGATGGGATGCCCGTACCTGACAGGGAGCAGTACAATGACTTGCGTACTCCCATGGAGTACGAGACTGACGACGAGGAAGACCAAAAACGTGGACTGCTCGCACGCGCAACAGGGTTCAAGAATGAAGCAAAGAGCGGACTTGGGAAGTTCAAGGGCGTGGTTGGCATCAAAGGTCACCAACAGAAGCTTTCAAACGAGGATACACCCAGGACGCCCACGGTTGAGACCCCTTCAGAAAAGCCCAGGCCCTCCGTGCCACGCTCACAAACTTCACCTGCAAGCAGCCCGAACAGTGTAACATCTTCGCCGCAAGATAATTCACTCGATGCTGCAATTTCTGCACAGCGATCGGATAGATTCTCTAGAAAAGATAGAACGCAGCAGCCTGTTATTCCCGAGCAGGCAAGGTGGTCACGAGAGAGCTTTCTGAGCCCACAAGAAGAGGCTGAAGACGATGACGAAGATGATAATCAGACCGATCCTGGCGAGCCTGTTCAAAGAACAACAACCAGCCAAACTTCAGACACGGCCACCACCAACCATCGCCCCTCCATCGCAGAAAATATCTACTCGGTCCCAGATTCTGAGGACGAGCTCGTACCCCACGACCCTAACCACGCCTTAGAGGAAACAATCCCTCGTCGCACTCTATCATTCAGCCACATCGAAGCAAACCCAAGCAGTACGCGCACCGACAAACACTACCCACGCCATCTAAGCTTCAGTCTAGCTGAGGACAGCCTCCTAACATGGCGCGACATCATCAGCAACGACGACGACAGCGACTCAGAAACCGACGAACCCGCCAAACAATTCGCCACACAAGAACTCATCTCCAAATCCACGCTCACACTCCGCCTAGCGCTCAGAGAACTCTCCACCTCAACCGCAGACTGGACGCGAACACAACTGGACTCTCTGCACGAATTCCTCCCTCTCGCCGAACGCAACGCCGACAAACTGTCTGAAATTTACCAGCCGCGTCTTGAAAACTTGCAGGCTTTGCAAGCTGGGCTAGAGAGCTTGTTGCGCGAGGAGAAGGAGCAGATGGAGGAGGGGAGTAAAGAGCTTGAGACTTTGGCGGCGAAGTTGGAGTATGAGATTGGTGGGCTAAAGAGTCGGATTGAGGATGTTGAGGCGGGCGTGGGCGATTTTGAGCGCTCGGTGGAGAGGGTGGAAGATCGGGTCACGGAGTTGGAGAAGGAGGGGCATGAGGGGAGAGGGTGGGGGTGTGTTGTTCAGTAGTGTGGAATGGTCTTACCAAGGCTTTCCTCGTAACGGTGTATTTGGTGGGTTGCGCGAGCGAGCAACGTTAATCATAATTGGTGTATTTAAGGTACTAATGGAGAAAATAGGCCACGGGATGTGCTCTACCAATTCATCAATGGTGATCTCTATCTGAACCTCCTGAGCTGAGGAGTTTTATTAGCCTCAAAGTCATCCTTGATCTCATCTAGCAAACCGTCAACAGTGAGCACATCAACAGCCACTCCGGCCAGAGCTTTTGCCACAGTGAGAGCCTTCTCAAAGGAAAGCTTGGTACCCGCAGCCACCTGGAAAGCTTCGGTGTGCGGTCCAGAGGACGGAGCAGTGCCGTTCTCAGTGTAGATGCCGAACGTCGGGCTAATAGAGGGCCACTCCTGGCTCAGATTCCCTTGATCAGTGGACCCGGAAGCGTCTCGCAACTTGTCAATCTCGAGATCGGGCATATCACCACCCAGGCCTTCGAACCATTCAGCGAAGTGCTGCCCGAGGAGGTCATTGCTGACCATGTTGGCGTATCCGTACGGTCTCATGGTAAGGTTCAGTTCTGCTCCGGTTCCGAGCGCACCAGCTTCGAAAGCGTTAACGACACGCTCAGTCAAGTTGGCGAGATAGACCTCATTGTCCGCACGGATTTGGTATGAGCCAGAGGAAAGCGCTGAGATTACATTGATGGTCTGACCGCCCGTGGTGATTATGCCGTGGAATCTGTCGGTAGGACGCATTTGCTGGCGCATGTATGAAATCGCGCTGTTGGCAAGTAGGAGAGCGTCCTGAGCATTAATGCCCTCCCACGGTCCTCCTGCAGCGTGGGATTCTTTGCCGTAATACTCGACGTCGAAACGGTCGGTGGACGAAGTGATCATCCAAGGCGTATCGCCGGTACGCATGGGGTGGGAGATGAGAGAGATGTCGATGTTGGCGTCTTCGAAGATTCCAGCTTCGTGCATTTTGATCTTGCCACCCAAGGACTCTTCGGCCGGCGTACCAAACAAGATGACCTTGCCAGGCAGACCTTCGTCACGCATTACTTTTGCGGCCGCGAGAGCACCACCGATTGACACCGTGGCGATCAAATTGTGACCACACGCGTGGCCCAGCTCCGGCAGAGCATCATATTCGGCATTGAAGCCGACGATGGGCCCGTCGCCGTTTCCATCGAAGACGGCCTGGAAGGCGGTCTCAACACCTCCGATGGAGCGAGTAACGTTCCACCCATCTTGCTCTTCCATGAAGGAGGCCAACAAATCGTGCGCCTCGAACTCCTCGTAGCCGAGTTCGGGGTTGTCGTAGATTCCCTTGTTGATGGTCCACAAGTCATCATACAACGAATCAATGTAGTCGGAGACATCATCAAGGTGAGGAGAGCTAGTGTTGCTTTGGCGGGAAAGGAGATGTTTTGGGGATATGGTCGCAGATGCAAGAAGAGAGTTTCCAGCGAGAGCCAAAAGGCTGACGGAAAGATATTTAGGAGCCATGGCTAACACAGAATTTACGGCGTAATGGCAATGCACGAAGAGAGTCGTGCTCTCTTAAGTATACCGGAATGGTTTCCAAATACAGCGGCCTCTCAAATGCATACCCGCGGTTAACAACCATCGGGCATGAAGATATCATGGCCAAGACTGCTTCAGAGCAATTGATGGTGGATCTCAAGAGTCTGATAACAACTGTGGTTCGTTAGCCTAATCGTTTCATTACCAATCGAAATACATCGCGAGGAGCTTTGAGTGCGAGATATCCGCTAGCCAGGGTTTGCCTCAATCCATGTCAATTCTGTATAACAGTCTACTCATGCATTGAGCGACTCCGAAAGTCGGAGGACTCCACTGATTGTAACGATACGCTCCAGGAAATGCCTAGTGGATCTTGGCCTCTCCACCCCCAAGAATGCGGGGATCAGATAAACAGATGGGGTTATGATCGTGCTTCTGTGAGTAGTATGTTTGTCGGAGGCGTAGAGGTGTTGTTGTGTGGGTCGTTGCTCAATATTGATCGCATAAGACCAAGGCAAATTGTTCTGTATAGTCACACAACCCCAGGGACATTCTCGGACATGTTGGTCTCAAAACTGTGTAGATTCACATCACCAGTGGCTCATACAGCTTTAGAAACTGTGCCCTTATCGCTCTTCCGCAGAGCCCTGTCTCCTAGTGCTGTCTGGTAATTGGATTAGATGTACGCTGGTGTCGTGGGTCACTGTTATCTTCCCCCTCTCTCCGAATGATCATCTGTTGCAGCCGGCCATCTGGAAAGCTCAGCAAAATCATATTGGCCAATCCCAACACGATGCATGGCATTGAGCTAATATACCCGGCATTGGACAGGCGAGATGCGGTACTGCGGTCAGAAGGAGCCGTGCTAGTTTCCGTTTGACTATCGAACGTCTTTCAGACCTGGACGGTGACGCTCATACGATACAATACCTATGCCTTGCATGCGTCAGACTCTGCAGAGTCTGGTCGTTGCGTTTCGAGTGTCAAACAGGCGCAGCTATGAGTTTGGCTCTGCAAATGCCTGCAGTCTTATGCATAGTCGCTTTCTTCGCTTCGCTTCGCTGCATCGTGCATGTCTGTAACGTTGATCTTTTAGAGGCTCGTCAAATTTGAGACACGTCGCTTCTGTCGAATGTTGATGCGACTGGGAATCTCTGAGGTCTTCTCCCTTCCAACAGCGGCTTTCATTGTAAACTAAATTCTCTTTCAATCTCATCCCACAGATCAAGCAAGATCTTTGAGTGCCGATTATGGCTTCGAGGCCTCCGTTTAAGCATGGAACCTCATTTGGTCACCCCGAGGAAGCATACCAGATGCAGCCGCAAGGCGAGAAAGCTGCTTTGGCCACAGCAACTGGAGCAGCTGGTGGGACGACAAGCAATGAGGAAGACCAAGGCCAATGCAAAGGTGCGACTGTAAATGACTGGCATGATATGAGGCGGCTTGGCAAGGTGCAAGAGCTGAGGGTGAGTTGAACAGGTTCAAGTCTTTTCATCGAAAGCAACTGACAATGATGTCGTCGAAGAGAAACTTCCGCTTCTTCTCCATATTTGGCTACTCATTGCTGCTGGGTAATGGATGGGTCCTCTCGACTATTGGACTCTTAGTCCCGCTCTCCAACGGTGGCTCTGCGGGTACTATATGGATGTGCTTGATTGTAATTGTAGGGACGGTGTTCTCTGCATTATCGATGGCTGAAATGGCTAGCATGGCTCCGACAGCGTGAGTCGAGAAATGAATGTCCGAGCATATCTCGATCAACAGCTGACTCGGATGATCGTAGTGGCGGACAGTACCACTGGGTTAGCGAATTTGCGCCAAAAAAGCATCAGCAGTTCCTCTCGTACATCACTGGCTGGCTTAGTGTAAGTCCAGGACACCGCAAACCGAAACAATTCACTGACTGGTATTCAGGTCTTGGGGTGGCAAACTGCGCTTGTTAGTACCGCATATTCTGCGGCCCTTGCTGTGCAGGGTATGATTGCACTGAACAGCCCAGGCTACGCTGTGCCGGCATGGCATGGCGTGCTGCTGACTATTGGCGCGGTGTTGTTCACAATCATCTTCAACACGGTCCTTCTTCGCAAGCTCCCGACGTTCGAAGGCGGAATGCTTATCATTCACATCTTCGCTTTCCTTGCCATCTTTGTTATTCTATGGACAATGGGCGATCAGGCTCCAGCCCATGAGGTTTTCACGGATTTCAGCGATCCCCAAGGATGGGGAAGTGTAAGTGTGAACAGTAGATAACCAACAATTCATATGCTAACGTGTATCCCTTGTAGAATGGCCTAGCAACACTGGTTGGTTCCGTGGCCGCCGCGGGATCTCTCCTTGGCAGTGATAGCGCTGGTAAGTCGAAAGGAAACGGCTTTGGAGTGCAGTCTGACAGACTTGGTAGTGCATCTTGGAGAAGAGTTGCAAGATGCATCTTGGGTTCTTCCGCGCAGCATGCTCACCTGTGCTGCGACCAACTATTCGCTCTCAATTTTAATGCTCATCAGTAAGTCCTTGACCTGCGGTGCCGTGAGGATCTCATACACGCAGAGCTGACAACACGTTCTCAACAGCTCTTCTCGTTGTCAAGGGTGGAGACGTGGAACAACTTATCTCAACGCCCTATGTTCAGCCCTATGTCCAGATCGTGAGATCGAGCCATCTCCAATATTGACTGTTGGACCATTGTACTGACCAGGCCGCTGTAGTTCTACAACGTGACGCAAAGCACATCTGCAAGTACTGCTTTGACGGCTTTGATATTTATCCTACTCATGTTCGGAATCATCAACCAGGTCACCACCACATCACGACAGCTGTGGTCCTTCGCCCGTGACGGAGGCCTACCTTGGAGCGACTTTTTAAGCCGAGTTAGACCAGGTGTGTTGTCGAAATATCGTGCGGAAATGGAAAGCTTGCTGACAGATCTGTAGGCTGGGACATCCCTCTCAATGCTGTAGTAGTTACGTTGGCTTTCTCCATTGTCGTCAGCATGATCATTCTCGGATCACCGGTCGCCTTCTTTACTCTCGGATCTCTATGCAACTCCGCCCTGTACGCAAGCTACATGATTTGCATCGGATGTATGGCACGCCGTCGTATTGTTGGCGATCCGATGCTGCCTGCCCGCTTCAGCCTGGGCCGAAACTTTGGTTTGTTCTGTAATCTGATGTTAGACCACCTGTGTCAGATGTGGATTCATTCGAGTCGATTACTGACCTATGCTTATGCCACTTTAGGGCCTTGTCGTTCGAAGCTGTCTTGTTCGTGTTCATGTTCTTTCCCGTCGCACCGAATCCCACAGCCCCACTCTTCAACTGGACTCTCGTCGTCTTTGGTGTGGTGGTACTTTGGGCGGTGGCTTACTACCACTTCCGTGGCAAAATGAACTACTCTGGTCCAGTCACATATGTGAGAAGGGAATATCAATGATGGGGTTACCCCGATGGAAATATATTTTTGGAAGTTTGACAAGGTCTTCGGCAAGCTGCATGGCTAGTATGATAGTGTGTTTGCTCTCCTACGAGAACGGATAGAAGGTTTGGAGCTTAGTAGGGTGTCTGAGCACCAGCCGTATAGATCGAGCGACACTAGACTTCGAATCCGAAGACCTTAGCCGAAAAGGGTGCGGAGATTCTTTCGCACCATTACATCGAACCAGTGAATCGGGATCTGACTATGACCGACGCGGTCGTGCTCCCTCCAGATCGCTTCTGCAAGTTTAATTGCTGTACTACTCGGTCCTGGCGGCAGGCTGTGTTGCAGTGTTCCTAAGCGACTCGCGACCAATTGTCTTGCTTGGCCTCGCTCCACAGACAACGAAAGGTTTGGGCTTGTGAAACGGCTAGATGAAGAATCTTGTTGATCAGGAGCATGATGATATTGTGATGGGCCTTGCTCAGAGGGACCAGATTGGTCCTCAGCTGTGCCATCATGCGACTGTTTGTTGGCAAGCATCGTGGCGACGATTTCCGGTGCTCGAAGGGTGTGCTCCGTTGTGAAGCCTTTGGTAACGTGTGGAGCTTCAATGGTCTGCAAACCAGTTGCAGCGCAAAGATACAATACTGGCTGCATACACCTCGACCCTGAATGCGGCGGCAATCGTCTCAGTAGCTCGAGTAGACGCAGTGATACCGTACTCAAATACTCTCGCTTGGTCACACTTGGGTTCGGCAAAGAAGCAACTAGAGTGGCAGCGCTGATGGATCGACTGGCCGTCCACTCATGAGGAACGGCAAGGTTGTCGAAAGAGAGGTGCAACTGTAGCAGACTCGCTTGACGATAAGCTTCTGCCATGTCGAGCAGGTGAGCCATTGGCGTGCTGCTGTCTCCAGTTATAGGGAACAAGCTATCGTTGAGCTGACTGTGTTGGTCCGCGGCAAAGTTCAGTGCTATCAGCTCCGTTTGGAGTTCCCGGGCGAGCATTATGTTGCGACTTGACCCTTCGACCATGCCAGCATCAAGCTTCTCTCGGCTGTTCGTGTGGCAAATAGCCAGAACTTGACCAAACTTCTCAAGGACATCAGTTGACATCCCACACCAGGGATGAGGCTCTGGGCACTCTGTCATGCTGCTCTGTAAACCGAGCTGGGGACGTGTGAGCGTTGGCTGGTCTAGCTGTTGAGTTGGACCGATTTCTGAGCCAGCAGGTATGCCGACTCTTAGCTGCAGAGCCTTTAATCGAGACGCCAAACCGGTAGGTATGAATGCTTGATCAACGGCACTGACTAGACTTTCCCAGCATATCAAAGCCTGTTGGAAGAACTTCAAGTGGATGCGACCCCGCGTGTCGAGGTTGGGCAGTCTCATCTTGTAGAATTGTAGCAATCGCTGTGCGTCGTAGATTAAAGAACGGCCAAGTTGAAAGTCAAAAGACCAATGCAGCGAGGTACCCATGGCGAATATTGCAAAAAACAGGTCTGTCGGAAAGCCGATCGCGCCTGTTGTGTTCTCGAACTTAGCTGTCAACGTCCGACTTTGTATCGTCTGAAGAGTCCGCTTTGTTGTTGACATAAGGACTTTCTTCATCTCGGGCGTGTATCTCACCATGCAAGCGGCTGACATGCTTTCCATGGCATAGAACACTAACTCGGAGGATCCCCATAGATCCCTTGCAATGGTTCTGTTCAGATTCGTGTCCGAATCAAACATGGACCACATCTGGCAGATATCGGTGAACCAGTACTCGATCAAATTGGTGTGAACTTGGAGGGGGTATTCGATGGGCGGAGAGTGGGCCAGAAGTTCCGATCCTTCCACATATGTCTGGGAGCTATGATCCATCGGACTTGGTATGGAGGTATCTATTGCGAAGTCGGAATATTGATGTCCTGATATGTCGTCTTTATGCTCCCGAATACTGCGGTTGCTCGATTCGCATACGGGCGGCGACTCATCTGAACTGGAAAGTTCAAACATCGAGCCTTGACAAGGCTGAAAACCGTTGGAACGGTCGTAGTGTTCCTGAGACGTTGGGTCATAATTGGAGATGTTTTGTCCAGCCCCACCGACGAGGAGTCCATACGAAAGCGTCCCATTGGGAAGCAGACCCAAGCTTACTTCAGGTGCTGGATAGAAGCGTCTCTGCAGGTAGTACTCATTCATAGGATGTTGCAAAGAGGTCGCAGATACGTCGTTGAAAAGTTGCTGCGAAGGTTGCGCTGAGGGCTGGTAACTCCTTGTTGTTCGGACATTCTGTTGTCGTGGCTGAAAACGCTCGTGTTTTTGAGACCACCGTAGATGCTTCCCGTAGCCCGGGCATAGTGTGTTCCGACGAATGCAATTCTGACATGCTGGTTTGCTTTCATCACATTTGAGCTAAGAAGAGTGAGCAACAGTTTTACCATCGGGGAAGAAGACACTGACTCTCTTGACTTTACACTGGCGGCATCCACTCCGGCTTTTGATCTTCGGGGAGCTTGGGGGATTCATTTGTGGATCCTTTGAGGCTCTGGTCCTGTAGAAGCGACGAGCTTCATTGCTTGTTTAGATGAGATTGTGCAGAGCGCATGGTGATTGCTCCGATTATTGAAGGCCAGGTGAACAGAATGCTGGACAGCACAAAAACGAAGCAAACCACAGACGACGTTCGAGGCCTGGCGGGGGGAATCTTAATCTCAAGTGCCGTAAGAAAGAGCGGATGGTCGCTTGCTGAACGAGGCTGGTCTTCCGAGTTTCTAGGCTATATTCTTGTCAAGGTCCAGACTTGAATGGCGATGGTGGTGCATCATGTCCATGGCGTTCAGATATCTCACGCCAAGCATAAGACTGACAAAGCGTCATTCGCAGGTAGGGTTTCTTCACCCGCAACTTACCGCTTTAGGCAGGTTTGTGCCGCGCTAGTTGTCTATTAGTGGGTCCTGTATGTGTTCAGTCGTTGCGATGATGGACGCATCGTCCATATGTAATGTTCAGTAAGATCGAGCCGCAAGTATGTCGTTCGTCTCTAGGACCGTATTATTCGTTCATATTCACACCCACCCACCACTACCGAAGTTTTTCCCAGAACGAACGCTGACCGTTAAGAAAAGATATCTACTTTAATAAGCTCAAACAATGCCTGGCGATGAACAAGATCGCAAACCGGCCAAGAAAGAGCAAGGCTCCGATAGTGCAGAATCATGGAACAATGCAGATGAGAGCGAACAACAACGACTGGATCGACTGGGGCGCGAGCGTCCAGAAAAGCTTGGTTCCGTCTGGCAAGAAACGGGCTTTGTCTTCTCGATCACTATGTCACAGTTGTTGACCGAATACTTCGTTTCGGGCTTCACCGTGCTCATTCCCACCCTGACACGAGAGCTTAACATCGCTCCGGCGGCAACGACATGGCCTGCGAGTGTGTTCTCGCTCGTCATTTCGTCCTTCCTCCTGCCCTTTGGGCGATTGGCCGACATTCATGGCGGCTACCCAGTATACCTGGCCGGATGTGCTTGGACTTGCCTATGGTCTTTAATTGCTGGCTTCGCAAAAACCGAGATCATGTTGAACGTTTGCCGTGCGCTTCAAGGGCTCGGGCCCGCTGCTTACCTGCCCGCTGGACTTACACTTCTGGGATCGATGTATAGGCCTGGTCCTCGAAAGAATCTGGTATTTTCCATATACGGATCGATGTCTCCTATCGGCTTCTTCAGTGGGATCTTCTTTGCTGGAATTGCGGGAGAGTACTCAGGCTGGCCAACTTACTTCTTCATAGGAGCTGCTCTGAACTTCATCGTGGCTCTTGTCACCTTTCTCGTGGTCCCTTCTGACCATGCCGAGCGGAAAGGAAACGGCGTGCACATGGACTGGCCGGGTAGTTCATCGATCGTCCTAGGCCTCGTACTCATTGTTTTCGCGATCACCCAGGCAAGTCATGCGACGCAAGGCTGGGCTACGCATTACATCTTGGTCACCTTGGTCGTGGGAATTCTCTCGCTAGCCCTTGCATTTTATCTGGAAGGCTGGGTAGTCGATCAGCCTCTGTTGCCCTTCGATGTGTTCACGATCCCTTACATGCGGCCTTTCATACTCGGACTCCTCTTTGCCTACGGCACTTTTGGCATCTACCTTCTCTATGCCACTCTCTAGTAGGTGTCTCCATAATGAAGTTTCAGGGTTTTAGCTGATCGTATCAATGCAGTATGACCAATATTATGGGAGTCAACTCAATGCAGATCGTCGCATGGTACGTCCCGATGGTTGTTGGCGGATGCATGCTCGCCGGACTCGGAGCTGTGATACTGCACCGGTTACCAGGTACAGTGATGATGGTTGTCACTGGGCTAGCGATCATAATCGACAGTCTGCTATTTGCGCTTGCGCCCCTGGACGCTGGATATTGGGCATGGGTTTTCCCAGCAATGGTATGTGCTACACTGGCCACGGATCTGATATTCAGCGTAGCCAATATCTTCTTCAGTACTGTGCTTCCTACTCGCCGACAAGGTCTGGCTGGTGCACTTGCAAACGTAGTACCGAACCTTGGAATTGCCATACTACTTGGATTCGCGGATGTAGTTGCGATTGCTACGAGAGGGCAGGGTGAGAAACAGAGTTACAAGAACGTCTTTTGGTTCGAATTGGCCTGCGGAGGTGCGGCTTTGGTGCTTTTTGTTGGATTTGTTAGAATTGATCGAGCAAAGAGTGATCTGACTGCCGATGAGAAAGAATCAAGCAGACGATGTGTAGAGGAAATGGCATAGCTTGAGATAGCCTCTCTTCGAATGGAATAGTCGTATTCCAGCGCCAGAACTTGCTGCGCTGCGTATTACCTGCTTTCTTCCCAAGCTCTCTCGGCCCTGAAAGGTTGCGGGAACCATTCGGGGGCTTCACCTTCAGTCATCATTTCAACAAGCGCCTCTGCGCTGCGGAACGCCCAGGCCATACCATGTCCGTTCATGCAGACTGAGGCCCAAAGTCCGTTTTCGCCAGGAACAGCACCTACGAGTGGCAGACCTGAAGAACGAATTCAAGTCAGCAAATCATCCCGGAAATCATGATTATTGAGCTTAGCTCTTACCATCAGGCGTGTAGCATGTGATTCCAACCCAGTCAGCGACAACTTCGGTCGTCTCACCCCAGTTCTCATAACCGTAAACAACACGTCCGATGCCATGCAGGTACTTGGCAATATCGTCGTTGATGACCGAATCGTCGGTTATGTTCCTCTCACGAGTCGGCGAGAATTGGGTGCCACCACCATAGATCACATCACCCTCTCCAATGTCGCCAGGAGCACGCACGATGATATAGTCTCCGCCACTGGGAAAATCTGGATATGACGAGCTGCGTCGATTGAACACAGGATTGTCAGAGGTGTCAGCCCCGGGATGCACCGCGGAGACTTGGCTTCTACCGGGCTCGAGAAAGTTAGTCTTTGCGAACCCAGGGTGAAGTGCGGAGGTAAATCCATTCGTGGCCAGCACCACCTTGTTTCCTTTGACGGTGCCACGATCTGTCTCGACTTCCCATTGAGTGGCGTCATCAGAAGAGCTGGATACTTGAGAAAGACGCCGCGCCATTGTGTTTGTCTGTAGGTTGAGGCCTTTTTCGAGACTCAGCTCAAGCATGGCACAGACTGTCAGGTAAGGATTTTGAGTGTGAGCATTGTAGGTGATAGCACCGAGTATTTCAGGCCATTTCCAGTGATCCCTTGCGGCTTGTCCTTCCCAAATTGTCCTTGGGTTGTTCTGGGGGACGTCGTTGGGGCGACGCTCTTCCAGTCCACGTTGATACTCAATGATTTCGATTGCCTTCTCGAACTCCTCCTTAGTCCAGTAAAGGTCTGCAGTCTCGACATCTTGCCAGCCACTTGAAACGTTGTGCGTGCGCACAAAATTGGCCATGTCATCTACGCAATCTTGCTCCAACTTGCCAATCTTGAGGGCTTCATCTTCACCATAGGCATCGACCCATGTCTTGACTTTCTTCCAGTCTCCAGATTTGCAATGTCCTCCATTGCGTCCCGATGCTCCGGATGCTGCGGTACGTCCCTCAAGCATTAGGATCGAAAGCTCGGGATCACGTTCCAATAGCTTGAATGCAGTTGCGGCGCCAGTCACGCCTGAGCCTATAATTACATAGTCGAATGTCTCGTCGCAAGGAAGCTCTGGAGTGGTGCGAAGGTTGGCGATGCGGTGAGGCGGATCCTGCCAGTAGGACTTTATGGGATTTGGATGAGGGAATCCTGGAAGTTGGGTCTCTTCATCTCTCGCAACGAACTGAGCATCTCGTGATATGGCCGATGACCAAGTGGTCGGCACGATAGATGAGCCGACAGCAAGAAATTTGAGAGCTGGAGAGGACCACATGGTGATAGCAAGATCCTATACAATGCACTGAGATTCCGGTGGCAGCTCTCTGGCTCGCTGTCTGGCTCATCTTATTTATACCAATGCTGCCGTGTATTGTACTCCGCCGAAGTAGGCACATATCTCAAGGCAAGCGTGGTACTCACTTGCCCACGAATCAACCACCTGACCTCTCTCTATGGGCGGGCCTTGGTTACATTGCGGAGCAGATCTGCGAGATAAGACTGCTTGGCGCAGCATCGCCCTGAAGTTTTCCTGATATGGATTCCCCGTACTTGCTCTTGCATGTCTTGTAGGTGCATGTAGGCCCTGACATCTTGGCTTCTGCGGCACCTCTTTAAGCCGGCGAGGAGCGACTTCGGTCTGCTTCCGACAAGGTTCCAGTGGAGTGGGGTTCCTGGGTTTGCAGTGGGACCCAGCAGAATTGACATCTGATAGCCATCACGAGGCGGCTGAGAGGTGATTATTGTCTGTCAATGCATGTTGTAGCGCAAGATCAGGACTGATACCTTGACGAGCGAGGTTGGGTGCTGTGATACGCTTGATACGCCAGGTGTCCTCCGTCTTGGCGTCACGTCTTCAAGCAACCAGCCACTGATGCATCATTACATTTGCGATTAACAATAGTAGAACCTCAACATATTCCATCTTGACCTCTACCGGCCACGTACAATTTGGATAATGGCAAGATATGGCGAGCTGAGAGGACATTATCATATTGTCCTGCACCGGCCACGTACGAGCTTAATCACGCTCAAACACGGCGAACTCGGTGGACATGGTCACCATCTACACTTCTTTTTGTCGACTTGAGTAAGGACCGGAAGCTACTTGGCCCGAACACATCTGTTGCCGGCTCGAACGAAACAGTTATTTTAAAGCGGCCACTCAAATACACGCAACCCGCCATCCTACTCACTCAGCCTTGTCTCTGACATCCAATCATACACCGTGAGACTTCGCTTCGGGAATAATTGCACTGGGTATCGGCTGGAAGCTGAGGCCATACGAGGAATATGTTACATTCAGTAGGTCTTGGGCTGTTGAGTTGAAAATGCCGAAGATGCTGAATATCAATTTTGCGCTGTTGGCTTCAGTCGCAGTGATGAACATTTGACGTCGACCTATCACTTCAAAGCAGACTAGGCAAGATTCGAAGTCTGTAGTGCTGAACCTCTGTGGCAACGACGCGGGATTTTTGAAGGATGGTGAATGATATTCGGCTTTGGTGTACATCAAAATCCTAGCACTATATTGAGAGGTGAAAGCGTAGTGATTGAGCAACGCAGCGTGTGGATCGTAGTCAGTAATGCCCGTAAGAGCCCAAACGCAAAGTAATGGGCATTTTCTGTGTAAGGTCGTAGTCAACGAGGCCTCTCCTACACGATAAAGTCGTTCAAAGTCCCGGGCCAGCCCAAACAGAGTTCCTTAGCGCCAGAAGTGTTGTTGGAGAGCATCGTGAAGCTGCTCGGCGAAGCAAGCCTCTACGACCATCTTAAAAAGCCGTTCATGAAGTCAAGTCAAATGTCAGATGAACTCCACCAGTGGCAACTGCATCTGCGTATCTAGCTGCAAAACCATTACTTTCAGTAGCCAATGCTGGCCATGAACGGTGGGACTTGGCGAGCGAGTCATCTGCTTGGCAGCTCACATCCCTTCTCATCACAACACCTTACGGAGGTATAATCTCTCAAACTAAGTATACAATCTGAAGCCTCTTCCGCTACGACACCCTCCATCCGGAGAAAATATGATAATCTCATCGGAACCACTGGAGCAGGTCCGAGCCCTGAGAACCAACGACAACCCTTGCACCAGCACAAACGAAGGTCTGGACTTCGAGCGATGCAGCGCTCTTCACAACGCAATTGTAAAGCATGCCTGGATCTCATATGGCTACGATCTTACTGAGATGCCAGAAGTCACCATCTGGTCTCTGCCAAGCACCCAGGAAAATCTGACCGAATTGCAGGACCGTCTCCACCCCAGCGTGCAAGAGTTCCTAAAGCGTAGTCTTGTGCCCCAGAGCTTTCCACACCCAAACAACGGCACCAACCATTTTTTCTACTTTCTTGGGGGACTCACTGGTCATGGCACGTTGTGGGACATGACGGAGCAATTCGACGAGAACCATCTGGGGATTTACTGGACGGGGTCTGATTTCAGCAGCACTCTTACTGGCATTACGTGAGTAATTCATCAAAGACATCCTCGGTGTGCAAGAGGCTGAGAGAAATGTACCAGGTATGATCAGAGCGACCATACTTGCATCTACAATGGCGAGTCTTCAATGAACCCGATGACGTTGTCGACATGGTATCGGCTGGAAACCCTACTCTCGACTTACATAAGCCTGATCGAGCGTGGCAAAATCGTGGCCCTACATCACTCGATCATTAGACCGTGGGAAAGGATCAAGCTTGCCGGTGGCGGTACGGTTTCAAGAGACAAGCATCCGGATCCTCCGCCCCTTCAAGACCCCGTCACGGGCGCGCGTCGAACATGTCCGTCACGAGATCCATGGGTGCTGGTACCGTATGCGAAGCAAGACCTGCGCGATGCTCTTGATGCCTGGCACGATTTGATCAACACTATCAATGAGAAAGCCCCCGAACCCCTGCAAGCGCCATTCGATGGCCAAGGGCTTTACTCAGAAGAAGTCTTGCTCTCTGCAGGAATTCGCACCGACAGCTTTGGATGGGAATTCCTCCGCAACGCGCAAAAACCTGTTTTGACACACTTGGGACCCGGTCTACGCCTCGTAACAGCGACTGAGCTGGTCGAAAACGCTTTCATGACTTCCCAAGGCAACATTGACCCCGAGAACGGGAGACTGAACGTTCCAGTACCGATCCTCGTGGGCGAAACGGAAGCAGCCAACTGGCTCGGCCACCTTTTCTCAGACGTAGAAAAGATTCCCTACGGCTTATATCTCGACCTTTGCCATGTCGACAGCGACTTTCCCGTCGAGGACGGCAGCCGGCTGGTCCTACCGTACCCCATCGGCGCAAACGGAATCGCCACAACAGCGGACGGACAGAAGATCCGGAAAAGGAATCCGCATTCGCACGCAGAGCTCTACCAGCTCGGAGCACACCCCTGGATGCCTAGTCACTCTTCTCAGCTGTACGCGATCCTTGATGCTTTCTGCCGTCACGTCAGTTCGGGAGACTGGAGAGTGGGGTCGCAAGGTGTGGAGGAGCCGTGTACTGTTTTCAAGGACGCTGACAGCCCCGTGGCAACGGACGGTGATAGTTTGAACGAATCTGGGTATACGGTGCCGATGCATTGAATGGAGGCTGCATATAAGAAACGTCACCATGACATAAAATCGAAAAAATCGCCCCACAGAGGATATAATATAGGTTCGACCTAACCGACATGAGGCCCTAACAATGCGCTACTCTATATTGACTGCTAATGCTTTCCGACTTTGTTAGGGGACCATAAACCAAGAAGTCCAGCTGCAGCTAGCTGACGCTAGTGGCGCGAGGATTACACAGTGAAGACTTGCAGAAGCAGAATGCGGTATGCGTCTAGCATCTGTGGAGGAACTGTTTCGGCACTACAAGCTCGCTGATATCATATTCGAATTTTGGAGCACAGAATCCCGTTGAAGTATTGGCAATGTATCTCTTTCGCTAGTATTCGCGGAATGACACCTAGTACGAATGGCGCCGTTTGTGCCGCTGAATATGTGCGTGGTGTAAGTCTGCAGTCTGCGTTGGGGTTGTGACCTCCACAGGTTCCGTAGCTTGATGCTTGGTTTCATCGCCGTGGCTTGGATACGTCGCTCTTGCGAGGACTGGTCGCGGTGCTGCAAGACCTAGAGAATCGCTTTCTTCGAGGTTGGGGTTCGCGGCAAAGAATTCCTCGACCGACATTCCTTGGAGGTCGATCTCAAGCGCACCGTCCTTTGGAGATCTCCAATAGGCGGTTTGAGCATCGCGCTTCTTCTTGAGCCAACGGGTCCCCGGCCCATCACTGGATACATCGTGCGCTGGGTGGTAGACCTCCACCTCTTCGTTACCATTAGGTCCTCTCTGCCAGGCAGATGTCCATGGTTCCTTGTCATACGGCTGGTATGGCCAACTTTTCTCCACGAACATGGGGTCGTTCATCAAGCCACGGAACCCGTGGTCTTCGACCGTCACTGTCGCGTGAGTAATGTCGTGAGAGTACGTGGCCCAACACTCTGAGATTGGCGTCTGCGAGTCGAAGCCGTATTTTTTGATGAACTTGTCGCCGCTTCCATCGGCCATGTCGCGCCCAGGCTCCGGACTAAACCGCCACGTCACTGGCGGAGGTGGTAGGTCGTTATCTTCTCGCACTTTGCTGCATGGAAGCCACTTGGCCCATTTGAAATCCCGCCAATCGTTTCCTTGTCTTCCGTTGGCTGCTCCGTTAAGAAGCCTTACGACCTGAGGCTTGTTGATGGATTCCTCGAGATCGTTCATAGGGAACTCGTCGACTTCGCACCGTGCTCTTTCACCTGGATTCTGAGTAGCTTGAGCGTTCTTTCGATATGTTTCGCGGCGTTGGCTGGACGCCCAGTATCTTTTGGACCTTACACCAAGGAGATCGACGTTTACATGGAAGACCGTTTGCGAGTCCAGAAGGCTGTCTATGGCCCACCGCTGATTGTCGCAGACCTCGTCAAATCCTATGCCGTAAGCGCAGGTATAGGTCACAGAGCAGTCCGTGTGAATCGGCCTAGGATAGTATACAGAATGTCGACCGAAAGTATTCCTCCTGCCCGTTGAATCCCTTGTTGGAGGTGGCCTTGAAGGTCTCTTGTTAACGCCGTTCTGAGGGGCCCGATTACCCCCGGATCTCGTATTGTGACCTGATGTAATCTGGATGGGGGGCTTAGACTGCATGCCGGAGAAGCTGTCGACGGCAATGATGCCGAAGGCATCCATGTATATGCTACCAGTGTCACGGGCGACCAGACTGCCAAGACATATTGTTGGTGTGACCGTGCCTTCCTCAACGAGATGAAGGAGGGCAGGAGCCCATGGAGTTCCAAGCGAGCCAAGGATACGTAGTATCCCAACAGCTTCACACCCATCGTTGGAGGAAGAAGTCGCTCTTGCTGTAATGTCTCTTCGATCGTTCGTTCGCCCTTGGGGTTCACTGCGGCCAAGCAGCGACAAACTCTTGGTGCTTATTTTTGCTGAAGGCTTGAAACCCTCGCAGCAATACTGCTGAGAACCGCCGTTGCACGTCTCATCGACCAGAATGTCGTTCTCGGGCACACTGACGTAATTGTTTGTGTTGCCCGCAATAGGAACAGCCGTAGGGCTGTCACATTGATTGTAGCAAGGCATCCCGACGCCCCGCCACCCATTCCACTTGCACCGGCCCATTGTAGTGCCCGCAGCACAACACAAGGTTTTAACCCTGCCACCATCGCATTCGTAATCCAGGGAATTTCCAGTGATCTTACCACGTGCTGTGGTGGTCGCCATGAAGCCGTCCTCGCAGCCTCCGCCACAGAAGGACCAATAACAGGCGTTGCTGATGTCAGCAGTGGTCTGCATGTCACTGATGCCCACTCTGGCCATCTCCCTCGACTCATCTGAAACGCCGTTACTGGCGCCTATTCCAAGAAGGTTGTTCGAGCTTGTGTTGTCGTTGTCGTCCAAATCGATGGCCCAGATCATCGTTCCTCCGAGACACATGCTGTCTGCGCGCTCTATCTTCAGTTGCGTGCTCTGGCCATCATCGTAGCTGACCCATTGGTCTTCCCATGATATCCACTTCACCGCAGCCTCGTAGTCAAAACTAGGCTCAAGTCCGTTCGTTGAAATGACGCGAGAGATCTCCGAGTTCGATAATGTACCAGACGATTCGGTGCACTCGCCAGGGCGTCCACCGGAAGAGAATCTACAGCCAGGCTCAGTGCACGCTGGGTTCTCTAGGGTGAAGGACCGACCATACCAGCCTAAGCCAAGAGTGACTTGGAAGGGATCGATGTCATTTCTCCACAAAAGCGAAAGAGCGTTGTCAATTTGGGTCCAGTTGGTGTGAGGGCGAACGAAAGGACCCGTGTGTTCGTTAGTGCCGTCCCACACTCCGTGAATGTCCTATCAATGTCAGCAGATTCCTATGTAGCAGCGAGACAGCCTGACATACATAGCTCATCACATTCAGCCAGTCAACATATTTGGTCATTGTTGAGACATCGAAGTGTCGCAGATACCAGTAGGAAGCGGGAATCGCAATGCTGATGCCGTAAGAGTTCCCAAATCGCTGTCTCATATCTTTAAGCAGGGCGTTCAAGTTCTCGGTGTCACCTGGGCTTCCGCCACGGTCCTCCGCTGTAGGGTACTCCCAGTCCAGATCGACACCATCAAAATTGTAAGTCTCCATGAACTCTATCAATGAATCGATGAAGACCCGTCGGCTTGCCGCAGAGCTGGCCATGTCACTGAAGGCTGTGCGCGTGTCTGGAATATTCCCAGGATCATTCAGAGCCCAACCGCCGACGGCTATCCATGTCTCAAGTGACGGCTTCTTTTGCTTGAGATTGGAGAACCTTGTGTATAGTGGCACGTCGCTAGCGCTCATTGGCGTAATTCGATGAGTTGCCGGATCAATATATGCAAACGAGAAATACGCATGGGTAAGTGCTGTGATGTCCAGATCTTCGGGCTCACGTGCATCGCAGGACCGTGAGGGGCTCCATCCCTCATAGTAACCGATCGTGCGCTTGCGTATTCTTCCGGTTTGACCGCACGACGGTTTATTCGGTAGACCGCAAGTTCCGAATCCTTCCTGGCAAGGGCGATCGCCGCCTGTCGTGCAAAATTCCTGCCCGTGGTCAGTCGATCGAAACTGGAAGAACTCATGACCTTGAGGTGTGACTGACTTCTGTTGTGCCGCAAAACCCGAAACTCGAGCACTAGAGAGATAGTCAGATATTGATTCCGTTGCAGACCTCAATCAGCTAACTTACGCAGACGTTTAGAGGGCAAGTCTGCTGTCCAGCGACAGCATACTGGCCACATTCGGCTTTAGCATCGCAATTGCTCAGGCATACATTAGAGCCACAATGGTCCGGACTATAGCCACACAAGCCGTCCTGGAGATTTGTGAGTTATCATATGATGCTGAACTTTGCACAGAGACCATCATACACTGCTGCAACACGCCCCGTTGACACATGGCCTTCCTGGGGCACAAGTACCAGTCGGAAGCTCCTCGTTGTCGGACTGCCTAGTGTGCAAGGTCACGTTGCGTCGAGTTGCGTTCTTCTCGAGTTGCGTGTGATCAAGAAAACGAGGAGTGTCAAAGTTATGTCTTGCGAACTGTGGCTTCAGCCGTACGGAGCTGCTATTGCCATCAAAACCGACAGCAGTTGCAGTAGCAAATAAAGACAAGGCAGCCAAAGTAAAAGAGACAATAGAAGTGCGCATGCTGAAAGCTGCAATTTCATGCACACTCGGTACGAAGAGAGGACTCAGTCGAAGTTGGAGATGTTGGGCTTTCATGACCTGGACATCCTCGCATTCTTGTAAGATCCACAAGTGTAGCCATCCAGATTCACATACCAATCATTAGCGTAGCGGGCTCGCCATAGCATCCTCTATCTCTACAGGGTCTCTAGCTCAAAGGGGCGGGCGATACCGACTGGGTATGGAGCAGCCAAGCTGAAGACCACGAGCCCGCGAGCAAAGTGCAGGCCACAGTCATCGTAGGTATACCCTTCTTGGAACGCATTATCGCCGTAGTGCAATATCCGCGGACGATAAGTGTCGAGAGTAGTGTAATGAAGGCGGAAGGGTAGCCCTTGGCGATGAATCTTGCTGCTGCCAAAAAGAATCTTGAAGCGAAGTCGAAGCCAAGCTGCCAATTGAAGCCAAGACGCCGCCAGGGCCTCGCGCGCTCTCACAGGCCGGCATGACTACCCACACGGAAAACCACACCAAACTACAGCGATATCAAGCCCTCAAATGCTTCCAAGAGTCGTGGCAGTGCCGGCACGGTGCTCATTTAGAATGGTATCGATATATACCGGTTCTTCTGCCCTGACTTTAGAGTCAACTAGGCCTTATCGCAAGACAATAGTTTGTGGGCCTTTCTACTGCCTCGCATCTAGATCCTACCGAAAAGCGTGTACCTGGTCACAGAGGAAATTGACATGGCCAGAACAATGGCATGGACCTGTAAAATAGCCCCTTAGTCTTTCAAGGCCTGACGGGTACCGAGAAAAGTCATGCCATCAGTGCTATCTGGACTTTTCTTATGAACCACAGGTGCCTGCGATTCCATTCCTCATCAAGCAGTACATTGGGCCCTTGCAACAGACTGACCAGGTGACGTTGGTTGTATTTCAATACTCACTCAACAAGCGATGGCTTTCAAGCGCGTTATGCTCATCGTTGCAACCGGAACAGTCGGTGGTCTCCTTGTCGAGGGCTCTTTTAACTTGCTACCATTTTTCAGTCCGGAGGAAGTCCAAGATGTCTTTGGCACTTCGACTACATGCTTGAATGCTCTGCAAGTGCTACTTCTCTGTGGTTACCGGGCAACACGCTGACAGCGACTATAGGAATTCCACCATCGATTGCGACCGACTCAAATCTGTAGCTGCGGCTGCAGGACCCGATCTGTCTTGTGAGTCTCACATTTGCCCGAATGTTTGAATGTACTAACCAAGGCAGATTGGTCCGAGGATGATCTAGCGGACTTTTGTACCTCTTCGTGTGCCTCTTCTCTCAATAATTGGCTTGCCAGCATAGACGACGCTTGCTCAAACGAGCAAACGATATTCTTCGAAGAATCTCGTGGGGCTGCTTTGAACTATATCCAAGGGCACGAACTTGTGTGTTTGCAAGACAGGTCAGCATGAAGGTCATCCTAATTGAGTTCTAAGCTGATATAACTCGTAGTTCACAGAAAAACTGTTTCCATGAATCGCAGAGTTGGGAAGGTCTCAATTACATTCGGTACGATCCCTACACATGTTTCAATGAGGATCCAGCAGACAACCCGCCGGAGTGCGATGACCCAAGTTTCTCGCCTGCCCAAATCTCACCAAACATGGAGTCGATCGTCAACATCTATCCTAGAGACCTTGTAAGCGATATCGTTTCAGCGGTCACGACATTGCGCTGACAGCTTTCCCACAGTATTGCAGCGAATGCTTTCTCAAACTATGGCGCCAGCGTTTGCTAAGCCATGACCTGCGAGCCGGTGTCACTACTGATTATCTGATCGATCAGTTCGCCGCTCTGCAATCGAACTGCTCAGTGGACATGCCTTATACCACGTTCTCCCCAACCCGACTATTGCCGACCTTCACGGGAATCAAGGACTCGACTATCACGGCTCCTCCATCCACTGCAACGCCAAATGTGGACAACTGCACCGGACAGGTTGTGAAGCCTCCAAGCTCGTACTGGCCTTGCGACTGGTTATCGAGAGAATATAATGTCAGCACTGGAGCCCTTGTTGAAGCCACAAACCATCCTTTCTGTATGTTTAGCGAGAGCATCTGCCTGCCACCTCCATGTCCGATCGCAAAAATCCACAACACCAATTGGTAAGCCAGTCTGTCTTAATTCAAGATGCACTTGGTGCAGGGACTACCAGCTAAACAACAGGCAGTACCACCGTGGCTGAGAGATTCAGCACAGAGTCGAATAATTTAACAGACGCGATGATCGTCCGTTGGAACTCATTGAGCCAGCCTTGCAATGACTTGACACTGCAATATATCTGCGTTGGGTACGTCCATAGTAGTGCCAGGCCCATCCCAGCTCAGCTGTAGCTAACGGCACAAAGCCCACCAGGAGAACGCTTCTCAGCGACAGCAACCATACACGGACCCACCGTAACTGGTACCTACTATACTACTGGTATCACAAAATCTTTCCCGTTTGATCGCGCGGTTGCTGACTTTCTGAAAGCGATTCCAGCGCGTCCAACAGGCCCCGGTGCCATTGCGAGTTGCGGTCGCTACCACGACGTAGTGGCTGGCGATACATGTGAAACCATCGCTCTTCGATATGGTTTGACTCTTTCGGATGTCAGATCTCTTAACACTTTGCTCAATGAAGCCTGCACCAATCTGTGGATCGGGTATTCGATCTGTGTCGCTTCGGTCACTACTGGACCGCGGTCTCAAGACGGTCGATGTGGGCCAGAAAATGCTTTTGCCACGTGCGATGGCACTGAGTTTGGCGCATGTTGTGCGAAAAGTGGTCGCTGCGGAGATGGTGACGAATACTGCGCCGCGAGCTCCTGCTTCTCTGGGAATTGCCAGAGCAATGTCAATGTCAGTCCGGATGGAACTTGTAACAGCACGGTCACATGCAAAGGCTCGCAATTTGGCGACTGTTGCAGTACGAGCGGCTATTGCGGTTCTAGCGATGCCTACTGTGGTCCTGGAAATTGCTTTTCTGGCGACTGCGACCCAGACATCGGCGGTAAAAGCATTGATGGCTCCTGCGGCCCTTACTTCGCAGGGAACAAGACTTGCACTGGAACCCAGTTCGGCGAGTGTTGCAGTACTTCAGGATTCTGTGGCGATAGCAGTGCATACTGTGGCGCTGGAAATTGCCATTCCGGCGCTTGCGAGAATGGAAGCTCCGAAGGCTCAGGAGACCCGTCTTCATGTACCGTTCAGGTCACTTTCCAGACGACATATTCGACAGAGTGGGGAGAAAACCTGTGGGTCGTTGGCTCCCTTCCGGAGCTCGGTGAGTGGAACCTTGACAACGCATTCATGCTCACCGGTAGTGGACAAGGGTCAACAACAGCATGGACTGGGACGGTCCGACTTCCATCGAGCCAAGGTGTTGGATACAAATTCGTCAGAATTCAGGTCGATGGTACTCCAGTATGGGAATCAGACCCAAACCGCGGATTCGACACGCCTTCGTGCGACGAGTCAAGCATCACAATTGGCGGCAGCTGGCAAGGAGAGGATACTGTGCCGTCTTGCAATGCAGTCGATGTCTCCTTCGAAGTGCATGCCACTACCGAATTTGGTGAGGGGATATATGTTGTCGGGTCTGCGGCTCAATTGGGTGAGTGGGATACTTCACGCGCCGTGGCTCTTTCTGCGGATGACTACCCAGCGTGGAAGCAAGCGGTCAGCATGCCATTTGGACAGGAAGGGCAATTCAAGTACGTCAAGCTCCAGCTCGACGGCACTTTCGTTTGGGAGGCAGATCCCAACCGCAATTTTGTCGCTCCGGAGTCTTGCCAACCCATGGTAGCCCAGAGTCATACTTGGCAGGAGTAGAGCAGGCTTTTAAA
Organism: Cladosporium sp. MBC 237; assembly: GCA_030772445.1. Taxonomy (NCBI): domain Eukaryota; kingdom Fungi; phylum Ascomycota; class Dothideomycetes; order Cladosporiales; family Cladosporiaceae; genus Cladosporium; species Cladosporium sp. MBC 237. Next base: position 104,144 of record JAPHCH010000007.1, on the reverse strand, counting down.
CCGTCCCAAGAATTCCGATTGTTAACAAAGTTCCTAAATTTGCTTCGCGAATGTTTTGACCGTGTTCACAGTGCCACATGTCCAGGGCTCAGTGACATATGTATCTCTAGGTTCCCGCCTCTTCGCCTTCGGACTTAGCTCAAACTCCAGAGTACCGCCACGGATCAACACCTCGACATTTTCTGCGTCGTTTTCCCTCCACTGCTTCCCTAGGGCAGAATATACTGAACAATTTGATATGGCCAAGGCAATTCTGGCGGTTGATCACGGGCTTCCGCATGTTGGCTTTCGCCCCTAGTGGTGCCTCACACTCCATTTCATCAAGTCTTCTAAGCCGGCAGGCTAATCAAGAATAATGGGAAAACCGTGGTAACCTTCGTAAGTGCATGCCATAATCCTGGGATCATCCACCACTGTGTCGTCAACCTTCGATCGAACACGACTGACGATGTCAACCGGGAGTTGTTTTGACAGTCGATCGAACCTTCTTTATTGAGAACATCGAATGGTCCTCACATACTTTCAGTACACCCTAGCAGAAGTCGCCAGGTATGCAATCGGGAGTTCGGCCGAGAGCAGCGTTTTGCACTACTGGCTGGTTCTTGTCAGCTTCCATGATTCACATGCAACACAGAGCTCAAGCTTGGCCGCTCGATCATGTTGCACCGCATATCTCAATGAACGAGCTGTTCTCGACACCAAATTTGGCGCTACGGCCAGCAAGCGTTGCCAACAACAAGATTCTGAGGAATGAGGGACTGTATCTCTCGAAATCATGAATACCACCAAGCTTATTAGGCTTGTGGCAAAGGAAAATGCGATTCCACATTCTGTGTATACATTGCTGCCGCCGAAAGAAGGCGAACACATTTGATGGAGAAGGTCTCTGTAGATATCATGCCGCCATCACGCTACTGTCTTCGCCAAAGAACACTTTCATTCAGTGACGTCTATTTGACGTCCAATCGTCCACATCGCGATTGACCAGATCGCGCAGTCGTCAAATCTCGCCACACAACATTGTGCCCAAAAGTCTTACGGTATTAATTGCTTTCACTCTCTTCGCCGCTGAATATAGATTGGAATACGGTAACATCTCACCGACTGTCGTGTATATTCCAATCTGGATTCTATAACAAATTACTCTAAGAGCTAGCACGATATTCGCATATGACCTTTGTGGCCCCTTTCTTTATGGCAGATACCTTCACATTCAGCACATCAAAAGTTCTACCATGCTAAAAAAGGCGGCCTTCAAGAGACGTTATCTCCTTGCCATTTATACAGCTCCCCTTGGCATTCGAGTATCGTATGATGAGCCCGCCAATGGGAGAGATATAAGTGGAAAATGTCATCTCACCGACTGCGATGCAGCCGCCGTCCGCACCAGTACACCGTTAAAACCCTCGAACCACCGAGACAAGGAGAGGAGGAGCTCTGCATCTCTCAGACCATGGTGCAATTACCATCAGCTCTAGTCTACTAGGAAGCCTTCGTAACCTTTGAGATACGGCTAAAGCAAGACGATTATCTCTTCGCTCTTCCTACAAGTATCAGAATCTTTAGCACATTTTGAACCTCTGCCGCCGCTGAGAGAGAGAAAGATCAGAGGGTCTTGTTCTCTTCGTGCTCTTCGAGTAAGTATAAAAGTCTCCTGTATGCCATAAATCTTCTACCGCCCTTAGAAAAGAGACTCCTGTAAACATAAATCTTCTACTATCTTTGAGCAGAGATTGAGAGATCCTACCATCTCTCCGCCCCTCAAACAAATACCATCAGCTCCCGTGTACTTTAGATATTCTATTGCCGCTAAGAGAGAGGTTGGAGAGTGATGCTATCTCTATGCTCTTCGTGCAAGTACCATCAGCAACCTTATACTTTCTTACCCTTGCTGCCGCTGAGAGAGGGATCAGTCACATTCGATGTCTCTATACCTTTCGTGCGAATACCCCCTACGCTGGTATACCACATATCCACTTCTGCCACTGAGTGAAGTATCGAGAGAAATCGAAAAGAAATCGATATCTTCATATTTTCCGTGCAAGTACCCTCTGTCCCCGTATACCATATATTGCCTTCTGCCGCTGAGAGGTAAGTTCAAGTCAATGTCTCCACGCCTTGGTGCATATGTCACCCACTGCCGACTATCATATACCCCCTCTTGCCACCGAGAGATTTGATAAGGAAACTTGATATCTCTCGACAATTGGTGCACATACCATCAACTCCCGACTATTATAAATCGCATCCGACCATTGAGAGAGTTGCCAAAAGACTCTATATCTCCGTGCACTTGGTGCACATATCATCCACGCCCGACTGTCATAAATCCCCCTCGGCCACTGAGAGAGGTGTCGAGGGGACTTGATATCTCCACGCCCTCGATGCATATACCATCTACTCCTGGCTATTATAAACACCCCACTGCCACTGAGAGAGGTGCAAAATCAGCTTAGCATCTCCACGCCCTTGATGCACCTATCCTCAACTCCCGCCTACAATTACACAAGCATTCCCAAGGAGAGACACAATTCTCATTCAATTCAGTTATCTCAAAGTCTCATTTCAATCTCCAATAAAAACACAAGAAACAACAAACCCCGCCTATCTCTTCAACAGCATGACCGCCGTGACAATCCCAACGATAATCAAAACGTACAAAAGACCCACCAAAACTCCATAGCACAACGCATCGAACTTCTTCCCCGCGCTCATTTCTTTGATATTTCCATCCGTGCGCCGAGCGATCAAATAATCAAAATGTCCAGCGCTGTACATGAAGCACAGCGGTGGCAGCGGCAGCATGCGCATGAGGTACCACTTAGACAACCTCTCTTGCAGCGCCTTGAGGCGCGGGTCGACGGCCTGGTTTGGGCGGATTAATGCCCTACTGGAGATGTTTGCGCCTGCCAGAGGGGTGTTCTGGAAGCGCGGGAAGGGGCTGGAGAGGTTGCGGCGGTTGGGGCGCTGGTTCTGCCGTGTGTAGGGGTCCCAGCGGCGAGATGCTGGAGGCATCTCGCAGTCCGTAAACGCTCCTTGGATGTTTGAGGTTGGGGAGCCGCTGGTGATGAGCCCACGGAGGCTCGTCTGGCTGCTCATAGCAGCCTGGCGCGTGGGACGACGAGGTGGCATGCGGGCCATGGCTCTGTCGCTTCGGTATTGCGGTATATAAACCTCAGCAGGGAGGGAGGGGCTGAGAGGGCGGCCGCCCAGGTCCAGGCCTGTGCGGCTGGTGCTTGCCCATGGGGTCGGAGAATCGCCGCGGACAGTGCGGAAGGTGTTGGCTGTGTCGCTATATTCCAAGCGACTACGTTGGCCAATGGTGGAAGGGGTCTGATCAAGAAGATTTTTGTCATCTTCTTGGGTAACGGCGAATCTGTCCTCCATGATGGTTCTGTTTTCACGCTGCTCAGCGCTGTGGAAATTGCTGCGGCTGAAGAACGAGCGAAGTCTTTCCATGGGCATTGCTCTCGGCTGTGGTGGAGGCGTCTCAGTAGCATGCGCTGCGACGAATTGCTCTGCGGCTAGCCTGACTGCCTGGGGATTTCTTTGGCGAATTTCTTCGAGCTCAATGTCATCCTCACGGGCCTCCAGAATAGCGCTTGGGCGACGGTCACGAAGACCCTGCAACATGCCGCGATCAGTCGGCCTTGTGCCTCTTGTGGAGAATTCGCCAACAAAATCCGAGATACTCTCTTCAACGCGCTTGTTCTTGTAGATTTTGTTGAATGCTGTCCTCGCTCTCTCAACATCTCCAGCGTTGCTGCTGGAAGCTGGAGCTTGCGTTGCTGTAGAAAGACCGTAGTACTGATTTGTGGTCCCAGGAGCATTCGACATGGCGCTGAGACGGTTTGCCTCGCTGTACGTACTGGTGTTGGCGTACGAATCCAGACTGGGACGGACAGGGTACGGAGGAATCTCATACTGGCTGTCTGACCTTGTTGTTTCCCAGTCATCTGCATCATTGCTTCGGTTAGTGTTGTCAGAGAGATCTCGGCAGTTCATATACATCGGCGCATCTGCCCTGGCCCTCTCTGTGCTCTGGGAATCAGGTGACTCGAGAGGAGAACTTGTCTCGTGCACGCTGGCTTGGGCGCTTCGAATCCCTGTATCCACCGTGATGTCGATGGTGGTTGCCGTGGTAGAGCGTCCTGGGGCTGGCCGCATGCGAACTTCTGGCCCATACTGCTGCATGCTGTCCCTAGGCATGTTCAGGCTGGGGCGCCTCTGAGAAATAGCGAGCAGGTCGCTCGTGTCACCGTAGGTACGCTGGCTGGTCGGTTGTTCCGACTCTCTCAGCGACAGCTCGCCGCTCATGTGCTGCTGTACGTTCTCCGGAAGCTGCGAGAACACATCGTCAGAGTGGGGAGCATGTTCCCCACTCTCCAGCAAACGCAGAGTGTCCTCGTGTTCGTATGGCACCTCTCTGGTGTAGTCGTAATCACCGACGAGGTCGGCGATGGTGCTGTCTTCGGCTGTGTTGTCACGAGCCGGGTGCCTGTGGAGAGAAACACTTCGTAAATGTGTTTAGCAAACGGGGGAAGGGAGATCGCGCTGGTACATACGCCGCCTGAGATGGCACATCAGAGACCCGAAGGTCAAATGGGTCGGAAGGTGCTCTTGGCGGCACGAGTGACTCAGCAGACGACCCAAGGCTGCTGGGAGCAGCTTCGGCAGCGTCACCAGTTCCATCGAGACCCATGATGTTACGGCGGGCGGTGATTGGATTGGAGTAAAGGGCTCTCGGCCTATGCAAAAGCGGTTAGCACAACGTATCGGAATACAGCACTTCAACTGTACTTACATGGTGTCGGAGTCTTCGAAATAATCGTCCAGAAGTCCGTCAATTTCTGCAGGGGTCTCAGTGTGAGATGAGCTCAACAGAAGTGAGGCGTGAGGATTGACAAGCTCGAAGGAAGCGCCTGCAAGATCGTCAGTCCGTTTGTGAGATAGCGCGAATAGAGTATTCGACTAACCTCGATAATGTACTTTCGTGGGATGCTGTATGTCACCTTGTGCTTGCGGTCAGTGGACATATACTAAAGGCGACGGAATCGACATACCACTTAATCCAACGTAGTAGTTCCCAGGCGGAGCCGGGAAATGGAATTTCGAAAGCGAATAGGTCGAGCTATCCAATTCTTGAGCCGTTCGAAGGCCACCTTCTCTGCTCGCAGATTCGGAGTAAATGGCTTGAAAGCCTTTATTTCTGTGCCGCCGGTCGCGTGGATACTTGAAAGCGGTGGTTTCGTGGCCGGTGACGGCCGGTTGTGATAAAGGTTCTTGGCCTAAATTGCCAATTTGCTGCTGTTGTTGCTGCCTTGCTTGCTGCTCTTGGTCTCTCCTCGGATTCTCCTCTACTTTCTCCTGATGATCCCCTTTGTCCAAATTGCCCGATGAAACTTGTACAACAGCATGCACCTCCCAGATGCCCTGCTCGCGATGGGGAAGACGCTTGGCGCGTCGGAGACCAACTGTACCTTTTGAAATATCCCAAGTGTCAAGGACGTCAAGGGTGCGTGTGGCCGGTTGTGGCTGACTCGAAGAGTCTTCAAAGTAGGCGGTGGTCGGTGTTAAAGTTGGCGAAGATTGCACTGTCGTGCCGCTGGATAGAGAAGGCGAGGTGGCGAATCGCGGGGAGGGTGTTGAGGGTGTAAGAGGGAGCAATGAAGTTAGAGTAGGCTCGGAAGGGTATTGGGAGGCAAGAAGTGGCTCGGCCGCGCTCGAGCAGGGCCAATGCGCCGATGTGGGTTGTTTGTTGTTGTCGCCGACAAAGATGGCTGTGGGTCTTCTGCGGAGACGTCTGCAATGCTCGCCGGCTGACAAGGAAGAAGACGAAGGGTATAGGGTATGAGGATATTGAGGTCTGGGAGTGTGTCGAGGATCAGGTGTAGGCGGTCGTTTTGGTGGTGCGGGATTGGGTGGCAAGCTTTGTTGTGTTGGGGTCTGTGAAGTGAGGTCGAAGTCGAAGCCTGCCAGCAGCGGAGTGGCGGGAGTCGCCATACTAATTGGCGGGGACAGCGCGTACATATGCGCACTCTGTACTGTGTCGACCGGCTCACTTGAGCAATCCCAACGCTAAAAGTAGTTTCAGGAGCCAAAAATGCAGCCCGGCCGCCTCGTCACAAGCCAAACGCAATTCGGGGCGTTCCGGAGCACAAGTGTTCTATCTGCTTGTAGCAGAGTTGGTTGCAATGGTTTCTTCCGGCTTCTTGCAATGGATGTCGTTTTCTCGAGTCCAAAGGCGTGCGACCATTTATCGGAGGCAGAATAGCGGGAACCCGTCGATACCAAGTCCAAGAGATACAAGGCCTTAGCCTCTCCCGTCCACATTTACTTCCATGCACTGGCAATGGATTGACCCGCGATGCATATAAGAGCGAGCCTCATATACCGCCGTTATGCTTGACAGATATGGATACAAAGACCCACACAGGGACATCCAGCTCGTGTAAGGTCACTATTGATTCGAATCGTGTGACCAGGAGTCGCCGCAGAAGACTTCGGGCAAAGCGACAACGAGCTATTCCGCAGCTGATATATTTTTCGTACACCCGAGTGCTGGCCTGCTGCTTGATCCCAGAGGCGGAAGAGCCGTATCGAAAGAAGGAAAGAAGAAGAGTCGTCCAAAGCGTCGCGTTCTTCCAGTCAATATCGCGTATGCTCCAAGATGCAAGGCTCCTTATCCAAAAAGAGAACCAGTCCAGTCTGACAATCGTGTAAGCGTGGTCGTCGTACAAGCAGAGTTCTCGCCTACCAGCGGCGAAATCTCAGCAGCAATCTCCAGTTCCAGCTCGTGGTGAGCAACAGTTCACAACGAAGGAAAGCATGACGCAGAGTTTAGAAAAGGGAAAGAAAGAAGAATAGAATAGCAAGGATCACCTACCATCCGTGGCCCGGACCATGTGTGAAGAAAGCATGGAACCTAAGACATCACGAACACAGAAAGAGCCGACCAGCGGGCCACGGCCACCCACCCATGGAATGAATGGCCATGCACCACCCGACCGACCGGTCTGCGCCCACAGGAACAATTAGCCTACCGTGCCGACTGCAGTAGTGCAAGGAGCCATCCGGCATCTGATGACACGAGTGGGAAGAAATAACAACACACCAGTTGGGCTGCACATAACACACCCCAAACCAGCCTGGGGGGCCTCGAGAAAGCGAGCGATGAAGTCCGCTAAGCCAATCAAGCCTGCGTTTCTCCACCCAAGCACGCTCGCCGCCCCGGCCAATCACTGCGCGTAAGTTGCGTTTGCGCAAGGATTTGCCGTGTACAAAGTCTGGTACGAACAACGTCGACGGAGGCCAATTGGCAAACGCAGACGCGGATTCTGCGCTGCTCGAGGCCCAGCGAGTGGGAGGTTTGCGTGGTAGGGCTGCAGCATGCGGGTCATTTGCTCGCAAAGCTGCCGGGTGGCGATCGACTTTCCAGTGGTAGCGGCGTGGCGGTGCTGGCCAATGGGCTGCGTGGGACGATGGAATGATGATGGAGGGTTGTTTGAGGCGAAAGAACGTTCCTGACGTGAACGTGATGGGTTGCATTGTTCAGTCGGATGAGCCCTGGGTACTGCGGTAGGGATGGTGATGTGCATGGTTGCTCTCTCGGCTTCGTGTGGCGGTGTTACTGGATGGCGATGGCTGTAGTGGATGACCGGGACGGCCAGTAGTGATGAAGAGATGGGATGAAACATACATGAGTTCGCAGAGCTTGGGGAGTTTTGCGCCCTTCCGATTTGATGAGCTGGGGCTAGACTACGGTGGCATGTGAAAAGACATATGATAACAATAGCACATGAAAGGTATTGTTCTTCGATGATTGGTGAATTTCACAGGACAGGCTGAGGCGCGAAGAAAAGTAGTTGTTTGCATTACTGCTACAAAGCGAATTCATTCTCGAAATCCGCACATTCCCATTGTCGGGAAAAAATCAAAATATCCTTAAACCGTCGCGCGGTCCCAAATGGTAGTCCCGCCTACGCCCAAAACGCCTTGCCAATTTGATCATAAGAAAACATATGAGATTTTTGCGGTTCAGTCCAGAGTTGGTGAGGCTACAGTCTCTTGCCAGGGACGAGGATGAACAGACAGCATAACGCCGCGTCTACCACTGCGATCCACGCGAGGCACATCAACGCACGCTTGTTGAGAAGCTTTCTGTAGTTTGGTGTGATTAGCAGACGATCATAGTTTTCGCTTTCGAGACTTAAGCTTACCTCACGAATGGTTCCTTCACTTTCGAGAAACTCATGAAAGTGTACTCGCTGTATCCCGCCAGCGCAAGTACCGGGTCCAACATGTACTGGTGGGTTGCAAGAAGATACACGCCGACGGTGAAAGGCAAAATCACCCAACATCTTCTGCTCCGGCTTGCGTCCAAGAAGATCAGCACGAAAGACGTCCACAAGGCGCCAAAGAGTGCAATCAAGCCTGTGATCAATCGCAGCATCATACTAGGTGCCACGATATTTCCCAGTGCCTTCGCCCGCAGAAATCCAGGGAATGCATCCCGCTCCATGGCCTGAAACACGTAATCTTTGGCTGGGTCGAATACTTCCGGGTCGTCGCGGCCCTCTTTCTCAATGTTATTCGTAATATCATTGAGAATTCCTTGTGGCAAGATGATTTCCCGCTCGGCACCAGGAAGCAGGTAGGTGTAGAGGATTTTCTCGGCGGATGCGCGGATGTCGGCTCGTGCGACAGTGTGGTTGGGAGAGGAGTTGCTGTTCATTTGGGGCGAGGGCGTGTTTGGCGAAGCACCGTCACCGGTCATGTAGCTGGGCCGTGGAGGCGCGTTGGATGGTGTGTGATCATCGCTACGGTTGCTGTGTTGGCTGTTCTTGGGAGAGTGTTTACTGCCATTGTCGTTGCGCAGGAAGGCAGAAAGGCCGCCCTCGCTCTGGCGGTGTCGGTGGCCGCTAGGGCCTTGGTCTTCGTAATTGTCAAGAACCTGGGAGGAGCGCTTGCTTCCACCACCCTTTTCAAGCTCCGGTGTACCGATCAGGACAGAGCGACGTAGTTCGCGGACGTAGTGTCGGCAAAGCGACATGTGTTGAGAGACATCAAGCCTGTTTATCCGAATGTTGTCAGCCACGCGCTCGCACCAGCCGAGCTCGTCCGCCCGACACTTGATCCTCCTCGAAAACCCTCGACATACCAGAAATCCAAGTAATCCACGCTCCGCTGCACATCGCGCATGTATATGTAGAAGGAAAAGAGGTCGACGGGTGCTGTTGTTCGTCGCGACAAGACCTCGAAGAGATTGGGGAGGCGGTCGCGTGGGCCCATGGAGTCGGGCGTGGGCGTGCGCGACGCCATGGCTGCTATTTGGGTCGCCGGTCGCTACGGTAGGTGGTATAGAGGGGAATTGTGGTGTTGTTGTGAAGAAGAGGCCTACTCAATGGCTGCACATGACGCTGCGCCGGCAGAGGAGTTCCTTGGAGACTGGGAGATTCGAGGAGCTCAGCAAAGCCAATTAGCGTGGGAGTTGAGCGCAACGGGGGCCAGAACGCGACACAAGCACGCCCAAACTTTCATTACACCGGCAAATCATCCTTGCAAGAACCGAATCATGCCACCATCCCTTCTAGACGGTGGTTTTACGTTCATTAATACATTTGTCACATGCTAAGAGCTGTCTAATTCATTCTCGCAGCCATACATCAGCCATACATCAGCCATGAACCATCACATTGCATTGCACGCTTCTTAGATACGTCTCTTCACACGGTATCGCCTCCCAGTCGCGTGCAACAATGGGGAACACGCTCGAGTTCCACAAGACGCCGTTGCTGGCCCGTTCACTATGACGACCGATCATCACAACTTGTAGCCAAGCACATGCACTAGACGAAGAGTCTGAGATGGACGTTATTATTCTCATCTTCACTTTCTATTCTTCAATCCATCGCCAGTCACGCCTCATCACTGAATACACAGCTCCATCTGTCTACCCCTCATACCTACTAGAGTGGCAGAAGTGGCGGGTGCCATCTACCAGACATCTTGAAGCTCTCGACCACTTCATCTCGATATGGAAGGCCGAGCTATTGTAGAGTGACGACTAGGTACATAATTCACCCATTTGGCTGCTCATTCTGCGGAGGAGCATAGCCAGTGTACAAGCGCCAAAACTTTGTATGGGCTTGGTGGTTCGAACAATGGTTCACGTGCTGGGCGTAAACATCTTTGCGACCAGGTCTACTTCTGTCACATCCAATTCAGGCCAGTGTCGCAAAGGTATGCGATGCCAGCACACAACGATCTTCGTCGAACGCCTTTTCCAACGCCGATCAAGTCGCCTAACAAGCCTGTCTTTGCGTTGACAGCAAACACTCACACCCGATCCTCGTCGCATGAAGTGTGCCTGGTGATCAGAAAATTGACAGCTCCCCCTCATCAATATTGCGCCTCAGGTGGCTGCGAATGGAGCAAAGGTACCAGCACCACTATGCACCCCTCCACACATCTCTGGCCCACAATGTACACGGCCACCATTGACCCGAATGACAATAGCTCGCAGTCTTCGAGAGCATGAGGCGACCGCTGCCGGGTAGCACGCGCTCTCCCTGGTCGCATCGTGTCATCAGCCCGGTCCATGTAGGGCTGTGAAAAAGCTTACCAAGCCATCACGGCCGGTGCAACACAAACAAAGAGGCTCCGGGGTATGGAGTCCATGATGGCTGCGGTTCTTCAGCCGGCGCCACCCAGCTGAATCGGGCTGATAACAAATGACAGCTGCAATATTAGCGAATCGTGTTGGGATTTCAAATGAATAGGACGATTGCAGAGTTGAAGTGTGCATAGCGAAGTCTGGCCATCAATACAACAAGTGTCCACATGTCGTCTGGATTCTAACATCAAGAGCGGGGTATACTTAAGCCTCATGATCATAGAGATACTGTCGTAAGTCGCAAACCCTTCGTAGCTGGAAGGTGGAGTCTCTGCAGAAATCGATGTCTTTGCACACGAGGTCATCGAACTCAGCGAGACACCACTTTGTTGAGATGATGGTTGCATCTTCACCCACGATCCCACGCTATCACGAGGCGATAAAGATAGAGGCGGTTAGGCGGGCCTCGAACGGAAGCTAGCCAAACTCGAGCAAGCGCAGACTTTCCTCAAGAACGCCCACTGCCAAAGTAACCTCATGTCAACCGGTGGTGCCGAAAACGCCCTCGCACCGCCATACCCTGCTACGCCGCTCGTATGCATCTGAATCTGAGATATCTCCGTCGTCATCTTGATTGGTTAGCCTACGCTGACACGGTACTGAAGTACGTCTGGTAAGGCATACTCCGGCTACGGCGAACGCCACAACCGCGCGAACCGAATACGCTCCAACGCCTCTTCTGCTACCATGCAGCGCCGCCTTATGCTACGCTCGTAGAGCTAAGGCGTGGGCTGACCGCGCTATCGGTTCGTGTTCCATCCACATCTATTTTCTGCGAGATCGCAACAGTTCTGGAGATGAGCCATCTCGTACAGTGACGTCGATTCGCCCACCATGATTAGCAACATGCTCGTGATGCTTTGGCACCTGCCGGAAGATGGTGGAGGAGCATAGATGGCCGGTCGAACTCTTGTATATTAGACACTTCGTCCGACGCTGTATGTCGATCTTGCCCCATTTTCATTCACATCCAGTCTAACAATATCATCTCCTACTTTGCGACTTCGCCTTTGGCACTACATTCGCTTCGAATATTCGATCTACACTCGCTTCGTCTGATCGTTCGACTATTTCCTCTTGTCTCCCTTCTTGGCCTATCTCCTTGTCTCGTCTTCAATTTTCTTCTCTTAATAATCTGATCAACGTTTCTTTCAGACAACATGCTTCGCGCTCTCGCATTCATCGCAGCCGTTGGAGGCGTCTCGGCTCTTCCCGGTGGATATGGCGAGCCTCAAGGTTATCAGCACCCACCTCCATACCCTTGGGGAACTGGTTCAAGCTCCGCAACCTGGACATCATCCACGGCAGCACCCACTAGCTTGACCTTGAGCAGTAGCAGTGCTTCTTCAACCAGTCTCTCAAGCTACTCAACTCTTTCAAGCAGCAGCTCTTCAACCTGGTCGCACTCTTCCCCGAGCGTACCAGTGTATCCGACTGGTGGATACAGCCACTCGACCTGGTCTTCCTCTTCTTCTCTGACCTCCTCAAGCTCGAGCTGGAGCAAGCCGCCGGTCTACCCTACTGCACCGGTCTACCCTACCGCGCCGCACAGCGACTCTCACAGCAAGCCACCCCACTCTTACCCGACTGGTGGCAAGCCTCCCCATTCTTATCCTACCGGCGGCAAGCCTCCTCACCATGGTCCCACCGGCGGTAAGCCTCCTCACCCAACCGGAGGTGTCCACCCGACTGGTGGCAAGCCCCCTCACCCAACTGGCGGCGTGCACCCAACCGGCCACCCGACACCGCCCAAGAACCACACCACCACGCAGACGGACACGACTTACACCACGATTACGACCTGCCCGGTTACCTACACCAGCGGCACCGAGACAGTGACAACTTTGACCACCAGCGTGATCACGATCACTTCTTGCAAGGACGGCTGCACTCCTGCTGAGCCCACTACCACTGTCATTCCCGGCACCACCACCTCGGTGATCTACTCGACCAGCACTTTCCCCGTGACTTTGACCAAGACATCTTTCGTGCCTCACAGCTCGCCGGTGTACACGCACGGCGGAACGACCTACTACAGCACTTCGCTGTCGACGACCCACGTGCTGACCACGTTCATCTCCACCGTCACGAACGCCATCACCGGTGTTCCGGCCCCTAGCACGCTCGTCAACCCCGTCCAGCCTGCCGAAAGCACTCCCGTCTCCCCCGTCGAAGGCACTTGCCCGCCTGCCGTAACTGTCACCGAGACGATCTACACCAGCATGCCGCCAGCTCCCACCTCGGGCTCCGAGTCAGGCTCCGAATCCGGCTCTCACATCACCGAAACCGCAACCATCACTCTCGGCAACGGCCAAACCACCACCGTCGTCGTCACCTACACCTCCACCGCCACCAAGACCAACACCCTTCCACCCTACCCCACCGGCACCAAAGACCACACTCGCCCTCCCTTCCCCACCGGCACAGGCAGCGGTGATCACACCAAGCCAGCCCCAACCGGAGGCCACATCAAGCCCACCGGCGGCCACTTGAAGCCCACGGGTGGTGAGATCAAGCCCACCGGTAGCTACCCGCAGCCTTCCGGTAGCTCGTGGCCGGAGCACGGCGAGAAGCCTGAGTGGAGCTGGCCCGAGAAGTATGGTTCTCACGATTGGTAAAGGGTTGATTGATAAGTTTGCTGTTTGATAGATGAGAGGGGAAGTGTTTTGGTTGATTTAAAATTTGGTTATGAGAAATGTACATATGGGGTTTGGGTTTGGTTGCTTCATGACGCTCCTTGGATTCTTGGGATTTATATATACATATTTGGCGCTTTTGCATTGGTCAATTGTTGGGGTTTTGGATTGAGTTGATGAGTTTATAGAGTTTTTTTCAATATAGTTCACGGTAAATCTGTCCATTCTCATGATCTTGTTTCTTGTGCCTCGTGCTAGTGCGACTCTTTGGCCGAAGAATTCATCAATAGCAGCTTGTATTTGAAAGAAGCACTCTGCTGAAGCTGAAGGCTCTAGTAATTGGTCTTCGCTCGTATCCTCGGTTCAAGGATAGCACGAAGAACGCCAAAAACTTCGCTCGCCGGCTCTACTACAGCCCAGGAAAGCTTGCCCTGGAAATTTTGGAAACAAGCATAGTCACAATAATCGAAGCACAAAGAATGTAGGATTTTGGAGCGGCGAGTAGGGTACAGCGTTGGATTTGGCAATACATCAGTTGAATATCGAGCAAAAAATAGAAAAGACAAATGCAATTTGAAATAACGGCTACATCAACAAGAAATCCTGCTCCGGCAACCCCATCTCCAAACCTTCCCCATACATCAACTCGGGTACGTGACACTCGCCCACCAGGGTGTATTTGCCGTTGTACAACGATCCAGGTTCACGATCCTCGCTAGTCAAGATGAAATGAGCGTTGTTCGGAACAGGGCGAAGGACATGAGGAACGGCGCTGCCGTAGATGACACAGACGAGGTCGCCTGCTTGCGTGTGTGGAGGTCCGGTGCCCAACTGGCAATCGTCGGTGTCAATCAATCGAGTTCCTCTGACCAGTGTCTGGAGCACGTGCCTGACGCACACCTCGATGCTCTCGTAATCGTCCTGCGAGATTCTAGGATCGATTTCGAGCTCCGCCGCTTCGAAGAGCTCCGGGTCTACTCTGGCGAGGTACACGGGTGCAAGAATCTCTCTGATCCAAGTTCTATGGTCGACCTGATCATGCAGTAGGGACATGTTCTCCGAAAGCCACCCATGATAAGGGAAATCTTCCTGGCCAAACATGAGGACCCTATGGAATATACTCAACACTTCCTCCTGGTGGTCTGGACTTGATTGAATTCCGATTTGTTCCAAGAAGTGATAGATGCTCGTGCCTTGTTCCAGCCATATGAGGGCGACGTCTCGATTATCATCGTATCTTTTTGATACCAGATCTTTTGATACAAGATCGAGTAAGTACCTCAATACTGGACTGCAGTCGGCAATTCTTGAGATCACGATGCCTTTGAGAAAAACAGTGAACTTGGACTGCCGCGCGAAGGTCATCTGTCGGCGGCCAGATGCTTCCCAATCAGCATCTTGGTAGACGAGTGAGCGGTAAGGTTCATAGTGTTCACGCTGAGAGACACGTGACCAATCAGGGCACCAAGAAGGTGCGTCCAGAGGACATGAGCATTTATCGCAGGATGCGATAGTCCAGAGATAGGGCTGGATGTGCATGAGGTCTATGTTTGGTAGGCAGCGGACTATGAAGTCGGCGAAAACCTCCGAAGCTGACAGTGCATAGTCAACAGGCTGTGCATCCGGATTCTCAAACAAGGATGCCAGACCGTAGACATAATCTTTGGCATCAGAACAATGCTTGACGGACATGGCGATGACCAGATCGAGGTCCTGGAACACTGACCCATCAAACTTCCAGCGTTTGTTCAGTCCCGGCCTGACATATCTGCGGAAAATGTCCTCAACTGTGCTCAAAAAGAACTCAGAAGGCTGCGTCGAGGACAGCTCACGACAATATCGGATGACCATGGCTGATGCAGCAATGACGGCCAGAGAGATTGTTAAGTTGCCAAGTTGACAGACGTTGCTTTTGCCCAAAATGATCTCTTGTGCTGTCCAGACGCGGGTGAAGTAGGCCGCAGTGTACACTTTCTCGAGTGCTTGTAGTGAGAGCTCTGGCAGTCCAGATCTGTGGTCTGCAAAGTACTTCTTGAAAGCCTTGATTGAACCATCAATTTCATTGATTGCATCTGGATTGGGATCAGGAGATCTGATTTCAGTCGTCCAGAATCTTGCCATGAGAGGGAGGAAGAAGGAGATGCCGTGAGCGTCTTGCTCATTCTCTTCAGGCCCTAGCCATGACACGACGTGTGCTTGAGCATATATCTTATGCAGCATGCCGACCTGATGACTCTTTTCGCGATCATCACCCTGATTTATACACAGGTTATCCACCCAGAGCAGTCGAGACCGATCCGGAAAGCGAAGATGAAGAAGTGCGTCGTGAACATTCTGCGGTATGGCAATGCTTTCAGTACCACAACGAATGCACTCAGTGGGTGTCTGATCTCCGCAAACGTAGGACAAAGCAGCAAAAAGTGGCGGACCGGCGGTGGACAGGTCGTCTAACGAAGCCTGATAGGCACGACAGCAAAGTTTTGAGTTGTCTTTGGCGTGATTCCGAGTAGTTTGCATTGATGGCTGAGGATAGAGCTCTAACAGGCGGATATGGCGGTCGCTTAGCAATTCATCTCGAAGGTTGACAGGAATGAGACTCTGATTGTGATGAAACGGAAGCTCTTCCCTTTTTGGGCATTCCAAAGTGGCGTCTGATTCGAGAGGTCCGCTAGGCTCGCATGAAAAATTGTGTCCAGCATGAAGATGCTCAAGAAGGAAATAGTCCCTTTCGTAGTTGACTAGAAGTCCCCGCGCTTTCAGGTCCTGGACATAGAAACAGGTGGTTTCCTCCAGAGGGGTTTGTTGATAGACATGCGTAGCCGTGATCTTGACATGCTCCTTGTCTGCTGCCGCCCTAGCTGGGTCTCCTTGTGGACTTGTTTCCGAAAGAGCCATGTCGGATGGCGATGTTGTGAGGCGAAGGGCGTCGATACCATCTTCTTCCATTCTTGAGCAGACGCATACCAAAAGAGCGAAAGACGATCCGGTGAAGGCTGCAGTAGAAATACGCTCGTCGACGACGATATCTCAGCCTGGTAGGCTGGTACAGTGAAATTTGAGCTAAGCCACGCTGAGATGCAGGTAGCTCGGTGGCTCATGTGCAGGCATTCTGGCCTTTCAAACCTGCCCTTCACACGGCTGGGAGAAGCCGCACTCGAACAGGGAGGCATGGCCTATCTGTGGGTGGTCCACAGCCGCATAGACAGAGAGCATCTTCAACAGTCTGGATACTAGGATAATGATACTATGTTCTTGCCAGAGCCGATATGAGAGAGAAAACAATTTAGGCTAGGTAGTCCGAAAATTGAGAGGAAGCGTGTGTGGGCGGGGGCTGTGAGGATAGCCTTGTAATTTCAGCCTGGTATCGTAGGACATCAAGCGCCGAGACATGGTCTTTCGGCCTTGCCACGAATGCATGCGCTGGACACATCTCGCCTGATTTGTTGCCTGGCTCGAAGTGGCTGCATGTGCCCAACTGTGGCGTCTTTACCGCGGGACGCGCTGTGCCGATGTACTTGTCATGTCGGACGTAACGAAACTCGTCTCGTTCAGCAGTTTTAGTCAATAAGCAAGTATTGTTCTCCCTCAAGTAAGCTACGCGCGAGATGTGAGAGTGAAGAGGTCTAAGGCACTTCTACAGTTGTAATGTTAGTGAATGTAGAGACGAGCCTAACGAACCTTATTTTGACCAATCGGCTCACAGCAGCAACGGCTGGCCCCACTCGGCTTTAGAAAATACTCCAAGGCTCGACTTTCTGGAGAGAACAAGTCTCGAGGGACCATCTCACTTCGGCATCCTGGTGATTTCATATTCTTAATCTTACAAGTCGCCATGGACGCCTCCAACTACCTCAAAAAACACGGCTGGCAAGGCACCGGTCACTCTCTCGACGGAACCGGTCGTGGCCTCAAGAAGCCTCTTCTCGTCAGCAAAAAAGTCGACGTCCTCGGTGTCGGCCTCAATAAACACGCTGCCGTATCCGACCAGTGGTGGCTGCGCGCATACGACCAAGGCCTGCAGACCCTGGGCACTGGAAAGGAGAGCGCCCTGGCTCAAGCGCAAAAGCATGGTGTGAACAGAGGAGGTCTTTACGGACGCTTTGTCAAGGGAGAGGGTGTGCCGGGAACTCTGGGACAGACTCTTCTGCCTTCGTCGAAGGAAATCACGTCGCAGCCGGCGGCGCAGGTTCACAGGGCTATTTCGGACAATGGCATGTTGCCTACACCCCAGGACTCGGATGCACAGGATGAGAAGGCCGACCGCAAACGCAAGCGATCGGAGAAGTCTGATGATAAAAAGTCAAAGAAGGAAAAGGATGGTAGCAGCAAGGACAAGAAGACCGTGAGCGCGGATGCAGAGGACGCCGAGAAGAAGGCGAAGAAGGAAGCGAAGAAAGTAAAGAAGGCGGCAAAGGGAAAGAAGGAGGCCTCGACCGCAGAAAATTCAAGCGCTGAGGAGGACCTTGATTCGGAGAAGCGCGCTCTGTATTCCAAACGTGCTGCGGAGAAAGGTGTCTCGCTCGAGGTCTACATCAAGCGGAGACAAGAAAAGTATGCCGCCAAGAAGGACGAGAAGAGGAAGTGAAGCATCGGCCAAACACATGGCGTCAGAAGTACAACATCCTGCCCGGCCCGGTCGAAGTACAGGCGCAATTTCACTCGCCTGACAGATGCAAAAGCGCCCTTCGAATTGGCTCGTTCGGTACCAATTTCTCTCGTGTACCGTAGAGCGATGGCACAGCGACAACCAAACACTTTAGCGCAGCTGCTTCCAGCGCCATGCGCATTCGACAGGCATTGGCGAGCCAGTCCTGGCACACGGCCGCAGGACCCAAAACAAAAAACGGCTGCCCTCAACATCACAACGAATACCCTAGTGGTGTCAGGCGGCAGTCCGTGAGGCCCGAATCAAATACCAGCAGATCCTTACATGAAGGCACGGCCTCATCAAGGAGCAATTCGACAACAGCAGCCACAAAGGCGCAATAATAAATCGTACAACATAGAAGCATAGACCATAGAATCTTCGCTACCTGCCTTCGCCCGCACAGGTCGAGCATGCCTGCTTCAATACATTCACAACCTTCATCAGACCGTGTTTTCCGGGTGGATGTTTCTGGGTTGCAACCTAAAATCATCAAGATATTCGTTGACGCGCACCTTGCTATGTCGTCACATGAACCACGAAGCTGTGAGTTTCATTTCCTTGATGTTCGTTGGCTGACTAGCAAGTGACAATCTATGCCGGTCGTCTATTCACTTACAGTTCCAAGCCAACACCTCCCAAGTCAGGTAGATCAGCCGGAGTGGTTGCCTAATCGCCCACGTGCGCTCCGGATATAAACACACGAAGCCCTTTTTTCCAGCTTTGCCACCAAAACCTCAAGCTCAAACCCTTCACATCAGAACCGCGACCACAACACAATCTACCCACTACCGTTCCACCAGCCACAAGCCCGTCCCATGGCGACCACACCCCCATCTGAGCGGCTCAAGGGCGGACTACTGCCAAACAACCTTGATGAGCAATTAAAACAAATTGACATGCTTGTGAGAAAGCACATCGACGAAGACCGCCTCGAGGCTAGGTCGATGACTGCCATTACATCGTTTCCGCGATTTCTCGATCTGCCGCCAGAGCTCCGCAACAGAGTTTACAGCCACATTATGCACCAAGACTCGCATGTCGACCTTTCGACCGCATTCGCGCCCTTCACCGCCGCGAGCAAGCAACTGAGAGCCGAGTCTCTTTCCGCTTTCTTTGCGGAGAACACCTTCTATGTCCCAATCCAGACTAATGTCGACCACGGCCGTCGAATCGACCATAACCGCCAGACACGTACACTGCCCTCCTTGGAACAGCTTCGTGATGAGGACTCGGACGGTCTCAGCAGCAGAGCGAAGAGCTCCGGCCTCTTGGGTGCCGGCTATTTTGACCCCTTCCTGCCCAAATGGCTGGCGAATGTTTGTCCTCGAGTCTTACTTCTCCGCAACATCGACTTGGTCGTCACCGACGGGTTTCTTTCCTTTTATGACGGCCGCATTAGTTATATCGAGAGAGACGATCATCAAGCCATTATCTCGATCAGAATCCAATCTGGAGAGATGGACTTGACCGTTCGAAAGCCGACAAAGCCGGGGGATAGATTTTCGAAATGGTTTCAAAATCCGACCGCATGGGATCTGCTACTTGCACGGGCTTGCACGGTCATCGACACCCTGGCTCAAAGGGAGGACTTTCAAGGGTTCACTCATGACAACCTCAAGTTGATCGCGAAGGAGTTCAGGTACTGGCCAAGCGAGTGAAGGGTCTAAGCTTGAGACGATGGGATAAGGGTCGGCGATGCTGACTGTCTGAATTGCAACGAGGGAATTAACAATTGCATGTCGGTTGGCCAGAGGAGAGTTTCCTTGGTTGAAGGGAGTACAAAGGGCTGCAACAATGGGGTTACGAATCACGAAACACAAGGACAGCGAGGCTTGGACATAGCGGGTATCAGAAGGTCTCTGAGATTGAAGTTGGAGACTAGATAGCTGGTTCTACAGACTGTATCAGAATCATTAAATTGACTTCCCTGCTCTCTACTTCTGCTGTTCAAGCAACCACTGCACGCCCTTGACCGACTCTTCAACAAACTTCTTACTCGACTCGATCGTCGGGAAGACCGACCAAAACCCATGCGGCAAACCAGGGTACACATCCACCTTCGTCTTTAGACCCTGCTCCTCCCTCAACACCCTCTCATAGATCAACGCCTCATCTCTCAAAGGATCCTGCCCGCAAATCTGGAAATAATTCGGCGGCAAACCAGCATGGCCAGTCTTGAAAAGCAGTGGACTGAAAACCTCGCTGCCTCGGTCTGCGACTGGGAGGTAGCAGTCGTAGAATAGATCGCAGGCTTTACGGGAAAGGATGGCGGCGTTCTTGTTCTGCTCCCAAGAGTGTTGATCTTTTTGGTATTTTGCTGGAAGGGCGTCGATGGCGCAGATGGCCGGGATCATGAGGTGGCAGCCAGTCAGAGCGGGACTGAATTTCTCGTCGCGGGCCAAGTGGGAGATTGTTGCGGCGATGTTGCCGCCGGCTGATGTTCCGCCTACGATGAAGCCTTTGCTTGGGTCTGCTCCGAGCTGTGGTGCGTTTTGGGCAGCCTAGATGGGGTCAGCGAACAAATACTACGTATCACTCTCCGGTATAGCATCCTCACCCATTTTGTAGCATCCCAACAGTCGTTATGAGCTGTCGGGAACTTATACTCAGGCGCAAGCCTATAATCCACATTCACAGCCACGAAGCCCAGCTGACCACACAGCAAGCGGCACAGCAATTCCTCGTTTTCGAGACCTCCGATAGAGAAACCTCCGCCATGATACATGACATACAGCGGTCCGCCAGCTTTCTCGGGTGTATATGTCCTCACAGTAATCTTCTCGCCATCTCTCATTGTAACCTGGTGATCCTTCTCTTCCTTGACTCCGGGCACGGGCTCATGGCTGGCAGTCGCATTCTTCTTGGTCGCGGAGATGAACCCTCGGAGAGTCTCTATGTTTTCGAACATTCCTATGTCAAAGCATTGGCCGCCCATGGATTCGAGAAGCTTGGGTATACGTTAGTCGGGTTGGAGGAGGCAGTGGGTGTCTAGACGTACCGCGTCCCATTCTGGTGTGGTGTTGCTCAGGCAGCGCCAGTCTTTGATATCAGCCATTGTCGTGTAGAGTATATCTCGCGATTGGAGGTAAGAGTGAAGGGGAAAGAGAAGTGCTAATACGATTCTCTAGGTTACTTGCCATGATGTTCAGGCTCCACATTCGGTCGGCAATGACATGATAAGCCCTTTGCACTTCCGGGTGTACACATGTACGCTGTAGATTTGTCATTCAAGCGAAGGAACAAAGTGCCTCGGCAAAGTCCTTCCTTTGAACAAGAACTTGGTCCCCAGTTTACATGTAAACAAACTCAAGAGTTTTTTGTTCCTCCCGACATGTTTGCAGGGGTTCGTGGAGAAACAACACCTCAAGCGGGGTACATAATGCCGATGTGGTACCGATTGGGAGCATAGCGGACCTTCTGTATCGAACTTCAGTTACTTCTGATAGTACGAAATGAGGGCTGTGAAGCGACAACAGGGACATTGAGGTTCGAAGGCCACTGGAAGGTTTCATTGGTTAACTATATGGACATACCCTCATGACTGCATCCTTCCCGGCTTCCTGGAATCTCGAAGGACTTTGAATTCGCATCTCCTATTAATAAGACCCACTTTCGTTTGAGAAGGCTGCGACCAGATCAACTAAACGTATATTGAAACAATACCGAGCATCGATAGTCGCAATCCTGTATCGTGGCCCTCTGGCATGAGCTGCAATACTTTCTTCCCTTCAATCTCGAACAGCAGGAGGCTTACCGTCGGGTACAAATCTTGAAGGGTACCATCATACTCTTCCTAGAGCTTACAGACCCGTTTCATTGGTATCCATATTCTCCTGATATGCGATGGCAAGATCAGCCTTGTGGCGCCGTACAACGAGCTGGAAAGATTTCTCTCAGATGCACACCTTACAGTCCCCTGAAAGCGTCACCACAGCCTGGACCAGAACTCTACTCTTAAGACCCTATTACTTTTACGATTGACTTTTGACAATATCAGAGCCTCATCTTCAAAGACATCATGGCATGACCGTATGCGCCTCAAGTCCACGTACGCCTCGTGTATCAAATCATCACTCGCAATACGCAACGGCCACGTACGCGCACTAATAACGCAGATCCTATAGCTAAGGCCACATAAGCAACACCAAGCATTATTAGCAGACCACCTTATCGCCATCAAGCAGCGGCAGAGCCATACAATGTCTCATTGGGATTCTTTGCCATGGGAATATATCCATCCTCCCTCGCTCAATAGCGAATAATGGCCCTGTATCGCTATCCATTGAGGTCTCAGGGAAAGACATCCTCCTGACGGGGAACTGGGAATTTGCTATCTTTGTTGCTCTCGCGCACCGACAGTTGATCTTCGTTCTTGTAGGCCCGAGCATTGGTGCCACGTTCTCGGTAACAACGATTCAGTGGCCAATTCGAATGGCGTGCGCGGTAAGGGGTGTTTTGGTGATGCTGATGTTGATGCAATGGGGCGGTCTGGCCTGTGATGTACAGTTTTTCGCTAGCTCTTACTATCGACTTCCAACTTTACATACATATCCTTGACTTCTTCGGTGCGCTTTCATCACCATCGACAGGTACCTGCTGGCAGGATTCTACCATACCAAGGCACAACTATGCCTGGACAGTGATCTCGCCGGGGCCAACATACAAGCCTAGCCTTACTGATCCCAAACCCGATTATTATCTGAATCCCAAAGTATTCGCGACGATGTCGAGCGACCGCAATTCCGGAAGGATCTGGCCTCACGCAATCATCACAACCCCGAAGCCAGGCCCGCAGTCAGGCCTGACAGCCTTACAGCGCCATCACCAAACTCGATGGGTCGAATGCCGAGAACTTCCCTCAGTACATACCCATGAAGAATACGACCTGGAACTGCAACCCGAGTCGTCAAATTCCGAAACAGAAAGACTCACTGGAGCACAGCACATCGAGGGAGACGATCCCGAAAGACACGACAGCCCAGGCTGGATACACCCATGGACCTTCCTCGTCATCTGCTGGGAATCCTCGTCCCGAGCCAGCATGCTAACAAACTCCCTGTGGCCCTTCACCATCGCCGCCATGATCCTGCATTACTGCTACAACGCCAACCAACTCTGGATCTTCGTCACCGCCTACATCGGAATGGTACCAGCGGCCAACCTCGTCGGCTTTGCCGGCCACCAGCTCGCGCAGAAACTGCCAACAACACTAGGAGTCCTGGTCGAAACGGCAATCGGGTCTTGCGTGGAACTCGTCTTGCTTTCGGTTTTGATTCAACAGCCCGGCGATTTGAGCATCCGCGTGATCAGGGCTGTGATTTTGGGCTCGATTTTGGCGAATCTCCTTCTTTGCTTGGGGCTTTGTTTCTTCGTTGGAGGGATTTTCTATCCAAACCAGTCATTCCACGTTGCCATTAGCGAAGTCGCTTGCAATTTGATGCTGGTTGCTGGAATGGGTCTTATCATCCCGTCGATTTTCTATCATTCGTTGAAAATAAGCTCTAGCCATTCGCACGAGTTCCTCGATGAGAGAGCTCTTCGACTGTCTCGCGTGGTCGCTGTTGTGCTGCTGGCCGCTTTTCTGGCGTACCTCTGGTTCCAGACGAGGTCGCGGTTCGGATTATATCAGGATATCCTCCAGTCGGACGAGAGTGGAGACCACAGGCGAAGAGGCAGAACTCGGACCAAACTCACTTTGACGGAAGCCTTGTTTGCCGTCATGTTCGGTGTTACGTTCGTGTCCTTCATGGCAGTTTTCCTAGTCCAGCAGATCGAGGTAAAATTTCCCTGCCCGGAGCAATTCGTAGCAACAAGCTAACGCCCTCCTAGTACCTCGTAATCGACCGCAACCTCAGCGAAGAATTCAAAGGCCTCATCCTGGTTCCAGTCGTAGAGAAAATCTCCGAGCACCTAACAGCCATGCACAAAGCGCACCAAAACCAAATGAACTACGCACTCGCGCAAGTCCTCGGGTCATCCATTCAGACAGCACTCCTCAACACGCCTTTCGTGATTCTGCTCGGCTGGGCACTAGGAAAACGGATGAGTTTGAATTTCGAGATTTTCGACGCTGTCATGCTCATTCTGGCAGTCATTGTGGTGGGGAGTTTTCTGAGGGACGAGAAGAGTGATTACTTGGAGGGCATGTTGAGCGTTTTTGTGTACTTGCTGATTGCTGTGGCTGCGTATTATTATCCGAACCCGGAGAATGGGCAGAGCGGTAGTGATGAGTCGGGTGGTAGCCGATAGTTCGGACAAAGAGTCACGTTCCTGCAAATTTTACGAAGAGAAAGTCAGTCTTTCGCAATTCACTTTCTTGCGCCGTGCCATATCTTCCCGTTTGATAGCAAGATCCCCGTATCTCAAGGTAGGCTTTCGGCGAGTGCCCGAATAGAAAACCGTTGTCAATTCGGGGACGTTATCAAATCCCGAGCCTCCGTGCATTGGGGGCTTTTAACCGGACGACATCATTGAAGCCATTCAACAACCCCCACGACAACGTTTGCAGGTGAAGTGTAGCAAAGCGGCCTTCACCGCGATTTGTCTCCGAGTCAAACCAGATGTAAATGGACGAATCTAGACCATTGATCTACTCCTCCACTTGGAATGATTGCAGTCAGCTATACCTCCTACCGCCAAGGCGGATAAATCGAAGAGAGGGCAAAGGTTCCACCAGACTTCCCATCGGCCTTCGTCATATGCGTGGAGCCGAGGGCTCTGGACAGACATTCGTCCCTGCGTTACGGGCGTGATGAGTCTCCAGAAATGTAGCTTCCTAGCCTGAACACGTTTAGGCGGATCATAACTGAGGTCGAGCTCTTTTTTTTTTCTCTCTCTGCTCTGCTCTTTGGTAGGTCTGTCTCTCTCTTCTCTCTGCGACTCTCCTTCTTACAAACAACCACTTCACTTCAATCCACCTCCCAAACTCACCATCATATTGCCAAACATGGGCGCCGAAGTACGTCCTCCTCCCCATCCCTCTACCCCGCCAGCAAACACCGACCCCGCCAATGGCAAAATACCACAACACCAACAGAACACCTCACCTGTCAAATCGAGCCTCAACAAATAATTAACAAACCCCACCCCAGAACCTCTCCTTCGTGCTCGAAAAGCCGTACGCCGTGAAATTCGAAGACCGCCCCGTCCCCACCATCTCCGACCCGCACGATGTCGTCGTCAACGTCAAATTCACCGGCATCTGCGGTAGCGACGTGCACTACTGGACGCACGGCGCCATCGGCAGCTTCGTCGTCAAAGACCCCATGGTGCTCGGCCACGAATCTGCAGGAATCGTGAGCAAAGTCGGCGAAGCCGTGACGTCCCTCAAAGTCGGCGACCGCGTCGCCATGGAACCTGGCATTCCTTGCAGGCGCTGCGTGCGTTGTAAGGAGGGCAATTACAACTTGTGCGTCGATATGCGCTTCGCTGCTACCCCGCCTTATGACGGTACGTTGGCGAAGTATTACAGGCTGCCGGAGGATTTCTGCTACAAGCTGCCGGAGTCTGTATCGTTGGAGGAGGGCGCGCTGGTCGAGCCGCTGGCCGTGGGAGTGCACATTACGCGCCAGGGGAGCGTGAAGCCCGGCGACAGCGTGGTTGTCTTCGGCGCCGGCCCGGTCGGTCTGCTGTGCATGGCTGTCGCTAAGGCGTACGGCGCGAGCAAGATCGTGTGCGTGGACATCAACGAGGACCGTCTTCAGTTCGCGCGCAAGTACGCTGCCACGCACGAGTTCCGGTCTGCGCGCGTGTCGGCTGAGGAGAATGCTGCGAATCTCATTAAGGAGTGCGAGCTGGGCCTGGGAGCGGATGTGATTATTGATGCTTCTGGTGCTGAGCCCTGCATTCAGACTGCCATTCACGCTTTGAGAGTCGGTGGCACGTACGTGCAAGGCGGCATGGGCAAGGACCAGATCACCTGGCCCATCACGACCATGTGCGCCAAGGAGTTGACGGTCAAGGGCAGTTTCAGGTATTCGCAGGGCGACTATGAGACGGCGGTCAAGTTCCTTGAGACGGGTGACGTTAAGGTTAAGGAGTTGATTACTGGCAGTGTGAAGTTTGAGGATGCTGAGAAGGCTTTTGAGAGTGTGAAGAAGGCTGAGGGGATTAAGACTTTGATCAAAGGACCGGAGTAAACAGTACGGCAGAGCGTGCGAAACGGATAACGAAGGACACGAGTTGTAGAATGAATTAATGGGTGTAGCGAATAGATTGAAAGTCAAAAATCAATTGATGAAGTGAACAAAGAAAAATTTATCCGATGGAATATTACATGGTCCTGATATAGAGTACAGTCCTACTCGCTGTCGTCCTCATCCTCACCACCCACCAAGATCTCGTCCTCGTCGTCATCGTCCTCTTCCTCATTCTCGCTCTCGCTCTCACTCGCGCTAGCGCCATCGTCCATGGCCTCAATGTTCGCCTTCTTGTCCTTCTTGTCCTGCTCCTTCCTCGCCTCTTCGTCCTTGCGAGACTCCTCGAGCATCTTCGCCTTCTCATCCCTGACCTTCCTTTGGCCGACGAGGAAAGCGCCCAGAGGCGTCTTCTCCCACTCAAGATCCTCCAGGAAGCTGGTGACGCCCTTGCGGTTGTTGGGCGCGAATTCAACCTTGGCTCTCTTCTCTTCGACGAACTTGACGTTGCTGTCGATCTTTTGCACCAGGAGTTGGATCAGGCCGTTGACTTTCTGGTTCTTGTTGCCAGCGCCGGGTGTGCGGCTGTTGACATCCTTGAGCCAGCGCTTGAGCATGACAACCACGGGAAGGGCAAGTTCAGGGAAAGCAATGTTCTTTGACCAAAGGCCGAAGAACTCGCTGAGGAGTTCTTGTACTTGCTCACCAATGCCGTCCTGGTATGTGCGGGTCTTGAGGTAGCTCTTAGGGACACGAATGATGGTGTCGAAGTCCAGAGGCTTGAGAGTGGTGGATTTGGGAGCCTTGCGCATCTCAGCGGAGTTGAGAACCTCGTACAAGGGCGCGGCGAGGGGGATGTATGTGCTGGTGGCCATGCTGAGGCGGAGAAGAGATCGCGTGAGCTGGAAGCGGAGGGGGAAGTATGTAGCGGTAGGAATCAGGCGAAGAGCTCCCATTGTCACTTGGACCAGAGGGTAGATTAGAGGCCTGAGAGGGGAATCCGCTTCCTTGCAGTGAGCTGAGAGCACACGAGACCAGAAATCCAGACTGTGAACATATTGCCAGTTGTAGACGGTCTTGTAGCTTTCGTTGCTGTTGTTTGTGATGCTGGTGCGAAGGTGGATAGCCAGCTGGCGGATGAAGGTGAACCCGGTAGTGTAACCAACGGAAGGATCGATGCCCCAAAGCTCAGCACCAGAGTTCTTCATCAGGTTGACGCCAGCAATGGAGTGGACAGTCGTGTTGCGACTGCCCTTAACAAGTCCCTGGTAAGCAGCCTTAAGAGCGTTCTCACGAATACCGGCATCGCCGATCACAGTCAGGCGGCGCAGCACCAGGAAAGCGGCGATTCTTGTGGCCTCGGTGGTGGCTGTAGTCGACCAGACGGCAGTGACCG
Source organism: Cladosporium sp. MBC 237 (assembly GCA_030772445.1). Taxonomy (NCBI): domain Eukaryota; kingdom Fungi; phylum Ascomycota; class Dothideomycetes; order Cladosporiales; family Cladosporiaceae; genus Cladosporium; species Cladosporium sp. MBC 237. The sequence goes on along the minus strand of JAPHCH010000007.1, from coordinate 76,654 downwards.
CACGGCAAATGTCACGCACCAATTTCTTGAACGAAAGGAGGTACGGCAGTAAGGGGATGATTGATGTGAGGGTGAGTCGGAGAGTCGCAGGGTCCGAAAGGTTGTCCAGAAGGTGAATAATGCTGGAGATTTGAGATCTGAGTAAAGGCGCAAGAGTCTTGAACTTTTTTCCATCGGTTGCGACGTGGACCTTGCCAGCCTTGTTCTCCTGTACGGGCAGGTGGTGTTGCAGGACCTCCGGTACGAGCTTGAGCGCAGTAGTGAGGAGCTGGTGGTATACTTCAGGGCTCGAGATGGAGTACTTGAAGTCCTTGTCTTCCAGGTCCGAGGCGTGGGCAGCGGAGCGGAAAGCAAGCACAGTCTCCTTTGCGGCACGCAGAGAGTGCTGCTCCTGCATTGCAGTCGCCCACTTTTCCACCGTGGGAAGTCGGAGCTCGTTCTTTGCGCCCTCCATCTCATCATCCGAGTCGGCATCCGCGCCCTTTCTCTTCTTGCGCTTGGGCGCTTCTCCATCGTCTTCCTCGTCGCTGCTCAATGTGCCCATGTTCTCAAGATCGGCATCAAGGAGCTCTGGCTCGTTCTCCTGTAGGTACTTGTGGAATTCTGGGTCGTTCTGTGCAAGCGCTTCCAGCTGCTTCTTGTGCTCCTCAGGGTCGTTGTCGTCGCTGTCCGATGCGGAATCGTCGTCGTCCACCTGAACAGGCTCGTGCATGACAGAGTCGTCGGATGAAGAATCGCTTCCATCGTCCTCGGCCTTCTCGGGTTGCGCTCTCTTGCGCTTCTTGTCGCCCTTCTTCTTCAGCTGTTCCGGAACCTCGAAGCCACCCTGGAAGAACTCGTCGACGCTCATGTTCTGAAAGGCGCTGGAGTCATCTTTGGCGGCTGGTTTCGCACTCTGCTCTGGCTTCTCGCCTGGTTCTCTGCCCTCCTCTTCGGCGCGTCTCGCCTTTTTCCTCTCCTTCAGCTGCTGCTTCTGCTTGGTCTTCTTGAGGCCATTGCGGCGCTCAAGGGTATCCTTGAGATGCCTCTGCTCGAACTTCTTGGTCGCCTTTCCTTTAGGCATTTTGAAATATTTTTTTTCGCGAAGAAATGTCGAATGTAGGCGGTTCGAGAAAGTCTGGGTCGCAAAAAAGTTCAGGAAGCAAGCGAGGCTGAGCGGCTTTCTTTCCGCTTTGAAGTGTGGAGAGGGCGCCTGGCGTTGGTCGCAGGCTGATGAACTGGCCCTTGGCCGTGGCTGGCTGGCTGCCTCGCTGGTCATCTCGTCGACGCTGCTGTATTTCAAGATACATGTACCTATTGGCCATACTACACCACGCAAGTAAGAATCATGTACGGCTCACAGCAACTGGCCTACGCCCCCACGCCATACAGCTATACCCCGTCAAGCAACCTCGCTGCCACCATAAATCTCGACCAAGAGGTCAAACTCGCAGACAACGCTGCCGAGAGGGAATTATACGAGTCACTGGCCGAGATATACAGCATCATCATAACCCTGGACGCCCTGGAAAAGGCATATCTCCGCGACTCAATCCAAGAATCCGAGTATACCGAGACTTGCGACCGCCTATTACGACAATACAAAAGCAACCTCGCTGATGACAACGTGGCCGCTGCCTTTGGAGACCTGGAACGCTTCAAGCTAGAATGGGGCTTGGAGGCACCCAAAGCTACAGAGCGTCTGCGAATTGGACTCCCTGCCACTGTTGAGACTGCTCCAGCGCAGCAGCAGCGTCCCGTCAGTCAGCAGCCAACCAATAATGCGGCCGCCACTCATATCGTCTCGGCATCTGAAAGCTTCATCACGCTGCTCGACGCGATCAAGTTGAACATGCTCTCAAAAGAGACACTGCATCCAATTCTCGTCGACACCATCCAGGCTGTTAACAAGGTCACTGATCGTGACTTCGAGAACAAGGGCAAGATCATTCAATGGCTCATCACGTTGAACCAGATGCGTGTGGCCGAAGAGCTTAGCCCAGAGCAGGCTCGCGAGTTGCAGTTCGACATGCAGCTTGCGTATGATGGATTCAAGAGCACGCTGCAATCGTGAGCATGTTCATATCAAGATCGGCTTCGCTTTTCTCATGCTGTAGCTCGCTGTCGGCAACTGTCTTCACGGATATACCTCGGCGATAGGCTCACCGATGGAAATTTGGCGCCGACACCGATCATCGATGGAAATCCTAAGACTGCCATCTTCGCACGCTCCAACTCGCGGGGTCCAACTCACTTAAACACATCAGCCATGTCGAACCCCTCAGCATCCTTGACAGCTCGTGACCTTGGTTTCCATATCGAGGACGAGGAGCCTTTGGATGGTGACTCAGCTCCTCCATGACTTCCACCACAGCCGATTTCTGACATGTTGCCCTTATAGTGCTCGACCTCCCTCAACTCTACACCAAACCTGCCGCTTCGATATTGCTATCTACCCTCTCCGACTTGAGTTCTCAGCCCGCTTCTTGGGAAACAACACCACGGTCTGGCAGCGGTTTGTCTACGCCGCTCAGACCAAAGCGCAAGATAAAGAACGAAGGCGTACCACAATACTTGACGAAAATCATATCGAGCCCCCTCGCCTGGATCAACGATGACGGAGAGAAAGAGCAAGTCTGGGAGGCAGCTTCACAACGGTTGACTGAGCGAAGTGGAAGAACGGCAATGGGTGCCATCACAAGATCGTTCGCTATACCTTTGACACCAACAACCGAAGTGCACCAGGCTGTTGGGGTTGTGAATGCAGAGCAGGAGCTGGCTCCAGACGCCGATGATATCGTCGAACTGACCTTGTACGAGCCACCTTTGACTTCAGACAATCTCGGACTCAAGACCTGGGCATCATCTTACCTTTTGGCCAAACAACTATCAAGCCTACGCGAGCACATACCCGAGTCGAAGCCCGATGCGGTGCTTCTGGAGCTCGGTGCTGGCACGGGTCTCGTTGGCATGGCTGCTGGTTTTGTATTCCAACGAACCGTCATTTTGACTGACCTACCCGAAATCGTTCCCAATCTGGACAAAAACGTTCGTTCAAACGCTTCCGCGGTGTCATCCCTTGGCGGCACTATCTCCACCGCCGTGCTGGACTGGTGTCGACCTAACGAATTCGAAGCCGACGCGTTCAACGGATCCCCGAATTCTTTCCCTCTGATCCTTGCTGCCGATCCTATCTATTCACCAGATCATCCGCAACTGCTCGTGAATGCCATCAACTACCACTTGAGCAAGGATGATAATGCCAGGGTCGTGATAGAAATACCATTACGCGATGCATATGCCAGCGAACGGCAGGATATGAGAGATCGGATGTCGTCCATCGGTTTGCACATTGTGGCACAGGGCGAAGAGGTAGGCTTTGATGACTGGTCATCAGGGCAGGATGACGAGCTTACCGAAGTAAGATGCTGGTGGAGTGTGTGGGGTTGGAAGTGAGGCAGTGAAGATTGACGAAGAGGATCGTTTGTCAATGTCGCTAGTGTCTCAAACACTGTATGTGGCAGTCATCAAAGATCTCTTTGCTTGCTCCATCTTCACACTGTTCACGTCTTCCGATGCATCGCTGCCTGGAGATCATTACAAACATCGTCATATGACATTAGATTCCATGGCAACCTGAAATACGAATTGATCCTGACAGCAGCCTGCAACGATATGGTCAAGTGGGGGGGTTTTTTAAGCATATAAGTGCAGGCACATCACTATGGTCGATCGATCAAGTCCGACATCTTCCGAGTCGAACCAGTCAATAGCGGAATCGTGGGAATCAGCATCATGGCATACAGCGGCATGGAGTACCCCGTCGCGCAGCTCGTCTTCAAGAAACAGCCTACCGCGAATACACCATAATGAATCTTCCTCAACACCACCTGCACAAATTCCAACCATCTACGAACCAGAGCTAGCAGACACGGAAGCGAACGCCATACTCTCCTTCATCGCCCTACTAGACCTCACCAACGCACCGAACAAAACAGGCTGGACACACGAAACCGCCCATCGAGCTCTCAAAGCATCACGATCATCATCCCAATCAAACAAGCAAGAATTCGATTTCTTCTCCGACTTCGACTCCAGGCTACGCAAGCATCTCCGCGACGCTTATGATCGGCGGAAACGCCGTGGTTATAGCGGTGACGTTGTGCCCGGGCCGGAGATTTTCATACCACATTCCGTCGGTGATGGGATGAGAGATGTTGTAAAGTTGATAGAGGATGCGATTGGTACTCCCGTTTTGCAGACTAGAGAGGAGATTGCGAGGGTGAAGGCTTTGGAGGAGATGAGGGTGGAGAATGAGGTTATTGATGCTTTGGATGGGTTGTTTGAGCCTACTTTGGGGGAGTCGTGGGGTGAGTCTGATGGTGAGTCGTGAAGGTTGAAGATGCCTGAGCAATTGCAGGCCTCGGCGGTCTCAGCAAGCGTGGCTGGGCGCCACCAGATAATACTAGGATCGAATGGCGTCCATCGTTCTGACCTGACTTCCCGCATATAAAATCATCAGGAAACGATGACCAGAGCCTGCGTCACATCTGTAAAACACTCCAGCAAAACCAGAGCCACTTCAATCAGTCCATCAGGAGATGCCTCCCTTTGGTGACACCATACCACCACCTTGCGTAATACGACACACCTACGCCAACAAAGAACATCTCTCTCCCGACGAATACAGTATGTCACCGCAAACCCCAATGGAAGCACTGCCAAGCATCCGATTCTGGCTGAACCAGCATCTTGCGCTGCCATGTTGAGTCTCGTGCGTCTGCATGGTCCAGCTTGTGCGACTTGAGTCTCGAGGAATACCACCACTCCTCTGGCTGGAGTTCTTTGCTTTCAGCTCTTGGCTGATTCCACTACGATCCCAGCTGTGAGATGATCTTGACCGGTGAAGGGCTGGTGTGCCATACCCTTTAGTCGATTTGGCGAGATGGGTGCGCGACGATGGGTGTGATGGAATGTATAAGAAGCCGAATCTTCCTCCGTCAAATCAATAACCCTCCAGGGAAATTCAACCAACACAAACATCAAACAAACTTCCCCATCGCCAACTGCCACCATGAAGCTCACCTCCATCATCGCCATCCTGCTGGGCCTAAGCCTCACATCCGCCGCCCCCATCGAACCCGAAGCCGAAGTCGAAGCCCAAGTTGCGGCAAAAAACTCCCCCAAAATCCTCAAATACGACCAAAGACAATCCAACAACGCCTGGGCGATAATCGCGCAAATCAAAAAAGAAAAATTCGGCGACGCCGCCTTGGTAGCATGCAAAGCCGCCTTCGCAACCGCCATCGTCGAGTCCAACATTTACATCTACGCCAACAAGAATGTCAAGAAATCTTACGACTACCCTCACGACAAAGTCGGCAGCGATCACGATAGTGTGGGGGTTTTCCAGCAGCGTGTGAAGTATTATCCGCTCGCGCAGGCTATGGATCCGGCGAAGTCGGCGCATTTGTTTTTTAAGGGGTTGAAGGCTGTTAAGGGGTGGAAGAAGGCGAAGACTGATAAGGAGATTGGCAATCTTTGTCAGAAGGTTCAGAGGTCCGCTTATCCGGATCGGTATAGGAAGGTTGTTGATGATGCTGCGAAAATTTGCAAGTTTGGGAAGATTGGTTGAGGGCCTCACTTCTCCATTGTGAGGTCGGAGACTATGATGGGACGACATGGTTGACTTCAGTCTGTTTTCCTCTGCTGTCGCTGAGGATGTTCAGTCGCTACCTAGGGCTCAGATCAAATACGGTCAAGCATTGATGTTGCTTTAGTGAATCGAGAGATTGTCACGTCACAAGTGGATTCTCTTGTTGCTTAATACTCTGATGAAATCACTCCACATCAACTCAAAAAGGAAGCTCTGAATTCCAGATCTCATTCCTTAGCAACATTCCAACAGCTTCTTCCCACAGGCGAGCAAGCTACTTCCACTGACCATTCTCGTCCAAAACAGCCTGCGCCTCCTCCCAAAACCTCCGAATTGCTTCCCCCTTCCCTTCTCTAGGCCTGATATTAGCCTCAAAAGGCTCCGGCATCATCACAATACCTTGCCTCAAGCGTGTCGGATCGGGTTCTTTGCCTTTGATGGGGAGGAAAGTAAACGCCCAGAGCAATCGGGTGATCGCGATAAACAGTGAACGCTCAGCCACATGGATCCCCGGACACATACGACGTCCCGCCCCGAAGATGAAATGATCACGAACAGCGGGATCGGTGTGAGTTGCTGTCTCGGCAATGCTGTTGGAGTCGTGCTTGTACCTGTCGGGTTCGAAGCGGCGAGGATCCGGGTATCTCTCTGGGTCGTTGGAAATTGTGTAGACGTTGTTCATGATGCTGGCGCCTTTGGGGATTCTGAAGCCCTGTTCAAACTTGCCTGTCAGTTCTTGTGGTAATAATGGATTGCAAGCAACGCACCTGGTACACATCATCCTGAATGACAGCATGTGGGACTGCGCCCAAGGGAGTAGGTCCTAGCCACCTCAAGGTCTCTTTCATTACACTTCGGATGTATGGAAGCACAGCAATACCTTCATAACCCGGCAGTTGGTCGGGAAATTCGCGATCGAGTTCTTCTTGTGCTTTTTGCTGGACCTCGGGGTACAGGACCATGGCCAGAACGAACGAGTAAAGTGTCGCTGAAGTCGTATCCGACCCAGCTTCGAGAACAGAGCCTATCTATGTCTTAGTCTATGCTGGACAATAAGTTTCCGGGAGCGTAAGCAATACCTGCCAAATACGCGGCTTCTTCCTCGCCAAATGGTTCTTTCTCTTGTAGTTCTGCGAGGTCGACGCTGAGACACTGCTTCGCCGCACCAAGCTTTATAGCCTTCTTGACATCAAGCCAATGGCCTAAGAATAGATCTTTTTGTGTATGGTACAGGTTCCTCGCCGTCGCTTTTGCAGGCACAATTTTCTCCGGCAGCCACCTCAAAGCAGGAAAGAAGTCAACTAAAGCGGCAGTAATATCTGACAGCAACAGCTCGAGCTGTCTCGTTGTCTGAAACAGAGTCTTCAAATCTTGATCGTCGTTGCTCGTAGTACGGACTCCGTAGGTGATTTGGGCCGTCAGACTGTTACTGTATCGCTGCAAATGCTCCAAAAGATGCTGAGGGTGCTGCATGAGGTCCCACAACAGCTGCTTTGACTCTAGACTCTGGTATGGGATATATTTGCTCGCTGCATTGACATGAAGCATACCATGATAAAGCTTGCGCGCTCGACGCCATTGTGGCCCGTAGCGTGCTAGTAGCATACGCATGCCATTCGACACTAGGGTTTGTGAAACATATGTGTCTGGACGATCACTTCGAGTTGTTAGCCAGCGGCCTGACTGATGCTAGTATGCATGGAATATCCCAGACCTGTAGATAGCAGAACGTCGGTCAAGGAGTTCTTTGTATCATTAGCGGTTGATGAATCCTTAGTGTATCAAGACCACTGACCTCTAGTGGCCTCCTGGCTACTCAGTACGATCAATACCTGTGTGCCCAGCATCAAAGAAAACACAGGGCCATATTGGCGTGCCCATTCTTGAAACTGTAGGTGACCGTCCCTCATTGACATCTTCCATCCTCAGCGCCCATCCGCGTCGTGGACCTTTGCTAAACATACCAGATGCAAATTCCCAATGATAGGTAAGGTCGGCGGTCCAGGAGGAAGGCCTTTGGGTCGGCGGCCAACGAAGAGTATCGGTGCAAGGCATACTAAAGTGCCACCAATTACGGATAGAATGTTTACAATTGAGAGCATGGCTTGAATGATACCACTGGGCGGTCACAGATGATATGAATCGATGTCAATTAAATCATCCAGAGGAAGAAGATGGTAATATATATAGTGCTTTGTAATGTAGGCTGCACCAGTGCGCTCTCCTCCGCTCTCGTGTTCGCTTCCTGGGCCAATGAATTGCTTGATGAGCTAAATGCAGTGCAGTATACAGCTTGAACTCGCCAACTATCCTCATAGCACTCTAAGTATCTTACAAAGCTGCTCACTACTCACATCAAATCATTTAGGACTAATCTCATAGTGATCATCTTCGCAAACCTTGCCGATCTCGTTTACTGATATATCGTTCACGACATGGTCGATGATGCTGACTGAGTCCGATGAATCAAGGCACAACATGAGACCATGAGATGACCCACCGGCGACTGAGCACTTTTGGATACTCCTATCTCTGTCTTGCATTGAGGTATTGAGACCGTCTAAATGACAAACTTGCAGCACGTCTTGATATTGTCCCCTGCCCCAGATCGATCCCAAGTTGCCGGTTAAAGTTATGTACATTCCAGAAGCGGCATGAAATAGCGGCAGAGTTTCGACTGAAATGCGCCAATCCCAAAAAGCGCCAGCGAATGCTCATCATCTCTGGCCGTCATGCTCGTCACCCCCGGAGTGACATGACACCGCCGGAGAGCGATGGTCTCGTACTGTGGCATCGACCCACACACGAAGACCGATACAAGCGACGCTTTCACCTTGTTCTGAGAAACACATGCCTGTCCATCATGTCAACCTTCGGCAAACCGCTACCTGACTCCCAGAACCCAACATCATCTCTCAGACTCCCAGCGTCCAAAAGAATCGCTCTGCCAGCCTCAGAGCGCTTGTCAGTCATCACGGAAGGAGCTCAACAAGCTCCCGACTCAAGGTCTTCGCGCCTCTCTTTCCTACGAAACAGTACTTCAAGCGCCGCCACAGGTCGAACACCACCACCGGCTTACGACTGGGTCCCCGAGCCACGAGATAGAGACCCCGTCTCGGAGCCAACCGATGTCGAAGGCGAGAAACTCGCTCGCCTGCGGAAGTCCTGGTCCGATGTATCAAGTCGCAGAGGAGGATGGAGGCGACTGGTCGTATTGGCAATCATAGTGCTGGCAGTTCTTGGGTTGGCCATTGGGTTAGGCGTAGGGTTGACGGCAGGAAAGAAAGATGATGATGATGAAAACCGCGACAACGGATCCATCTCAAATTCACCACCAACGGACGATAGCTCATCGCCAATCCAGCAATTCCCTCTAGGCCAATATAGCTTCCTCACCACCCTACGCACCCAACGGACAAATTGCACTGCAAACGCAGCAACATGGCGATGTTACCCGTACAGCGTCTTTGACCCCTCGGATCCGAGCACATTCACAGCGTCCCAAACTAGTTTCGACTGGATCATCAGGAATACGTCTGCAACATACGCCACCAACACCACCACCGCCTCCGGTATTCCAGCAAATCTCACTCTAAGCAGCACACGAAACCCTTTCGCTCTAAGCTTCGCCGCTCGAGCCTTGACGTACCACTACGACTCGGCCAACGATACATCGCCCCGACTGACGTTCTCTTTTCCCCTTCCCAAAACAGTGGTTCCATCTCTCTCGATAACATCCAACAACGCCGCATCGCAGTGCTTTTTCAACAGCACAACTCTCTCAGGGACTATCTACCTTGCCGCTCTGAGAAGTTCCCAGTCGAGCGGAAGCGATGGGACCAGTAATGAGATTTGGCCGTTCGCAGTCGAGGTCACGCAGTCCAGTCCCAGCGGCAACGGGACGCCGGATTGCTACGAAACTGTCGATGGGAATTTGGGGCGGAGCATTGAAAGTGGGTTGGAGCCGGTGCGGGAGGGGAGGCAGTGTTTTTGCGAGTATAGGAACTTTTAGATTCGTGAGATACAGGGCAGCGAGCGTATATGACATGATCCTAGTGAAAGACGATAACTGAACTCTCGGCGCGACCTCTTCATATCTGCATTTGGCGAGTATCAAATCTGATTCTTGTGACACTGCTTGTCTCCCTCTCTGCCGAGGAAATCGTAAATGCCGAGTCAACACCTCTGTTGCCATACCGTGCAGCAAGAGCCGGTGACAAAGCATGAGCAGGATGCTGTCGAGCACTATGCTGGCGAAGCATGCGAATCTGGCCGATAACAGATGGCATGATCCACACGCTTGTCGAAGAAGGTTTTCGCTCTGTATGCATGCAAAGGCATCATCTAAGTTTGCGATGAGCATGTAGAGCCCTTCGGATAATTTTTTGAAAGCCGAGCACCAGAATATATCATCCCGTGTCTGTTCCGGGAGGCACGAAACGACCCCAAAGATCAATTTGCTTCAGCTCACTCCTCTCCAACAACCCCCCGCCTCCCAGCAAGAATATAAGGCCTCGCCTCCCAAAACGCATCCTGAATAAGATCAACATGCTCAACAACAACCTCAGCCTTCATCTTCCTCTTCCTTTCCTTCTCCGCCTGCGATTTACTCAAAACCTCCTCACCGCCACCACCCTTACCCCCTTCACTCCCTTCTTTCACATCATACTTCCGATAAACAACACTGCCCTTGCGAAAAACCATCGGCTCGTTATTATAATTAATCCCAAACCGCTTGAACAGAATCTCATTCTTATCACTCGACAGCGTGCCCTTGAGTTCCAACTCCGCATCCGTCTGGCTCATCCCGCCCTGCAAGACCATGTTCCAGAAAGTCGTGTTGTAGAGATTGTTGATATGGCAGTCCGCCTGGCGCCAGCACAGGTAGTCTCTGAGAATTTTCCGTTTGGGGTAGCAAACGCAGCGGGCATCGAAAGTCGGCCAGGGTCTCGAGAGCGGCGTGTCGGGGAAGTAAGTCGACCATAGCATGCAGTATTCGGCAGTGAAAGTTGTGGCGATTGTGGTGGCGAGTTTTGCGGAGCGGCGGTCGAAGAGGGTCGTGTTTTCGTGGAGGACGAAGCTGTACTCGTCGCTTTGGCCGTAGGCGAGGACGATGTCGACGAGGGATTTGGTCACTTCGACTGCGGCTGCGTTCATGAGGTCCAGGGCTCGCGTGTCGTTCGGTTTGGCGAAGTCGTATTTTTTGGTGAGTTTGCTGAAGCCCCGGCCGTCGATGCGGACGACTATCCAGTTTGATGGGGGGAGGGCATCGGGTTGTTCGAAGTCGCGGACGTAGCCATAGGCGCTGTTGGCCATGTTGATATCTTTGAGTGTTATTTAATCACTGTCCTTCCTTCAATTGTTGTGAGAAGGATAGGTCGGCAGATGTATGTGTGAAGTCCAAGTCGATGCACTGAGTCACGACAAAGCCAACAACGTCGTAAAGAAGCACAAATTCAACTGCCCATGCCACAACTCAACAATCACTTCATCCTATACCAGAGCCCAAGCACAAGGCGCATACAAGGCCAAAAGAAAAACCAACGGAACATGGAACCCGGACATGGCAAAGCATAAAATTGCACATTTCCCAATTCCCCGCCTCATAAAGCTTTGTCGGAAGCATTAAACTTCTCTTCCCCGGCGTCAAGGACGGGCGGAAAAGAGGGCGAGGCCGCGAGAACGACCACCCGTTAGCTCCCACACCCTGCGCCTCGGCCATCATTGGCCACAAGCTACTTGATTGGTAATGCTTTCGGAGTTGTGCGCTTGTGCAAGGCGGTTTTGAGACGGTGTATATTGCGCATAATGGGGAGTCGGACTGGATTCCATAGTCCGCATGTGAGGAAATAGAACGTACTTGGGAAGTAAGAGATAAAGAGACAATACACAGCGTGCAGCATGAATTTTGTTTGTTTTTCTGTGTGTTCAGGATTACCGGCAAAATTGCTCTATCACCGCGCGACAGGGAAAGCATCCCGTTTGCGCCTCAAACTCAGTGTGCAAAATGCCATCTTCGCCAGTCTGCCAATCCAGAGGAATGGCGTGGCAAAGAAGCGCACAACTTTCTCCCAGCACAGTCCTTCACTCGCATCGTCGAAAACCAGAAACGCCTCTCGCTACGCTCAAAGAAAAAGGCTGCCTCCCCGGAATCTCCAACGAGCTCTCCCTTCGCCTTCGGTGCGCTTGCAAGCAAATCATTCTATTGCGACATCCTTCGCCAACCGCATTCTTTTTGGTATTGTTGGCATCTCAAGAAAGGAAAAATAAAGAAGGATTTGGAGAAACTTCAAGAACGCCGGTTGTCCCATGCATGTAAGACCAAAGTAAAACGCTGATAGTAAGCAATGTTGTACAATCGAAAAGCAGATGTTTTTTTGTTGTGTCGTGAGACATATGACAGACTGCCAACTGCGAAAGGCGTGGGCTCAGTCAAGAGAACGCCTCGTTGCCGTAGTAGCCATGGCCATACGGTCATGTTTGTGGTATATATTACGGGCGTGCCGTTTACGAGCCCGAGTTCGAATCATCCTTGGGGGAGCTATGCAATTGTTAGTTGATTGTTACTGTCGTTCCATGAGACCTCAAAAACTTACTTCGGTGAGTACTGCGGGCTCGTGGGGCTGTAGGCCGGAGATGTAGGAGAGTATCCTCCGTTGCGGCCAGGGCTGTACATCGGAGACGTTGGTGAGTAGCTAGGCGACGTTGGCGAAGCACCACTGCCACCGGGACCGCCATACTTCGGAGACGTCGGCGAGTATGCCGGTGATGTGGGTGAGTAGGCAGGCGAAGTGGGCGATGTGGGACTGTAGTTTGGCGAGGTTGGCGAGTACTTGGGCGAAGTCGCGCTGCCTGGAGCGTGGGCAGCTGGCGAGGTCGGGCTGTAGTTGGGGGAGGTGGGAGAGTACGAAGGTGACGTCGGCGAGTAAGATGGCGACGTCGGCGAGTATGAGGGCGAGGTTGGTGAGACCTTGTTGCCACTGTAGGCAGGCGAGGTAGGAGAGTACGACGGGGAGGTGGGGGTGTATGCCGGGCTTGATGGCGAGCCAAAGCTTGGTGAAGTGACCTGGTAGCTCGGGCTGGTGAGACCTTGGCCTGGCGACGTCGGGGAGTAGCCTGGCGAGGTGGGTGAGTAGCCAAAACCAGGAGACGTAGGGCTCATGCCGCTGAAGGGGCTGGTCGGAGCGTAACCAGGGCTCATGCCTCCGTTGTACGGGCTGGCACCACCGAAACCGCCAGGGAAGCCTACTCCTCCGAGACCCTCTTCTTGGCCAACATTGACGATGGGGGAGAAGGCCGCTCCATAGTCTGGGCTAGCACCGTATCCGCCCTCGTTCATTGGCGAGCCAGTGTCGTAGGGCGTCATGGCACCTTCCATTGGAGTAGCCGAACCCAAGGCAATGCCTCCCATCGGCCTCCTGACGGTGGAAACCACGTTCTCCAGCATCTTCTGATCAAGAAGCATGTCAAACTCTCCGGTACCGCTGGGCGCGAGCTGACCGAGAATGATGTTCTCAGACACACCACGGCAATCGTCAAGTTCGCCAGATGCCGCAGCGTCGAAGAGAATTTCAACAGTCTCTTCGAACGAACAACGCATGAGCGCACCAGTGTCAGAGCGGTTAATACCGTGTCTCGTTACAGCCATGAGGGTACCACGCGCAGTCATCACGTCACACAGCAATGCCATGTGACGGTGATTGACGTACGAACCGTCGAAACTGAGCACAGCGTGCAGTTCCTTGATAAGCGCCGCACGAGTGGCTTCAATACCGAAGCACTCCTTGATATGCGTGAAGTGGTTGCAAGTAGTGCGGTAAGGGTCCACACCGTCAATGCCGAGTACGGCCTTGAGGTTAACACCGTCGGTATCAAGGTACCATTCCTTGCACATCGGGTCTGACTTGACCTTGATCAAGGAGCCATCCTCCTTCTCACGCATTCTCTCCTCGGAAGTGACGTAGACACGCTTGATGTCGTCGATACCCCTAAGCACGACTTTGTCAAGCATGTGCGTCTCCAGGCGCTTCAGCGTGTCTTCCTCCTCGGAGTTCTCATCTTCCTCTTTGTCTGCGCCACGAGTGATCATGCGAACACGGACAACTTGCTCATCAGCGTTATCGTCCGAGAAGATGACAGCAATATCCTTGCCATACATTTCCTTGATCTTGCTGGCAACGTGGGTGACAGACAAGCCCTTGTCAAGCAATTGCCTGCGGCCGAGGACGATACGCAGCAGCCATTTGCTCTGCATCTCTGGCGGGGCGCCCTGCTCGTCGGGGAGGATGAAGTAGGACTCAACCATATCACGATCAGCATCGATGACCGTGCCCAAGACGTCGGGGTCGTAGTAGATCTCGGTCTCGTCGGTGACAGACTTCAAGCTCGTGAATTCGACGGCTGAACGAAGAAGCTTGCAGTTCTCCTGGTCAAGGACCTTGCCCGGTTCCTGGTAGACCTTCATCGAGGGCGTCTTCAGGTTCTCGGCGACGTTGAGAATTTCCTTCAAACGAGGTACACCGAGAGTAACGTTCTTGGCTGAGACACCAGCAAAATGGAAGGTGTTCAGGGTCATCTGAGTAGCGGGCTCACCAATGGACTGGGCGGCCAGGACACCCACCATCTCACCGGGACTGGCGAGAGAGCGAGAGAAGCGGTTCTCGACATCACCGAGAACGTTATCGAGAGCAAGGTTGTTGAGGAAGTCTTGCTTCACCAGTTTCTTGAAGGCCAATCTTGACCTGTAGAGTGCCTTGACAAGTAGAGTTGCGTTCTCGTCAGCCTCCTTAGTGAGCGGGTCATCACCACGCACAACGACCAGTCTATCGAGCATAGCCCTGACCTTGGGGATGACTTCACGAGGGTCAAGATCGCTGCGGGTGCCTTCCTTGATGCGGAACTTGGTCTTGGCGGCATCAATCATGCGACCGATGTTGAGAGGCAGCTGGCGGTCGGGATCAGGCTCGTCAATACCCTTGCGAATCTTCTCACGATCGTTGAGAATCTGCTCATATTCTTCATCGAAGAGCTGCTGAGCAAGAGGATCGCCGTGAATTTCGTCAGCGACGTCGATGTCGTCGCTCGTCAACATCTCGTGCTTGTTTTGAGGGTCCATGATGTCGATCTTGTACTTCTGGTCGAACTTGGCGTGTGACATGTTGATGATGTCCAGCGACTGCTTCTCAATGTAGACAGCATCGAGGCCGTCCTCGCCGTAGATGAATTGCACAATGTCGCCCAGGGAGTTACGCACAGTACCGTCATACTTGACCATGACTTCTTCGAGAGCCTTGACAAGACGACGCTGAATGTAACCAGTCTCGGCAGTCTTGACAGCCGTGTCGATGAGACCTTCACGACCACCCATAGCGTGGAAGAAGAATTCGGTAGGTGTCAGACCACGGAGGTAAGAGTTCTCGACGAAACCACGAGAGGCAGGCGAGTAGTCGTCCTTGGGGAAATGGGGCAAGGTCCTGTATTTGAAGCCGAATGGGAGACGCTTGCCCTCAAGCGATTGCTGACCAACAGCTGCCGTCATCTGAGAAATGTTGACAGAAGAACCCTTGGAACCGGACTTCACCATCTGACCGACGTTGTTGAAGTCTTTCACACCCTTGGATGAGACGTCACCAGCCTGGTTACGAGCCTCTTCCAAGAATGCCTTGGCGCGAGATTCGAAACTCTCTCTGATCGTCATACCCGGCAGGGGCTCAAGCTTGTTCTCTTGGACCTCTTTGATGAGGTCAGCGACATGCTCCTTCTCTGTAGCAACAGCATCCTCGATGCCCTGGGCGGTCTTGTCGTCTGGCACAGTGTCACCAATGCCGACACTGAAGCCGTTGTGCAGAAGCCAGTAGCAGACAATGCGCTGAGCGGCGTTGAAGAAATCGACAGCCGCGTCAGGACCACGCTCGTTGAAGATAACGTGAATGATACTGCCACCAGAAGCACCAACAACCTTCTTGACGAGCTGACCGTACTCGAGGTTACCGTCCTGGATCAGGAGACCGCCATCCTTGAGCGGGATGTGGCCATCCTTGTCATCGTAGCGAAGAATGTTTAGACCTGATGGGAGAGCCATGGAGATGATTTGCTTGCCAGTCCATCGAGCACTGGGCTTGAGGATGGCCGGATGCGGTAGAATACCATCCCAGCCAGGAACCCACATCATGATGTTCATGACCTCCTGCTGGGTGAGCATAGTGTCACGCCTAGTGAGCTTGTAAATGCCAGCCATGGTATCCTGGACGATACCCATAAGCGGGCCGTTCTTTTGCGGGGAGACGATGTTCAGAGGGACAGCACAGAGATTCATAACCTCTGCGCGAGTCTCGTGCGATTGTGGGACGTGCAAGTTCATTTCGTCACCGTCGAAATCGGCGTTGTAGGGCGAGGTGACCGAAAGGTTCATGCGGAAGGTGGAGTAGGGCATCACTCTAACTCTGTGACCCATCATGGACTCCTTGTGCAGCGAAGGCTGACGGTTGAAGACGATGTAGTCGCCGTCGACAACGTGACGTTCTACCTTCCAGCCGAGCTGGAGCTGAATGTCTTGAGGACGTTTGTGGTGGCGCAGGTCAATACGCTCGCCAGTGTCGCGGATGACGTACTTTGCACCAGGGTGAATGTCTGGGCCATTTCTGACCAGCTCGTGCATCTTGTTGATGTTGTAGTTGTTGACAGTTTCGGGGAAAGACAGGGTCCTCGCGATAGACCTCGGGACACCAACTTCGTCGAGGGACAGGTTGGGGTCACCGGTGATGACGGTACGTGCTGAGAAATCAACACGCTTGCCCATCAAGTTACCGCGAAGACGGCCCTCCTTCGACTTTAAGCGAGCACGGATGGCCTTGACTGGACGGCCGGACTTCTGCTGGGCCTTGGGAAGACCAGCGATGTCGTTGTCCATGTAGGTAGCAACGTGGTATTGCAGAAGTGAGACGAACTCGTCAACGACGTGCTGAGGTGAGCCTTCCTGCTCACAGCGCTTGACGTTCGAGTTGGCGCGGATGATGTCGGAGAGCTTGTAGGTCAAATCGTCCTCTGAGCGCATGCCTTGGCTGGTGCCATCGACTGAGATACTGGGACGCACTGCGGGCGGCGGCACGGGCATGACCGTAAGAATCATCCATTCCGGACGAGCATAGTCGGCGTTGCAGCCGAGAATTGTGAGATCGCGGTCAGAGACGTTGCGGAAGACGTTCAGTGCCATCTGCGGTGTGATGGGCCTCTTCTCCGGACCCTTGTCGCCTTCCTCATCTTCTTGACCCTTGGGCAGCTTCCATGTGCCGTTGAGCTTGAGAGCTTCTTTACGGATCTCTGGCTGGATGTTACCACAACCACCGTGGCCCTTGACCTTGCCCTTGCCCTTGACGTCTCCGCCAAAGTCCTCGTTGCCGTCATCTTGCGCATCAGGCTCGCAGATCATCTTCGGCTTGCAAATCTTGTGAACCTGGTCGAAACGGCGTTTGGGGTCGCGGATGTTGACTGCCTGCTTAAATTGAGGGTTACGCTGAGGGTGGTCATGTTAGCTTTTGAACATCTACGTCCAGTGCATCAAAGTGACCTACTTCGTCATCCAAGATTTTCCCGCAGTTGTGACAGACTGATTCGAGGATCTTCTTGACTTTGGTGACGAAGCCTACATGGTTTGCACGTTAGCGATTTGTGCTCGAGTTATTTCCGAGTCACAAAACATACCAGGGTGGAAGACGGGTACAGCAAGCTCGATGTGTCCGAAATGTCCAGGGCACTCGGTCATGTTCTCGCCGCAAGTAGCGCAGCGGTAGGCGCGGTCGATACTGCCGAGCTTTGGATCGTTGAGACCCTTCTCGCGGGGTCTTTGTCTCTGCTCGTCCATCGTCTCTGGGTACTCGATGTGGCAAACACTCATATTCTTCGTCTCTTCGGGTGAGAACAGACCAAACTGGATCTCCTGCACCGTCTTGAGCGGCGCCTCAGAGTAGGCGAAACCAGGTGCGTTCGACATGATGGCGGCGGTCGTAAAGTTCCTGCGCTGGTTGCGCTCGAGTTCTTATCCAAGCCGTAGGTTTTTTATTACAAGCGCTTCTGCGAGAGATTCACGCGTGTTTGCTAATCCCCTTCACTGTCGCAAGTGCTGCTCTTCTGCGCACGTCTATTCCGCTGTTGCCTATAATCCGCCCCTTTGACACCGCGCAACCTGCGTGAGGCGCGCCTCGCTGCAGTTGCTCACTTTTCCTCAGTCCTCCACTTCGACGGTGTCGTAGATAGTATGCCGATGATGGCTACGATGGTAGTGATGCGCGTGGCGCGCTCGTGGCGACGTATGGATACGGTTGAAAGATGTGGGCGCGTCGGCGCAGTCGGCGGCCGGCCGGCGGGAAGCTGACTGGCGCGGGTATAGATTCGATTAAGGAGAGATGCGATTCCGACAATATCGCGGCGGTCCAGGCGATACTGAGTGATGTCGTGTGCGGAGTCGGTGGGTTGTTGTGGTGATGTTCACGGCCGTGAGCAGCAGGCAAGACTTCAAAGCCGTGAGGGCGGGAGAGCCGCGTGACAAAGAGTGCGCGTAGGGCGCAGCGCCTGCGTTGCTGTGAGACCAGCGGCTCACAAATAAGCTTCAGGCTATTGTTCCCTCACTTTCACATGCGCAAGTGAAGGCGCCGCGCGACTGATGTGGTGAAGTGAGGTAACAACAAGGCTGCACCTCAATTGGAGTTGGCGCTATGGCAGATATTTCTCTACACGCTCAATTACACTGAAGCGCGACTTGACCGTGTGTGCAGCGCAACACACGTGAAACAACATCAGCAACAAGCAACAATTGACTTAATTAATCACGATGAACCTTCCACTCTCCGACCCGGTCCTCCTGGCCCAGGACATCCCCGAGATCCTGACAGCTCGCCTGCGGCCCTCTGGACAGGCCGTATGCATTCGCTTCTCCCACCGTGGCGACCTACTGGCAGCTGGAACGGCTAAGGGCACCATCGCCATCTTCGACCTCGAGACCAACGGCGTCGCGCGCAAATTGAAGGGCCACACAACCGGTCGCACAGTACAATCGCTGTCATGGGAGAAGAGCGGGAGATACTTGCTGAGCAGCAGCATTGACTGGAAGGTCATCTTGTGGGATCTCAAAGATGGAAGCCGAGTACGCACAGTCAACATGGGCGCCCCCGTGTACATCGCCGACCTACACCCTCAAGACCACTTCAAATGCGTCGCGGCACTGTATGAATACAGACCGGCTGTCGCAGAATTCCCAGACAAGAAAGTGCGACAATTGCCTCTGCCAAATTTGCCCAAGCGCGCTCCGCATGAACAAGAAGCAAATGAAAAGGCTGATGCTAAGCACTTCACCACTGTCGCCGCTTTCACAGCTACCGGTAGCCATGTTATAACAGGCACAACGAAAGGATGGCTAAACATTATCAACACAGAAACAAGAGAAACAGTGTATAGCACGCGACTATGCTCTAAGCCTATTCTCTTGATTCGTCTGAGTAGCTCTGGACGAGATTTGCTCGTGAATGCCTCCGACACGATCATTCGAACAATCAAGCTTCCGGATTTCTCGGATCCCAATCTCCAACCCGACAGTATCAACCTCGAAGTTGAACATAAATTCCAAGATGTCGTCAACAGATTGAGCTGGAACCACGTTGCTTTCAGCAGCAACGCCGACTATGTCATGGCTTCAACCCTCATGAACCACGACATTTATATATGGGAGCGAGGACTTGGCTCACTCGTAAAGATTCTCGAAGGGCCAAAAGAGGAGCTGGGAGCCGTAGAGGTAACCCACACAACGACGCCGAACCCAAATATAAGCGCTGACAAGTTCTAGTGGCATCCCACCCGTCCCTTCGTAGCCGCAACGGGCGTCGAAAGCGGTCGCATCTACATCTGGTCGATCCACACCCCTCAACGCTGGTCAGCCCTGGCGCCAGACTTCCTAGAAGTCGAAGAGAACGTCGAGTACATCGAGCAAGAAGACGAATTCGACATTCACCCCTTGGACGAACTTCAAAAGCGCCGACTCGATCAGGAAGACGAAGAAGTCGACGTCCTCACCGTCGACCCAATGCAGCTAGAAAGAGAAGGCGGCGCTAAAATCGCAGGCCGAGACGGCATTTTCAGAATGCCAGTTCTCTTGGGCGTGGACGACAGTGATAGCGAGGATGAGATGGTTGCCATTGGCGCCGGGCAGTTCAGGCGAAAGAGCACGGCAAGAGAGGAAAGCGAGCTGTTGGAAGGCGACGACATGGACGCCGCCGACTCGGCATCTGCGGACGGCAACGTCCAGGCCGGATCAAAACGCCGGCGCAGAGAGTGAGCAGGCGAACCTGCTGCTGATGCCGCGCCAACACCGTCCTGGCAGTTGTTCAAGCTTTCGGGGTCTTGCTAAAAGATATTGCGGAAACCCCAGAATGAGGGAAACGAACCCGAATAACAACAGGAGGAACCATGCAAGCGCAGAGAGCGCCCCCCATGCTATCAAGCAAATTCGAACCACAATAACCATTTCACAAGCAGTCGAGGACGGCAAAGCCAACCCAAAGTATCAAAGAGCCTCGTTGCATACGAGTGGGAGACTGAAGCTAGAAGCGAAGGCTCATAGACGCCATCGCACAGAGCACAGCAGGACAACCTAATCTTACATTCAAAAGAAAAGCATGCTTTGAGGTCGAACTGCCCGGAGGACTTAACAGCCTCGTCTTTCGCAAGCGACGCTTCTCTCTGCGGCATCTTCTCGGGAGGTATAATACTGCCCTCAGAGACGTCGACAGTGAAGGTCGATTGAGAGCAGGTAGGCAACTCCCTCCAACTAGAGGAACGCCTGGGATATGGACATGTAGTTCCGCAAAAGAAAATGGCTTGCGCTCGAGAAGAAGCATGGCAATGCAATGTCAATTCTAAATCCTCGAGACTCAAATAAAAAGACAAAAATCACAACAAATCAATCTCCCACCACTACAAAAGCGACAAATGTCTTTTGAAAATTCCATCGGTCGACTCCAAGTTCATTCATGGTCACAACCCTTCATCTCCCCACCACCACATCATCTCCTAGCCCTCGCCCTTCCTCAGCCTCTTCCGCCTCTTCCTTCACCCTACCTCTGCTCCCGTTCCAATTGCCTCTCCTGCCTCCGCCGCCACATCTCCTCCCGCGCGCGCCTCATGGCCTCAAGCCGTCTCTCCTCCTCACTCCTCCGCATGACCCCATCCACCAACCCCTCCCCCTCCCCCTCCTGCGCCTCCCTCTCTCGCGCCTCCACCTCCCGCAATCGCATCAAAATCTGCAACCGCCTCAACCTCCTCGCCTGCGCGTTGACAAACGCCCCATTCTGCCTATGCTGCTCCGTCACCAGAGCCGCGAGCCTCAGCCCAGGCAAACTCAAGCCCAAAGCGTACTGATCCCTGCGCAAAAGGCGCAGAGAAATCTCACTCCCGCTTCGCTGAGCGACGGTGCTCGTGCGCGCGCCGGCCGCGTAGTCTGGCTCCGGCGTGTCAGCGAGGCCGGTGTGGAAGCGGATTCTGGCGCGTAGACGCGCGAAAGTGGGTCGCTCTTCTTGGAATTTGCTGACGCAGGATTTGACCAGATTCACCAGGTCTGGGCTGTAGGCTTGCTGGTCGAGAGGTTGTAGCACGGGGATGGGATGGGGGTCGGAGGGGGTTTCGGGGGGGTTTTGGGAGTCTTCTTCTTCTTCGTCGTTGACTTCTCCGATTTGCATTTCGTGGCGCGCCATGAGTTCCATGACCGTCATGCCCACGCCCCAGACGTTTGTTTTCTCGTTGAGGGAGATTTCATCGTCTTCGTCGGGGTGAACGGGGTGTTGTTCTGGTGCGAGGAAGCCTTCCGTCCCTATGCCGCGGTATTGATTGGGGTTGCGTTCGATGTCTTGGTCGGAGGTTTCGATTGCCAGACCCTGTGAGTGAGTGTTGTCAGTAAGCTCCTCGGATTCGCAAAAGGTAATAAATGGGATCTGCAAACTCACATAATCGCCAACTTTCACCGTAGGATAACAAACCCAATTATCCCCCGTAGGAACCGGCTCCGGGAACTCGCCCATGAAGACATTTTCCGGTTTAAGGTCTCGATGGACGATTTCCTCCGTCCAGTCGTTTCGCGGCACGTTGATATCTCCCTGATGGAAGATCGCCCCGGCATTCGCAAGACACTCCAGAATGTACCAGATAGCCGGCTCTGGGATCCATCGAACCTCTTCAGAGTGCGTATCTTGCAAGCGCGATATATCCCCGTATGGACAGTATTCCAAGTGCATCTGTGTCTTTCATTAGCCGCCGGAAACCAAACTCGATTGGGAACTCATGCGTGAGCTGCGGGTCATCCATATACACACCCTGTACATCAATTTCTCCCAAAATCCTCGCCAACTCCTCAACCTCACAACATTCTCCGACCCAGCCTCATTCAGCCTCAACATAATCGCCACCTCCTTCGGAATCTTATTGACGTAATCCTCCGGATCCCGCCAGTAAATCTCACTTTTCCATCCAGTATTGACAAACGAGTAATTCATGTAAGCGTCCTTGACAACGGTACGGTCAACAATATTCCCGAACTCGTCGCTCTCGACCCAAACGCCCAGCTGCGAGCTCTGATTCCCGCCGCCAAAGCGAAAGAAGCCGTGGTTGCGCTGCGCGTCGTAGACGGCTCTTTGCAGTCGTTCTCGGCGGTTTGCTGTGGCTTTGTGGCCGGCGTGGCGGTTTGCGGAAACGACCCAGTACCCTAGCGCGCGAACATCGTCGTCTATGCGGTTTCGTTCGGGCTGTACTAGTCGATTGTAGTGGTTGAGCATGAAATTGATGGGCTCTGCCGTGGTGTCGACTCTTTGCAAGGCGTGGATGGCGGAGAGAAGGCGTCTGAGATGTTGGATTGATTTTGCGACGCTATCGCCGCAGAGTCGTGCCATCTCTCGGTTTTCGAAATTGAGAGCCTCGTGGTTGGCCTCATAGTCAAGCGCCGCCTCCCTGGATCTCGCGGCTTCACTTGCGGCCGTCTCAAATCGTCTCAATGCATCACACAGCTCAGTCTTGCGTTGTATGTGATCAGCAGGATAGGCTTTTGTTATAGCATTCCAAATTCTCTTGGTGCGTTGCTTCGCTCGAAGACTGTCTCTTTTCGGTCTCCGTTGGTCAGGCTGCTGTCGGCCGTACAGCACACCGCTAACGACTTTGGTGAAGAAAGGATAATTGCCTCTATTCCATCGAGGTGGGGGGTCATCTTGTTGATCATCCATGTTGCGAGAGCGATTTTGGTGCAGTGTTCGAATGGATTGTTCAGTCAAAATGCGACAAAGTAATGGCAATGGGTGATTGACGAAAACACAAGCCAAAAGTTGAGACCACCGGATTTGTCGAACAAAGAACACAAACCAGCTTTCCAGCTTGATTGTGTTTCATTGATTAAACCGCGACAGCGGAAATTTCCAGCATCGAATATGGTTCAGAGAGAACAAAGGACTGAGCTTCATGCTCGTCGCGTATCCTGAGATCCTGGAAGGTGGTAATGTTCGTTTCCGAAGATCATCGAACGAGCCCTTCAATCACCACTTCCAAAACTCATCAGCGGCATTGCCCCATTCACCAAGCCAGTCCCTCTCGCCACAACAGACCTTAAAATCCAGGGAAATGGCAGTCCGATCCTTCTTCCCCCTACCGACAAAAAACCACAACCTCCGCCCCCCACTTCCTAACCCTCTCCAAAACCTCCCTCTCCCCCACCCCAAACTCCAAACAAACCTCATCCAAACAACACCTCCCATCCAAAAACCTCCCCAACCTCGCCCTCTCCTCCTCCTCCCCCTCCAACCTAGCCTGCAATTCCCCCACCCCCTCAGCAGGCGGCGTAGCCCAGCCAGAAGAAAGTGCCGCCTTACGCCACGCCAGATCGAGATCCACTTCTTTCGTGTTCGCGGTGGGCGCGGGAGGGGGAGGGGGAGGGTCCAGCGCTAGCGCGTAGCGGTGCATGCGCTTGAGGAAGCCTTTGATTGTGCCGTAGGTGATTAGACGGCGGATGTCGATGTTCGCGAGGGTTTCTTGGTGGGAGAGGGCGAAATCGGCGACTGTGAGGCCGGGTTTGAGCACGCTGTAGAGGTTTATTATGGTTTCTCTGGTGGGTGTGGGAGGCGTGGTTTCTAGCACTTCCTTGCTGAGGATGCCGGCGAAGAAGTTTTCCTTGGGCTCGACGGCGACGTAGCTCCTGCATTCGTCGATGGAGGAGGGGTCGTTGACGAAGGCTGTGAAGGTTTTCGTGGGCGCGTAGATGGCTTGGAAGTGGAAGATGTCGAGGACTAGGGCGCGGTTGTGGGAGACGAGTTCGCGGATGGCGCGTTTGACGAGTTTGAGGTCGACGTCTGCTAGGCGGGCGATGCGGTTGATGGGGTTGATGCCGTTGATGTGAGGGTGGATTTGTTCCAGGACTAGGTCCCAAGTCCAGGCTGTTTTGTCAGGGAGGTCGCGGATGATGAGTGGGACATCCCACGCCCTGATCTTCTTCGGCGCCACCATTTCACTCTTCCTACGCCTCTCAAGTCTCAAATTCAACACCTGCGTCGACGAGACTCGCACACAGCACTCTCCAAACCCGTTCAACTGCTCGAAAACCTCTTTCAGAATCCACCTAACAACCAAACCCTCCCCCTCACCCTGCCCCATCCCATCAACTCCCTCCCCCCTCTCCACGCACTCATCAATCACCCTCTCCTCCCCCCTCAACACGCCCCCCTCCCCCTCAACCTCCAACCCCCTCATAAACGCCGCCATCTTCCTCACCACGCCCTGCCACCCCTCAACATCCTCCTCTTGCTCCTCAACCACAAAGCAGACATTACAAACGAACCTGTTCCGCTCATACCCTTCGCCTTCGATACTAATCGGAAAGCCCAGAACTCTGCATCCCTCTGTGCAGATTGCTAGTGGACGGTTGGAGAGCTCGTGTGGTGGGATTACGTAGGCGGAGATGGAGGTGAAGTCAACGAGGGAGAGTGTTGGGAGGGTGGCTGAGGTGGATAATTGTGGGAGGCTCGTCGAGGCGGAAGGGTGGTGTATTCCAGATCCGGAGAGCGCAGTACCCGTATTCGCATTCCCGTTCGCAGTCCCAGCCGTCGCGCGCGCAACACTCCCCTCAGGAACCTGATGAAGCACATCAGGCCCTCGCTCAGGGTGAAAGCGAGCGTAGAAAATTGCTTTGAGCATTGTCCTTCTCGGAAGCGTTTCTTTGCGATTTTGGATTCTGGCTGGAGCTTTCAAAGGGCATGCGATTGTGTGTCCCGGCTCGGTGTTGAGATTCAAGAGACCCTGCCTGCATGGAGGTACTCTCGGTGTTTCCAATATGTTACATGGTCGTTGTCATGTTGGGAAGCTCATGGTGAAGATATGCGAAGCAAGTGTGTGCAAGTGTTGTTGTTGAATGTAAGGTAAACTGGGGAACTGGGGAACTTTTGAATGGGACCAAAGGACCGGCGCTGACGTCGCTTCTCTCTCGGCTCTACCTGGCCTGGTTTGATCGACTGATGATCGCTGAAACGAGCTTAAAAGAGGCGTTTCAACAATACGACGAAGAAACATTATCTCCCAAAGACATCGACCGCATTGCTTAAGGTGTGAACCCATGTTTTCAACCTCAATACATAATCTACACGAAGAAAAAAAAAACAGGTAAATGAAAAGGTAAGAAAAACTCAAGGGAAGATAAGAGCGGGAACAGACAGAGACAGAGAGACGACAAATACAAGATGATATAAAATAAACAACCATTCGTTTTACTCCTTCTGCACCTATTTCCTTTTCTGTTCTCACAACAACAGCAATGAGAAAAGACTCAAATCGGGTCCAAATCAGTTCGAGTATAAGAGAGTAAAAAAGAGAAACACAAGAGGTAAGTAACTTGGATATCCAAAGAAAGAAAATAAAAAGTAAAGTAAAAGGTCGACGGGGGGGATTACGTGGTGAATCGTTTCGATCCAGCCACGCATAATAAAGCAAAGACAAGAGCAAAGGCAAAGACAAAATAGAGACTTCCAGAGATGTTCGAGCGAGAGGTATAATATGCAAGCAAAAGAAAGGGGGAATTTTTCTCCATCTTCTTTTTCCTTCCTTTCTCCCCCTTTTCCCCTCCAAAAAAGTAAAAAGCGCCGTCCGTTAAAAAGCAACGAGTTTTCACCGCAGATGATAGTCGTTATGAGGTGTGGTGGCTTGCGCCACCGGTCGTTAAGAGAGAACTGCCGGAATGGGGAGTCGACGGGTCCAGAGACTCTGTCGTGGCGGTTGATGGGTCGCCGGCGCCACTTGCGAAGCGCAGGAAGCAATGTAGGAGGTCGCAGCAAGACTGCGCCCAAGTACCCGCGTATCCTGCGGGTCGAAACGTGGTGCGGCTCACAATCGCCCATCAACGGCTTGCGTTATTGGGACATCAGCACCAGCAGAGCATGGGGACGCCCGTGGAACTTCAAGATCCAATGTTGCAAGCGTGAGAGCTAGATCACGTCTTGAGTGATCCCGCTCACTGTCCCATGCCATCGCCACCAGCTTCCAACCCGGTGTCGAAACTGAAGTTGTCGAATCCGTTGAGACCTCCATCATCAGTGTTGAGGAAGCTGTCAAAGTCGAAGTTGTCGAGAACATCGCCTCCCGTGTTAGCCATGGGATCGGCGAAGTCCATGTTCATGTTCAAACCCATGCTGCCGAACTGGTCGTCCCCAGCCAAGTTGCCTGTGCTGCCGAAAGGCTCTTGACCGGGTGCCGATGCGCCATTTCCGCCCTGGTTTTGTTGTTGACCAGGTGGTTGCTGCTGTGCACCGCCGTTTGGCATTCCACCATTTGGTGCGCCTTGCTGTCCCTTCTGGAACGAGTTCTGATTCATAGGAGTAATGGGGGTTGCCGGCGTAGGCGTAGGCGGCTGCTCGGCCTCCGAGGCAGGTGTTGCGCCGGTCTGACCACCCTTCTTGGTTGCCGACTTCTGTGAGTCAGTATCAGCTGTGACGAAAATTTCAAATGGTGTTCTTTCAGAACGTACCTTGTTGTTCTTGTTGTCTTTCTTCGATCCAGGCTTCGCCTTGTTGCTCTGGTTGGGCGTTGGCGGAGCTGGAGCTGCGGCTGGACTGCTTGGTTGCGTGCCGCCGGTGGCATTCGGTTGCGGTGCTGGTGGAGGAGGCATCGCTTGGTTGCCCTGGCGAGGGGTCATGTTGGGAGGGCCTTGGCCGGGTTGCTGGCCAGGTTGCTGACCGGGACCGGGCTGGCCGGGCATCATGTTGGGGGGCATGGGTTGAGCGCCTCCCGGGAATGTACCGTTCGTCGGCATCATCTGAGCCTGCCGATTGAGCATCTCTAGTTGACCATGCGTTAGTTGGTGTTGTTGTTGGCCAGCAAACTGCGGATGTGAACGCGGCATCATCTGGCCATTCGGACCCATGACCATCTGGTTGCGCATGTTTGGCGGGACACCCTGGCTCGGGTCGAATCCAGGAGCAGGGGAGGCGCGGCCTTGCATTTGGCCGTTGGGGGACGCGCCGGGCTGCATCTTGGGCGTACCACGAGCCATTTCATTCGGGTTGGGCGAGGGACCACCAGCGCGGCTACCTTGTGGCGACATGTTTGGAGCAAACTGACCATTGGCTCCGGGCGGTATGCCAGGATGCGACATGCTGTCCTGTTCCTGTCGCGCCATCAAAAGGCGTTTCTTGTTCTGCTGCTCGAGCAGCATCAATTGCATCTGGTAGTCCTGCAGGGCGTGGTTGCCGGCGTTCGGGCCGGGTTGGCCACCGGCGGCGGCGACGGCTGGGTTGGGGACCATACCAGGTCGCATTGCGCCGTTCTGGAAATCGGCGAGAGACGCGTCCATGCCAGCTTGGCTCATCGGACTTCCTTGGGTACCGGCAGGGCCCATGGCTGCGGAGACGTTCGGAGGCATGCCCTTGTTCATGTTAGACTTTGCTTGGTTCAAGGCATTCATCGTAGATTGTTGCATTTGATGCGAATATAGATCCACAGACTTTCGTTGTGTGTTAGTAGGCTGCATTGCAATGAGATTGAATTGCTCCGGAGGCATAGCTCCCGGATCGATGCCAGCACGGGTGAGCAGCTCACGGGTGTGGTTTGCTGCGGCAGGGTCGAGGGAGGAGGGGTTATCGGGACCCACCTGAGAGTTTGGCATTTGGCCCTGCTGACCGGGGCGTGCGCCCATCTGCTGCACGTTTCCGTCCAATCGTTGCCGCTTAGGCGAAGGCGCATCGCCAGAGCCTGGAGATCCCGAGCGTGGACCGTTCATTTCCATCTGAGAGTTGGAGCGCTCCATCTGGGAGCCTTGCATCATTTGTTGCTGGCTCTGGGCGGCGCGCATGCGCTGCATTTGCGCCAGTTGTTGCGGGTTCCTGTGGCACGAAGATGTTAGCACGATCGCGCGGCATTGTGACGCTGACGCAGAGATGTTCAATGGGCATACATGTTTCCGGCGCCGGCATTCTGCATGGCGGCCTTCTTGAGATCGTTGGGCATCATGCCGTTGTTCATCATGGACATGTTGCGCATGTTCTGTTGCATGGCGGGGTCCATGGCACCCATGAGGTTTCCGCGCTGCTTCTGTCCTGCGCGTTGCGCGGTGAGGTAGCTCAGGGTGGTCTGTTTGCCTCCGATGTTGCGACGTCCATTGTAGATGTCCCAAAACTGGAGCCACCAGTCCTGTAGGAAATGGGGGGCATCACTGACGAGGTTGGGTTCGGGCAGATCCTTCGGGCGGTCAGTGTCCATGTCGTCGACACCATTGGGCTGGTTCTGGCGCTGGCCGGGCGAGTGCTTCACAGTGTTGACATCCAGGGTGGTGGACTGGTGCATGGCGCGCGCGATGTCATAATGCTGGCCGCGCAGGAAGTAGTCGTAGATGTATGTGTTGAGGCGCCTCATAATCTCGGCCTGCTGCTCGGCGGCGGTCATGCCGGGGTTGGTGGGCGTGCCGGCCTGCTGTTGCTGTTGCTGCGACGGGGGAGCGCCGCCCACAGGGCCGCCCATGCCGCCCATATTCATCTGCGGCTGGCTCATAGCGGAGCGACAGCAGAAGAATGGGTCAAGGCTGCGCCTGAGCTAGTATAGACGCGAAGACTGCGGTCGAGTTCGGGATGCGCTCGCGGAGTTGGCGCCGTGGGGGGGATGCCAGACGCAGCGCGCGCGCGTCGGCGAAAGATGGATGAGGCCGAGAGAGAGTGAGCGAAGGGCGGGCGCGGGATGAGTAGAGATGCGAGAGATGCGCGGCGGTGGTGGAGGTGGAGGTGGTGGGTGGTGGGTGGTGGTGGTAGGCGTGGGAGTCGAGGTGCTGGGCTGCAGCAGTGGTGGTGTGCTGCGGTGGCTGGCTGGCTGGCTGTGTCTGGGGGGGAGAAAGCGCGGGCGAGCTACTTGCCCTGCGCGTTTAACGGCGGCAGCGGCGTCGGCGGGCTGTCGTCTGGTGGCCTTGAAGTTCCACTCACTTCGCTTGGAAGGGGAGTGGGTGGTTTGATTGTTGCTGTGAATATAGTAGGGTGGTGGTGGTGGTGATGATGATGGTGCGAATATGCCGGAAAACAATAGTGGTGTGTCTCCCACACACAGACAGGGTGGTGATGGGTTAGGTGACAGGCCGACGGATGCACGAGTTTAGATTGATGAGCCCCCCGGGCGCCGGGCGTGCTGCTTGGCGGACGAGAGAGAGGGCCAAAGAGAGCGAACGAGAGCGCAGAGCAAAGCAGAGCAGAGCAGAGCAGAGCAGAGCAGAGCAGCAGTCGAGCGATGATTGTCACTAGAAGAGGACAAGGCTAGGTAGGTACAGTATTAGCTAGCCGAACGCTCAGATAAGGTGATTCCACGGTACTTTACTCTGCTCTACTTGACTGTCACTAGAGGTACTGACTGACAGACAGACATGGGCAAGGATGAAGGAGCACTTGGGCCTTGGGCTGAGATCCAAAGGTAAATCCCTCCACCAAAAGGGTCCAACAATTAGGCCATGTATATGATTATTTATATATATATTCCTTTCTACATGTGTATTCTACATCACAACCAACCAAATAAATTATTCCATCAGAACAGCACTCTCCAACACAAGTAATGAACGGACAAACAGCACCACAGCACCTCTCCAAACCAACCATCGCACACACAACGAAAATACCCAACCCAACATCCTCCACCGCCCATCGCAAAACTGCTCCCTCCATCGCGCGCACGACCGACTTTCGATCGCGATGCCCACATCCCAACACGTGATCTTGCCTCCTCCGCGCCTTCGCCCAACCAACACACGCACACCACACAAGCGGCGCAGCCAGATGGTCATTGGCTCTGCTGCCTGCTGCCCCGCGCCCGGTTTCCCTTACCAATGCGTTGAGCTTGCCCGACCACCACCATCACCAGCACGCATCTCTTCAAGTCTTTTTTGTAGGTACTCATTCAAGTCAGGAGGTAAGTCTTGATGAGGGCAGTGAGTGTTCGCTCTCATCGTCCAAAAATCTCTCACGCACGAAAGCATCTTCGGCCAGCAAACGTGTTCATCACCATCACCATCACCTTCACCTTCACCTTCAATCGCCGACATCCGCAGCGTGACGGCTTCAAAGAGGCGGCGATCTGCACTCACACTTAGAGGGTCCCTTCATTCTCCAGCAGAGAAGCGGATCCGTCTCCGTAAAGGTAAGGCAGGCCAGGGAGACTTTTGACTTTTAGGGACAACGAAACCGTTGTTGTGCCCGCTGCTTGGATAACGTGATGGATTGGGTTGAGTAGATTGCGTGCACTGATGATTGGGAGATCTATGTTTGCGGACTCATGAGACCCCTGCGCATTAATGCGTGGTTTTCCACATACTGCTTTTGGATTCCTGGCAATTTTGGGGATTGTTTGGTCCATTGGCTCAATTCATGAAATGCACGGGAGCCTCCTCAATCCCAATCCGCTTTTTCTATATCAGTGCGATGGACGAGCTGGGACTTTGCACGAACGGGAGCAAGAAGGATCCATTCGAGCCATCCTGACTTTTAGAATCCCTGGTACCGAGCATTACAACCCACATCATCAATCTCATGATACTTCCCCTCCCTGCGATAGACCAAGAACATTGATTCATTGACCAATTGACTGATATATCCACGTGCACAATCGCCTACGAACATCCAACACCCTGAAACGCTCGGGTGCAAATCAAATGCCGGCTTCCAAGTATCCGCCAGGAGGTAGGTGTCACGCAATGTGTATCCTTGAGTAGATCCCCCCTCCAAACAATAATAATCCGCCGCGCACGCGTCTAGTTAGGTACCTCCTAGAAGCCATGCGCAGATGCTTGGAGACTTGATTTGGCTTGTGATGATTGTGTCGGCCGCTTTCCGATGTGCACATGCATAAAGTAAAGTCTATGGCGATCTTGCAGCTCCCAGAAACCAGGAAATGGACGGATTGAGATCATGTCGGGCAGAAAGACGAGGATGCGCCGTATGTACAGCGTGGCTACTAGGTAGGTAATTGAATTTCGAAGGCTCTTCGATTTGATTGTATGGGAGTATCCTTCTCTCTCTCTCTCTCTCTCTTCCAGTCCCAAAAAGTCTGTTATACTTTCCTTTCACTCGTCATCAGGAGGCATCTCATCCTCAATATACCGTATCAGCGTAATCCTCATTTCAGTCGTATCATTCCCGCGCAGAACGTCGCTCACAAAGCGAGCCTCGACCTGCATTTGTACCTGTAATATCAAAAACATTAGCACATCCCTCCAATCAAACTCCCCAATCAGACTCCCTAGGACAAAAACAAGACAGAACATACCATCTCCAAAGCCCCCCTAACAACCCCACAAAGCAAATTGGAAAACCACAACTCCTCCTGCGCCCTCCCATCATCCGGCAACTCGACAAAATCCGCCAGTGGGTTCTCCTCAAAAACGAGTCCAAAACTCTTCCCGTCCTGACTCCAACCCGTCACAACCGGCGTGACATTCATGAAAACTTTGAATCCCACTTTACTGATGACCTCAGCGGTTTCGCGGAAATTCGCGCAGTGCCCGGTGTTGGATTTTGCCAGGAAGTCTTCGATGAGGCGCACGCCGATGTTGTGGCCCATGCGGTCTAGCTCGGCGTTGACGGCGCTGTAGTCGGTTTTCGTGCTGCTGGATGGGAGGGTGAGGTCGCGGCAGAGGGAGGCGACGATGGTGCCGTAGGTGAGGGTTACGACTTCGGTGTTGATTTTGTCGACGCGGGATCTTTGGAGGGGTGGGTGGTTAGTTTGCGGTTGGAGGACGGTGGGTGTTGGCTTGAGGGAGGGTGGTTGGCTCACTTCCATACTCTGATTTGGTTGTTTCGTTAGCTTCTGATTTGCGTAGAGGAGGTGTGGGATTGTTTGGTTAATCCATTGCGGTGCTGGCTCACTCTTCTCCCACGCGGGCGTACTTGTTTGACGCCATGGTTGCTGCTGTATAGATAGACTGCTGTTTTGCGCGGGTTTCTCTACTCGCGCGCAATGGTGTTGCTTCAGCTCATTACTCGAGGGTAGGAAGAACGAGCACGATGGCTCTGTGGAGGAGTGTCCGTTTGGGTGTTGATTGAGGTGTAGTTGTGAGTGAACCAGGGTCTAATGATTGCGTACCTAAACGAAGGAGCCGCAACCGCGGATCAAAGCCGTTGGACCTTCAGCTCGAGCTGCCAGGCACTTGAGCGCAAGACTGGCGACGTCAAAAAGTCTGGCTGGCTCACGGCTGGGGAAGATCGCGATTGGAGACTGGAGATCAACACTTCACTTCACTTCATATTGACTACCTAGGTACTTGATACTAACTTGCACGTGCGACAATCTACAAAAAAGAATCGCTGCACCAGTACCTCGCCATTCTAGCAGCCAAATTCCTACAGTGCGACCACTATCCGCCGCCTCGAAGCGAAACGCGCGACCAACACCTTCCAAAACTCATTTAGGAATTGGCGAAAGAAAACCAAGCTCTAGAAGGAGGAAAGAACAAAAGGAAAAGAACACATACATTCAAAATGTCCGGCGAAAAGCGACCAGCATCCTTCGGCAGCACGCAGCTCGTAAAGCGCGCGAGGCCAGACGTCAACGGCAATGAACTGGCTACCACCAACGGCTCAGGCGCAGGCGCCCTGATACAAGGAGTGAGTCTTTCACCGGCGACAAAAGCCGTTCATATACAGAGGTGGCATATGGCTAAATCGGCGACCTCCAAGGGAGAGAGAATGACAAGTACTGATGTTCGTTGGGAATGAGTAGGGCAACAGAGCGGCAGGCCTACAAGCCTCTGTCATGGAATTAAGCGGTAAGAGAAGCCCTCCTCTACATGTCTCTTCGAAACTGTTGTCAGAAACTGACAATCCCTCCCAGGCCACTCGGCCGAAGTCTTCTGCGCGCGCTTCGACCCCACCGGCTCCCACATCGCCTCCGGCGGCATGGACCGCAACATCCACCTCTGGCACACGTCTGGCGACTGCACGAACTACGGCCTGCTCAGCGGGCACAAGAGCGCCGTGCTGGACCTGCACTGGTCGCGCGACAGCGGCGTGATCTACAGCGCGAGCGCCGACATGCACATCGCGAGCTGGAACGCGGAAACCGGCGAGCGCATAAGGCGGCACGCCGGGCACGAGGAAGTCATCAACTGCATTGACGTGAGCAAGCGCGGGGAGGAATTCTTGGTGTCTGGAAGTGATGATGGGTATATTGGGGTTTGGGACCCGCGCGCCAAATTGGCCATGGATTTCATCGAGACTGGGTATCCCGTCACGGCCGTTTGTCTGGCCGAGGCGGGCAACGAACTCTACTCCGGCGGGATCGACAACGAAATCCGCGTGTGGGATTTGCGCATGAAGAAGGAATCCTACGTCCTCACCGGCCACACGGACACGGTGACTTCGCTCTCCATCTCCCCCGACTCGCAAACTCTGCTCTCCCACAGCCACGACAACACAGTCCGCACGTGGGACGTGCGACCTTTCGCGCCGCCCGATCGCGCCGTGAGAGTTTTCGACGGCGCTGTCGCAGGTTTGGAGAAGAATCTCATCCGCGCGTGCTGGGACGGTGAGGGGAGGAGGATTGCTGCGGGCGGTGGCGATGGGTCGGTCACTGTTTGGGAGAATTCGAGCGGCAAGATGCTGCATAAGTTGCCGGGGCATAAGGGGACTGTTAATGATGTGAGGATCTCGCCGGATGGTAGTATGGTTTTGAGCGCGAGCACGGATCGCACCATGTTGCTTGGTGAGCTGCCTCGGTGAGATAACCCGGCCAGGTCTGAAGTGGACTGAAATGCAAATATGAGTATGAATACCCCTTGTGCAAAAAAAAAGATTCAAAAGAAAAGAATACATTCCAACTCAAACATTACTCGCAAGCAAGGTGACAGCCAGCCATCACCCTTTCACCAAAGTAGTCGAGAGCAACGAGCACACAGCCTTGAAACCCCTCTCGGCCAGACAACAGTCCACGAGCACAAGTGCGAAGCCACCTGACCTCCGACCACAAACCAACCTCACCTCTGACCACCACCAGCCCCCTCAGAATTCCCATTCCCACCCCTTGCCTCAACCTCAACCCGTCCCTTCCCCACAACCTCCTCATACCCAGGCGAAGGCAACGCCCCCTCCACCGGCGAAGGCACAACCTGCCAGTGCAACAACTCCGGATCGGCTCGCACACTGCTCGCCGTACTGCCATACGCCGGTGGCGGGGCCTTGCGATTTGTCGATTCCTTCACCTCGCGAGAAGAGAGATTTTCACAAGAAGAGAGGACTTCTGCCATTTCTGGCACGTGGCGTCGAGGCAGAGTTGAGAACTCGTGCGATGATGGGCTGCTCGATGAGGTCTCTGGGTCTGGGTCTGGGTCTGAGGCTAGGTGGACGGGGATTGGGGTGGGGGGGATGAAATGGTCTGGTTCTGTGGGGGAGGATGGTGGAGAGCGGTTTGTGGTTGTGGTTCTGGATGATGGTTGGTTTTCTGGCGCGTGGTTGTTGCTGGTGTTGTTACGTCGTCTCCTCTTCCTTCTCGGCGCAGGTTCAATCCGTACGATCCGCTTGTTATTCGTCCGCCGGGAACGCAAGCAGCAAAGACGAACCAGTGAGTGGATGAACGCTATGGTCGTTAGGAGGAGGGCGAGGACGAAGAGAACGTGGAGGATTGGTGAGACGGGGGTTGAGGTTGTGAGGGCTAGGTCTTGTTGCGGTAAGTTATTAGTCTTCGTCCAAAAGAATGGATTGGTGCTATAATTACAAGTTCCCAAAAGGCCCAGCAGAACGCACGCGAGAATCACGCAAAAGACCCGTTGCACCCCGCTACTATGAGGAGGGCGGCGGGTTTGTTTACGGGGGTGTTTGTGCCGTTTCCAGGCTTTTTGTTGTCGGTCGAGTTGCTTCTGGTGGAAGAACGTTGACAGGGCCGGGGAGGTTAGGTCTGGGTGGTTGTTGGTTGTGAGGGCTCTTGTGGTATCTGTTGGTTGTCCGGATCGATTTGGGGTTTGTTGATGGCGCCAGGGTGGGAATAGGACGCCTGGGATTTCATTTGGTGAGGTTGTTGGCGTTGATGTTGATGTTGATGTTAGGGGGGTTGGTTGAGGGTTTGGGTGGTGAGGATTGTTTGATGAGTTTTTGGCAATTATGGGGCTTGGGAGGATGTAGTTGTCGTATGGTGAGGGGATTGATGACACAGTTGGAGATGAAGCATCGTTGTTGTTATTCTTCCCCAGCATAGACCGACGTAAGAGATCTCGAACATTATCGTGAACACGCGATAATCGTGATGGCAATGCATCGTCGACAATGCCGGTTTCCAGATTTCCAGAGTCAGGTAACGGGCTCCTCATGGTTGGTTGCTGCTACACTCTCAAAGGAGAAGAAGGACAGAACCGAGTCAATCTATGCCAGCGAGATAGAAAAACAGAAAAGCATAAAAGAGAACCACTTCAAAACATATCCACAAACACAGCCATCGAAGGAAACTCCAAAGAGATAAACAAAGAACATACCCATCGCCCAAACAGAAAAGAAAGCCCAATACCTAAGGTACCTTAGGTACCTACCTACCACATGCTCACAACTCACAACCCGTCCCTGCATGACATCCGCCTCCGCAAACCAAACGACAGGTTCCAAACCACCCAATCCCAAGCGAAAAGCAGCAGCGTAACACAGCATCAGACACAAGGGCAAAAACCCGCACAATGCTGCAACACCCCCTCAAAAAAGTGTAACATATCACCCGACGCACCCAAAAAAACGCAATCCACACCCACACTCTCAAACCAACGCCAGCCAATAAACGCCGCTCGCAAGCTACTACAAGAGACGTCTGCTAGTCTGCTAAGCAAGTAAGCTCGCCGGTCCGATTTGTGGCAGATGCCTGTGGCAGAAGCTGGAAGGTCGCAAAGTGATGGTGTGGTGATGTTGCTGCGGGAATCTGAAACGGGCTTGGGGCCAGCGGGTTGGGCTGGGGCTTTGTGGCCAATGGATGCGGGTGACAGGGGCTGGGCTGCTGCGTGGAGGATTCGGCTGGGGACTGGATCTTCTTGGTATGTATGGCTGTATGGGTAGTTTGTGGTTTGGGGGGGGTTTTGTTTGGTTGGAGGGATGGGTGAATGGGTGGGTAGGTGTGGTTTTTGGTGGCGAAATGGGGGGTTTGTGGTCAGTCGTTAGGCAATGTATATGTATATGTATATGCATCTATTTATCTATTTGTGGTAAGAGTTGCTTAGGGGGGATGGATGAATGGATGGGTTCGGGTGGCAATGGGGACATGATGGTCCGGTGTTAGGCAATAATGTATATGTAGGTGTATATGTATACATTCATTTGTCTATTTGTGGTAAGAATTGTGCTTTAGCTTGTGATCGATGCATTGCGACATTGGGGCGATTTGATATTGCGACCAGACGGTACATATGAAGGGGATGTAGTGTTACGGCGATGTAACCAACTAACGCGAACAAATGTTCATACAATGGCGTTCATACGAATGCCGCAATGATGCAAGATTGAAGCGATGATCAGCAATTTATAGTGAATTTCGTAACAAAGAAGAAGTGTGAAGAGAGAAAGACCGATGGTCTGTTGGTATATACACTAGAAATTAACTAATAAGAAAGGAAAAAGTATATAAAGATATATTCCGAAGGGTGAGAGCACCTCAGTCGGTTCAGTCAAGAAGAAAGGTATAAACGAAATATTGGTAGTCATGAAACTGGCGCAAGAGGCACCAAACTTGGGAATTGAATTCCCTCTAGCACTTCCCATGCTAGACGCAAGAGCGTTGATCATCATCTGCCACTTAGGCAAAGTCCGCCAGAATCTCCTCAACGCTGGGCTCGCTGTCTTCGGTGGGCTCACCGCCCTCAGAGGAAGAAGGCTTGACCATCTCGGGGGAGAACTCCTCGTGCTGCTCGGTGATGGCTCTGCCCATCAGACCGGCGAGAGGGCTGGCGGGGGCACTGGAGGACTCGGCGGGGGCGTCCTCGCTCTTGGAGGCGGAGGCGGAGGGGGCCTCGCTCTTGGACTCGGTGGGGGCTTCAGGCTTCTTGCCCATCAGACCGGCGAGAGGGAACTTCTCCTCGTCTTCAGACTCAGGCTTAGCAGCAGGCTCAGACTCGGGCTTGGTGGCGTTCTTCTCCGGGGTCTCGGGCTTCTTGCCGAAGAGGGCAGCGAAGGGGGAGGACTCCTCAGACTCAGGCTTCTGCTCCTCAGACTTGGGCTCAGTCTCGGGCTTGGTGGCGTTCTTCTCGCCTTCAGGCTTCATGCCGAAGAGAGAAGCGAGAGGAGACTCGTCCTCAGACTCGGGCTTCTCGGACTTGGGCTCAGTCTCAGGCTTGGTGGCGTTCTTCTCGGCGCCCTCGGGCTTCTTGCCAAAGAGAGCAGCGAAGGGGGAAGACTCCTCGGACTTCTCCTCAGGCTTCTCCTCAGGAGCGCCACCAGTAGGGGCAGCAGCGGCGTGGGAAGGCTTGGAGGGAGCAGAAGAGGGAGCGGCGGCGGGGATATCCTGCTTGCGCTGAAGGGGGACGAGAAGACCGTCAAGAGGGCTGCCACCAGCGGGCTTCTTGCCCTCAGGCTTGGCCGGGGCGTCAGTCTTGAAGACGGGCTTGTTGGTCCTGGACATGCGGGCATCAGTGCGGTCGGCACCCCTGAAAGCCTCGGAGGGCTGAGCAGGGTGGCCAGTGGGCTGAGCAACACCCTGGGGCTGGGCGGGGGCGAAGCCAGAAGGAGCAGCGAAGCCTTGGTCATGGGCGACGGGGACACCGGATGGCTGGGCAACGCCCTCGGGCTGGCTGAAGCGAGAGTCGAAGCGGTCACCCTCCTCGAAGGCCTCGCGCTTGATAGGAAGGCCGCCGATGGGGAGCTTGTCGAGCTTGGACAGGTGCTTGTTGATGCCGTAGTAGCCGTCGCTAGCAGTACCGGAGGGTTGAGCAGAAGAGGTGGTGTTGGTGGTGACCTTCTTTGTGTCATCAGCGGGAGCAGCAGACTTCTCGTCCTCGGCCTGGCGCTTGACCGGGAGGCCACCGACGGGAAGGGCACCGAGAAGGCCAGAGAGCTTGTCGGTAGGAGAGCTGGAGTCCGCAGCGGGGGCGGTCTCGTTCTTGGGAGTGGCGGCCTCAGTCTCGTTCTTGGGAGCAACAGGCTCGGTCTCGTTCTTTGCGGGGATGGCAGTCTCGTTCTTCTCCTTGCTCTCACCGCCCATCAGCTTCTTGAAGTCGAAGTTCTTGAAGATCTCGTGGGTGGGAAGCTCGTCAGTCTTGAGGGCCTCGTCAGAGGTCTCGTTCTTGGGAGCAGCAGCGGTAGCGTTGGAGGGCTTGGGCTCCTCGTCCTCCTTGGCAGAGCCCATCAGCTTCTTGAAGTCAAAGAGGCCGTGGGTGGGGAGTTCGTCAGTCTTGAGGGCATCTTCGGAGGTCTCGTTCTTGGGAGCGGCAGGGGCAGCAGGCTCTTCAGAAGTGGCTTTGGTAGGAGCCTTGGGCTCCTCGACCTCCTCGTCATCGAATGAGAAGTCATCAAGTTCATCCTCAGATTCTTCAGGGTGAGTAGACGGAGCAGTCTCGTTGGTCTTGGGCTTAGGCTTGAAGGAGTCGATGTAAGCTTCGAGCTTGGCATCTTGGTCCGCCTCATCGTAGTCGCCGTCAGCAGTGAAGGTCTCGAGGTAGGCATCGAGGGGGTCCTTGGGCTCAGCAGCGGCCTTGCGGTCCTGCTCCTCAGTGAACTCGCGGAAAGAGGGCTGGCCAGCAGGGACACCAGTGGGCTCAGCTGCCTGACGGCGAGCCTTAGGGAGGCCGGGGATCTCAGGGAGATCTCCAATGATACCAGAAGCAGAAGAGCTTGATGAAGATTCCTCTTCCTCTTCCTCCTCCTGTCTGCGAGCGAGCTTTGTGATCTCAGCGGGCTTGGGCAGACCTCCGAGGACACTGCTGGGAGAGGCAGCGTCTTTGCGGGCAAGCAAAGAGGGGCGAGCAACCTTGGTGCTCAAGTCAGTAAACTTGGGAGCGGGAACTGCAGCCGCGCCAGCGGCGAGCAGGGAAACGAGTGTGGTGAGATGCATTGTGTCGATCTCAGACGTGATAGAACAAGAAACAAAGAACGAATGGCAAGCTGAGCTCGATGGGATGGGATGAGGAGAGAAAGAAGATACTGATACTTGCGAGAATGATTTTTACTTATGCTGTCCGTAAGCTTGCATGCAAGACAGTCCCCTAAGACAAGCATAACAGTGTGTATTTGCTTGAACGTCTAACGATCTGCGCCGTTGACGTGAACAAATTGGCATGTTGGAGGTGAAGGGCAAGCGGAGCGTGGAGTTGGGTCAAGTTGTGTGAGGGAGATGTGCTGATATAGGAAGAGCGTTGCATAACAGCGACGCGGGCCGAGATTGAAAGTCAACAGTGCAGGTCCGACAGGACTGGTGACAGGCACAGGATGGATCAAAGCTTAACAGGCGGTGCCGCAGAATGTCTGACGGGTGTAGAGTAGTAATGTCGAGTGAACACACGCCGTGATTATGGCATCGGCATACAGATGAATCCAATCTCGTGCACCGGGGCTGCCGTGTCGTGCTCCGGTAGACATGCCAGCGACTGTGAAACTGACGGCGGACGCTCCACTGTGATTGAGGCATCGAAGTTGTTTCCTGGACGTGCTGAAGTGATATGCAATGGTAATTCGCCTCGTAAGGCAGACCTGTCGCGTGCGAATGTTGATCTCGCGGATAGAAAGTGCGAGATTGGCTCGGAACCATCAACGTATCTTCAGTACCATGGCGGGTCAGGATTGCAATGATGGAGCTGACATTTGCTTGTATTAGGAGTGGCAAGACGACGATGGAGGTCGTCGATATTCTTTTGCCTGTATGTACATGTGTGAGTGTCTTGGAGATGGAGGTGTAGGCGCGGAGGCGAGCAAGCTGATGCTCTGTGAGTCTGTGCTTCGAGGCAGACGCGATCTCTTCTCTCTGGGGACGGACGGACTGCCAACAACGACGACGCGAGCAGCCTGTTACTGTCAACATACACACGGCGTTGAAGCGATTGAAATAAATACATCGATGTCACATCACGTGCCTGTCCAACACACTCCATTCATTCACTTCACTTCATTTCACTTCCTCTATGCCCAGAGTGCTGCTTCAGCGGTGATGCTTGTCCTTCCCAGCCAATCATACACCAGCCAGACGAGTGGAGTCAGCTGGTCAGCACTTTGCGATCATCGCATCATTGGACGGGGGTGTTGACGTCGATGTTCTCTACATCCGGCCCAGCCTCCAGCATGCTCGATGCAACTATACGCACTTCGCGTTGTTTGCGTGCAGCAAGAGCTAGCTAGCATCATCATCATTAGGACTCCCGTGTAAGCTCTCTTTCTTCCCCTCCCTCCCTCCCTCCCTTCCTCCTTCCTTCTCGCCAACCACCACCTTCATGTTCCCTTCGTTCCGTCAAGCTACATCAACCCTCCTCCGTCAACCCATACCAAAGCAAGCAATACACCTTCAGCTCTCACGCCGAGCCCGCTTTTCCCAATTGACCAGGACAATGGCGTCCGAATTCAAGCTCAAGGGCTTGACCAGCATCGACCTGAAGAATGGACAAAAGCAAGAGTTTGAGGTTGAAGGCATCGAGGGCGGCAAAGTGCTGCTGGTCAAGGCCCAGGATGGCATCCACGCAATGTCACCGAACTGTACTCACTACGGAGCTCCCATGGTCAAAGGCGTTGTAACGGGCGACGGACGTATCACTTGCCCATGGCACGGTGCCTGCTTCAAGATCTCAACTGGTGATGTCGAGGATGCACCAGCACTCGACCCTCTGGCCAAGTTCAAGGTTGTGGAAAAGGATGGTGCCGTCTTCATCTCTGGAGACGAGTCTGCTCTCAAGGCTGGAAGGAGAAAGTTGAACATCAAGTGCTCTGCCAAATCCCAGGACAATGTTGTCATCGTCGGCGGCGGTAGTGGTGCCCTCGGTGCCATTGAAGGCCTGCGTGCTGGTGGCTACTCTGGAAAGATCACCGTCATCTCCTCCGAACCCTACCAGCCTATCGACCGTACCAAGCTTTCCAAGGCTCTCATCACCGATCTGTCCAAGATTGCCTGGAGGAGCCCTGACTTCTACAAGGAGGGCGATGTCGAACTTGTGACCGGAAAGTCTGTCAAATCGGTTGACTTTAAGAGCAAGAGTGTCACATCCGACGATGGCAAGTCTTACAAATACTCCAAGCTCATTCTTGCATCTGGAGGCGTCGCCAAGTACCTTCCGATGGAGGGTCTGAAGGGTGACCTCAAGAACGTCTTCGTCATCCGCGCACTCGCAGACGCCCAAGCAATCATGAACGCTGCTGGCCAGGATGGAGGCAAGAAGATCGTCATCATTGGCAGCAGCTTCATCGGTATGGAAGTCGGCAACGCACTCGCTGGCATGAAGCACGACGTCACCATCGTCGGCATGGAAGAAGAACCCATGCAAGCCGTCATGGGCAAGAAGATCGGCAACATCTTCCGCAAGCTCCTCGAGAAAAACGGCGCGAAATTCAAGCTCAGCGCCTCAGTCGAGAAAGGCACACCCAGCAACTCTGACAGCAGCAAAATCGGCGCCGTCCAGCTCAAAGACGGCACCTCTCTCGAAGCAGACCTCGTAGTCGAAGGCGTCGGCATCCGTCCCTCCACCGATTACCTCCAAGAAAACCCCTCCGTCAGCCTCGAAAAAGACGGCTCCCTTCTCGTCGACGAGAAGTTCTCCATCCCCAACGTCCCCGACGCCTTCGCCATCGGCGACATCGCTACCTTCCCCTACCACGGCCCCAGCGGCGCCGGCAAACCCGTGCGCATCGAGCACTGGGACGTGGCTCAGAACGCCGGCCGCAGCGTAGCCCTCACCATCAACTCCAACGGCGCGGAGCGCAAATCTTTCATCCCCGTTTTTTGGTCCGCGCCTGGCGCACAGGTCCGCTACTGCGGCAACACTCCGCACGGATGGGACGATGTTATCGTCCACGGTGAGACGGATGTCAGTGAGGGTAAGCAGAGTTGGACTGCTTATTATACTAAGGGCGAGGAGGTTGTTGCTGTTGCTAGCATGATGCGTGATCCTTACATGACTCAGAGCGCGGAGCTGATGAGGAGGGGTAAGATGCCTAGTAAGATTGATTTGCAGAAGGGTGTGGAGATTCTGGATATTAGCATCCCGAGTGATGTGAAGATTTGAGGGAGGTCTCTAATTCTTGATCGATTATGAAGGAGAGATGGAGAGGGAAAGGGCAGTAATGACAAACGAACGCAAACGTATACGTATGATATTGATGGAATATTGAGAACTCCAGTCACTATAAGTTTCTTTGTTCTTGAATCTCCGACACCTGGGGATTATCTCTCAGCATCGCGGTCGGCCCCTGCTTTCTCCATGGACCCCATGGCTGACCACTCATCCAGTCAACATCCTCGTCTCCCGCAGAGTCCATTGAAAGACCCAACTACATCCTAGTATACATGTCCGTCCAAACGAAGAGGACACCAAACAAATACAGTCTTCTCTTCCATTCCCGATTTGCCTTCACTCTTCCCCTTTCACCCTCTTCACACACATCCTTCCCAGCCCCACAAACATGCATTCACACACGGTCTCTGTCCGCCTAGCAAAGTATCATTTCCTTGTCTCCTACACAGATATTTAAATACACGCATACATATGTCACCGGCTTCACCTCCTCACTCCTCCACCCCTCTACAAACACAGACTCCCCATCACAAGGTAACACTAATCAAAATGCCAAACCAACCACAACCCCAGAAACCGCTCTCCCGCTTCAAATAATCCACCAAAGCAAAGTTGAGGTCCATCCTCCCTTTCACTCACGGACCCAATGAATCTACAAAAGTAGCAGCACAACGCGGAGGAGTTGGACGATACGAAGGACCTGAAAAAGCAGCGCTAGTCAACCGCGTCCAGGCCCTCGAAGCTCACATCGACCAGTTAGATGTGACTTGTGCGGGTTTGCTGAAGGACTTGAAGGGGTTTGAGGAGAGACTTAAGAAGTTGGAGAAGGAGGATTCTGGTGCACGCGTTTCTCCCACGGCTTTCAGCGATTCTCTGGATCGCTGGAATGATAGGTATAATAAGTTGGAGGGGAGGTTGAATGGGAGCATTGAGAAGTTGGACAGGCTGAGGAAGACTTTCCCTTCCGCTTTTGAGGATGATGCTGGCCACGATGCTACCGCTGGTGGTCCCTCTGGACGATCCGGCAAGAGTCTCGAACATTCGAAGGACGTATCCGACAAGTCCGCTTCTGCTGAGGATATCAAGAGGCTTGATGAGAAAATCCAGCGGTGTGGGTGTAGTTTCGGACAGGTGCATGGGGATCTTGGGAGGCTGAGGGAAAGCGTGGATCACAGAGTCAGGGCTTTGGCGGGTGATGTGGCGGTATTGCAGAGGAGGGTGGGCGATGCTGCGTTGGGTTTGGGGGGAAGGTGGGTGAGGATGAAGAAGTGTTTAGGAAGGGGGCGAGGAGGAGGGGGGGTTGGCTAGGGTTGGGAGGGATGGCGATGAGAGCGATGATGATTCTGAGGGTGGGGAGAGTGATGAGGGCGGTGAGCACGGTGGTGGTGGTGGTAATGGGGGTGATGAGGGTTCTGCTTAGGGAGAGGCTGAGATATTGTGAAGGGATTGGTGGTGTCTAAGATCAGCAAGGCGGAAATTTATGGAGTCTACTTGATTCCGCAGATGGAAATTCGGAGTCAAAGGTATTTGAGTGGTATCTGGCTATGAGATGCTGGCTCAATGCGAACCTCTTTTCTCATTAACTATGCATTTTTATTTAGACGAGGTCAGTTAAGATACAGCAGTCAATGCGCTTGTCATGTGATTTTTCCACCTACACATTGGTTCCAGGTGTCGAGTGAATCGTTTCTATCGTTGATTGAGCCTTCATGTAATATCCACTGTACTCTTTAATGTAAATAATTTTGGTTGGTATTGTGGGTTGGTCACACGTGCTTCGCTTGGGTTGCTTGATCTAGTAACTGTACCTACGACATCAATGCCCATCGTCATGAACCTTGCATAGCAAATCGCCCATAAATCCGCCAAAAATTGCTCCAACATTTTCAGAACATCACAAATGACTAAATTAAGCTGTT
Organism: Cladosporium sp. MBC 237; assembly: GCA_030772445.1. Taxonomy (NCBI): domain Eukaryota; kingdom Fungi; phylum Ascomycota; class Dothideomycetes; order Cladosporiales; family Cladosporiaceae; genus Cladosporium; species Cladosporium sp. MBC 237. The sequence goes on along the minus strand of JAPHCH010000007.1, from coordinate 32,409 downwards.
TGACGCACTTCAACTCTAAATCGGTGGTGTTGTAGCTGGAGTACTGTAGGGTGACAGACCCCAACCCTAACCCTAAAATTTGACATGTTTTCACCTCCACCTCGATCAAATTAGAACGACAGGATACAATAGTCATCATTGCGACACATATATTACCTAGAACACCGTGTATCCAGTAACTTTTCAAGGTCTCCGTTTGCCGAATCGATCTCATTGTTGCATGAGCAGAAGAGTGTATCTTTCGTTGGTGTCACCTTATTGTCTCAGATATCGTCGAAAGCAGATATCTCTCCAAGAGGCTGAGACAAACAAGACCCTGACAAGATCACGATTGAACAAAGACGATGCATAGGTTACTCATGTCGAAGATGCGATCTCAGCACGATATGAAGCTGTCTCGCGCTAGCAAACATCACCTGTGATAGATATAATCGATCTGCGACAATGATCAGTGATGGCACTTCTTTCGCCAGTACCACCCAGTACGCGCATCAGTAGTAATGACAGCGTCACAAGCCATATCAGCTCTAATCGAAGCACCAGCACCACAAGTAATACGAAAATGCCATTCCGATTCTGGACAAAGCGTTCCGAGCACGATTCACTAGCAGCCAGAGTCCTCAAGATCGAACGAGAACGCGAAAACGATCCAGCCAAACTCACCAACGAAGCGCATAGAGTTTGCAACCAGCTAATGAACAACCCCAAACCCGGACAAACAGTCGTCTTCCTCGACCGGAGAGAAAGACGTATATCGGCCGCGTTGAAACTGCCGAGAGAGGACGTGAACGCACTCAAGCAGACGAGATGGACAGCGGACAGCTCGCCTGAGGAGTCTGGAGGCCCCCAACAGTCCCAGAGACGAGAGGATACCGCCTCGCATTATCCAGAGAATGAAAGGTCAGAGGAGGTGTTGCCAGAGCTGCCGTTCACTTTTACGGAGCCTGCTAGAGGTGGTAGTGGTCGTACAGCGCTTGATCCGAGAGGTTTGCACCAGTATTCTTCTGAGGAGTCTGCGCTGGGGACGTCGCGACAATTGCATGTGCAGTTTGCTGGCCCTTCGAAACCGGTTAGCACCGACCAGTATGATTGCAAGGATGCCTCGAGTGCAACTTTCCGGGGACGTTTTCGCAATCAAAGCTATCCAAGGAAGAGATCCTGCATTGATTAGAAGGATGTTGGCTGCTGGGGATAGCCTATGCTTCGGAGGGCAGAAGAAGGGGAAGTGTGATGGACGTATGCATGTGTCTGGCCACAAAACACACGAACACCCGAATGAAAGGTAGGAGGGCGCCGCATCAGCGTAGACACCGGCCATGTCCATATTATGACAGATTGGATTGGGAATGTGAAAACGTCCATCCCCATGAAATATCCATAGCAAGTCCATTAAGAATCTGAACTAAACAAACCGGGTATCTTCCCAAAACTCCAAAAAGCGCCTTCAAGGAAACTCCTACAGTCACAATCAAGGGTCGACCGTTCCTCCAGAAGCCTCCAAAACAGTCCTCACATCGTCCTTCATATCAGGAATGGCACTCATCATCTCCCTTCCCAGAATATCCCGGAAATCCGCGAAAGCCTGCGCTCTTCCCTTTTGCAACTGGTTGTACTGCATAACGAGCTCTACTATCTGTCGCTTGTAGACATCTGGATTGCGCTTCTCTTCGACGTACTGGATGAGGTCTATTGGGACAGTGGTCGGGAGACGACGGGAGGTCTTGGTGAGTTCTTGCAGGTTTTGTAGGAGTTGTTTGATCTCGGTGCTCATCGCTTCTTGCGTGCTAGAGCCTTGATAATCGTGCGCTTGGACGAGGAGCACGTAAAGGTTTGTGATGATCTGGCGAAGGTGCCCTGTTGGTTTTGTCAGAATAGGCCGAGGACTGCTTGTGATTGGGGAAATCGCATACTATCAACGTCTGCCGGAGTGGCATCCATTGTAGGAGCTGCCATGATCGATATGGTTCAAGCAGTAGCAAGATTTGGTATTTGTCGGGGAACAAGGTAAGTCAATAAGAACGAGCAACTGAGCACCTTGAGATGCTCGGCTCGGCTGAAAGTGCCTGAGGCACCACAACCTTATTTTTGAGCGCGCCTTCCCCACGCCGTCGTCATATCTTCAGAATTCACTCCAAGTCTTTCGTGGACAAAGCATTCACTACGGCACCAGACCCTTCAACACTCCACCACATCGGCGTTACACGTCGCGCATACATCTTACGATCGGCTTTGGAGCCTTTGGAAGAAGGACTTAATACTACCCGCATCATATAACCCGCGCGGGGAACGCACATCTGCCCGTCATGGCGACCACCGTGGACAAGGTATGCTTCAGCGACACAGACCGGCCAGAAATGTACAGGGACTAACAAAAAGGCGACCAGATCAAGCAAATCGAAGATGAGATGGCCAAGACGCAGAAGAACAAGGCCACGTCCTTTCACTTGGGTCAACTGAAGGCGAAGCTCTCGAAGCTGAAGAAAGAGTTGCTCACCCCCACCAGCAGCGGCGGAGGTGGTGGTGCAGGTTTCGATGTTGCGCGTACGGGTGTAGCGTCTGTTGGGTTTATCGGCTTCCCTTCAGTTGGAAAATCAACACTTATGTCCCGGTTGACTGGTCAGCACTCCGAGGCGGCGGCATACGAGTTCACAACCTTGACCACGGTCCCTGGTCAGATTATCTACAACGGAGCCAAGATTCAGATTCTGGATTTGCCTGGTATTATTCAGGGTGCAAAGGACGGCAAGGGTAGAGGTCGTCAGGTCATTGCTGTGGCCAAGACATGTCACTTGATCTTCATCGTCCTGGACGTGAACAAACCTTTGACCGACAAGGCGGTCATTGAGAACGAATTGGAGGGCTTCGGTATCCGCGTCAACAAGTCACCCCCCAACATCAAGATCACAAAGAAGGACAAGGGCGGTATCTCAATCACCACCACCCAGGCCCTTACCCACATCGAGCCCGACGAGATCAAGGCTGTGCTCAACGAATACCGCATGGCCAACTGCGATGTCGCCATCCGTTGCGATGCCACCGTGGACGACCTGATCGACGTTATCGAAGCGAAGAGCAGATCTTACATCCCTGTTGTTTACGCTCTGAACAAGATCGATGCCATTTCCATCGAAGAGCTCGACCTCCTTTACCGCATTCCCAACGCATGTCCCATCAGCAGTGAGCACGGCTGGAACGTAGACGAACTGATGGAGCAAATGTGGGAGAAACTGAAGCTTGTGCGAGTCTACACTAAGCCCAAGGGCAAGATGCCTGACTACACCGCGCCAGTCGTGCTGAGGAGCACCGCGTCAACAGTTGAGGATTTCTGTAACGCCATCCACAAGACCATTGTGGACCAGTTCAAGGTGGCAATTGTGTACGGAAAGAGTGTCAAGCACCAGCCGCAAAGGGTCGGTCTGTCGCATGTGTTGGAGGATGAGGATGTTCTTACGATTATCAAGAAATGAGCAAACGAAAGAAAGGCAGGGGCGTCGCAAGGCGTCATTCTCGTATTACCACCAAATGAATCGATCTCGCGGCTTGCGTTGCACACAACCTGTAACAGTTACATGACTCCTGAGAAACTTCGGTTACCTCCGAGTAACAGTTTCACATAAAGCACAGCTAACGATGCGCACCCGACTTCCCCCTTCCCCCTTGTCCCTCATCAATAATGCCCTGAGAAATAACCTGGTGGCATAAGAGCAAACGCTCCGTCAACACAGCCCTCGCTGTCCCCGTGGAACAAAATTGGACATTAGCGAGGGAGTGCCCGCGGCTCCAGAACCCGGCCTGCCCTCTTCAATACCTGATTATGCCTTCCTATAGCCGTCACAATAATCGAACTTATGAGATAAAAGCAGATTAAAACAAAAAAAGGCGACCAGGAACGTCGGACCAGAACTTCCGCCTCGCGAGAGCGCTAAGGAGCGCGGCAAACCCGGCGCAACGGCGCTGCGCATCGCCGAGATCGCTTAGGAGTCGCCAAAACGGAGATGGGAGACAGGCCGATCTCTTGTTCCTTTAGATGAGAGATCCTTGGGACAACGACTGCTGCTTAAGGCAAAGTGCTAGGCGAGCTAGTGTCGTCTTTTGCAGATTCACACAGCCCGGTAGCTAGCTCGGCTGGAAGCGTATGGATGGCGGGAGGCTTTTGCGGCGTTTTCACACTTTGAATCCTGAGCCCGCGGAGCGCGGACCGCTGGCACTTATCTAAGAATGGGCGCAAATGCTTGTCATAATGCGTGCTGCCCTTGCCTTTAAGATGCTGGATTCGTGAGATTGCGTGTACAAAGGAGAGGTGGTCTTTTTGTTGAAATCACAGCCTCTTTCTTTTCGTATTCGATTGTCGATATACGAATTGCATGTGGACGGTGTCTTGGTATGGCGGGATGTAGGGCTTACCTGACATCGCTATAGATTAGATGCAGGTACAGTACATGTGGGAGCCAGACTGCTGGAAAAGCAGCAGCATGGCACTCTCTGAGCATCTCGAAAGTGAAGACGGGAAAGTTTTTCTCTATCGTTTCTGGTTTCTCTCGGATAGCTTTAGTCGAAACTCTGCTTCGTCTGAGCCGCCCATGGTCCTCCCCCCATTCAAGCGCGCGTGGCAAGTGCCAAAGTTTGACAGCCACGGCGTCCCCTAAAGCCATGGCATTCCTGCGATATAGGCTGCGATATAGGACGAAGCAAAGAGTTGCAGAATTGCACGTGTCGCAGAAGTTCTCGAACGCCTAGGCCGAAGCGTATCCGAAACCTTGGTTCCTGGACCCTGCGGAGTACGTCACCTGTGGTATTATATGAGTGCTGATGCCGACATCCGTAAAACAGCCTACTCATGCAGGGATGGGGATTTTTGCTCGTCCTCCGTTGGATTGTGCACTTCGAGACAACTGCTGTAAGTGGTGCGATCCCCAGCACCTGTTGCAGATTCAACGGTGGTGCAGAGATCGAGGCGATGCGCACCAATGATGAGTAGGTGCTATGTGGCTCCTGTCGTTCTCAATACCTCCTACCTCGTCGCGAGGGCTTTGTGTATCAGTGGGGTTTAGGATGATCATTTTGCTGACTCGACATTTCGCATATCAGAACTAGTGTAGCCAGCGAGCCAGCCCCACGAAGTGTCCAAATCCCACGTCCGGCAGTCGATCATGCTTGCCATAACTTACCTCCTACGAAATTGATGGGTCCACCTCATACTATCGGCTGACTTAATTCCGGGGGCTGTATTGTCAACGACTCGTGGCAGCCAGAGCAAGTGAGGTTGGTGCTGTTCAGGCATAATATGCGCCCCTTCAGGGTCGCTTCACAATAGACCCTGTGGTTTGAGGCGGCTTTCCAGACAGGAAACGTCTTCCGGGCTCATGGCGGAGTAACGACAGGGACATGCAGGTTGCATGAATCAATCGTGTGGGAATAATTGAGGCGCGCGAGTAGTGCCTGTCAGTCTGACCGAATTCACTTGCAATTATGTGCGTGATCCCTGTATCGTACTTTGAGGTTATCTCGATGCACAGTAATTAGATCGATTTTCCGGGCTCACGGTAACAGCACATTGGCCTTAGGGACAGTTGGGCCGCGACACGGAGGTATGCTTTCGAGATTGGCGGCATTTCGAACGGCACATACCATATACCAGATAGTCACATGAAACGTAGCCTCCTAAAACAGACGCCCGGGATGATAGCACTTGCCTGTTCGTTCGAAAACCTTCTCTTACCGTTTTTTATTGGCGCGCAAGAGCGCGAATTGAGCAGATGAATGATGTTGCTTCCGATCATCCCCACCGCCGGGTCTATTAGCAGATACACTTCGGAAGGTAACTCCGCACTAGTGGACCCGGTTTGTGGAGTGGCATCTTTGGCAACAGAGCGCTAGCGAAAAACGTCTCCAGCAACGGTTGGCGCGAAGCGTGAAGCCCTGCTAAGGTCGTGCTTCGGATGGCACAGCCGAGTCCAAATGGTCCCGAACCAGAAGTAAGTGCATGCAAGATCCAGAGGCCGTTATACCTGTTTGTTGTGTATCGATGGTACGGTACCGAGATATCTTTTAGGATCGAGTCCGTTCTCCATCACCACGCAATCTCCCATATCGAGATATGATGGTTGGCGCTGCACGAGAAACCGAGTAATGTGCCTATCCAGATACTCGGAACTCTGCGGAGTGCGTGATACCTCCCAGCTGATCAGAAAGCGATCGTAGATGGGTGGAGGGCTGGGTACAGGAGGTCTACTATAGCGTCATTTGTGGATGAGGCAACATCCAGCCGGTGTCCTGGGAGTGATCGGGGACGATTTGATCACAGCAGTACCGCACTGCCTGGTCGGCGGCATCGCTGACCGCTGGCATAGGGTTTACCCAGCTAAGAAGCAGTGCTTAACAATTATCAGACGATGTCAGGCATATAGGACGATATAGTCGAGAGTATTGTTGAGGGTTCGGTCAGTTGCAGAAGCTTGCCTGGCCGTATGTGCTGTGAGAAAATTACCTACGCTCGCGAAGCGACAACACCGACTCCCACCAGCCACTTCCTCAACTTCCACATAGCGTACCTCCTACAGCCATTACGACGACAGTCTATCTTCGTCAGCATTAGACTAGCGACATGTTGCAAATTGATCATTGGCCAGTCGGCCGTACAGTCGTCGACTCGCCAATCGCGGCGGATTCCCGTCTCCACAGTCGTTTTTTCGTCCGATCCCTGTGCGGTGTCTCATCATCATGGTCTCTATCTACTGGCACCAAGCGACCGTTAGGCGAGTGGGCCACGATGATCACGCACGAGACAAATTCATCAGCAGCTCTGCCTCACTATACTACTCCAGGCACTGGTAGGCATATGGTCCGCTGCTTACGACCAGGGATATGCGTCTCAGGCGGATCAAGGCATCCAGGACCCGCCGGTCATGCCCGATGCGGACGTCGAGATGAATGGCGCTCGCAAATAGCACGACGACGTGGCTGTCAAGTGCCGCCAATGGCCACGAGCTGCCCCTGGGCATGGACGAATGCGGGCATTCGTCGCAGTGCGAGACAGCACTCAGCATGTTCGCCATGTCAGCAGCGCTGCAGTTGAGCTGGTCGCAGCGACGACGGGTTGGATAAAGCACCCCGTCATATCGCAGAGCGAGTCCTCCGCACGGCCATTGGAGGTGTCGCGCAGGGCTAACGTTGGGCTATGCGGAGGATGATCGCCTAGGCTTGTGGGCGGGCCCAGCGCCACAGCGTCCAATTCGCTGGCCACCCGGTCTGTGTTGCGGTCGCAGAAGACTTGCTCTACCGTACAGTAGTGCGTGGGACCGGGCTACTGCTGCACAGAGCGGCTGCGTACATCTAGTGGACGGTAGCAAGGCGCGGTAGGAGTCAGTGCAAGCGTATTAGTGAGCGCTGTGAGTGCGCTCCAAGCTCGCTGGCTCCCTCACTTACAGCCAGTCCCTTCCGGCTAGTGCCAGGCGTTTGGTCAGTCAACAACGAGGCTGCATGCTCACGGCCGGCCTGCCCACAACGTCTGGTCGTGCGCTAGACCACCACTGATGCCCTGGCGTTCTGCGTATGCCTGCTGCTCTGCCCTGCTCTGCCCTGTCCGGTCTCATCCTGGACCTGCACCGCGAAAGGGCACCTGGCTCCGGCTCTATTGACACACTCGACAACTGCCTGTGCCCAATCTCCCCACGCTGCCTGTCCCTCCACTACGCACCATACCTATCAGGACCCATATTGGCTCCTAGCGTCAGAGCGTGCTCCCTACCCTGCAACCGGAGCCTGTGGCTGCCCTGCCCTTGTCTGCTGCCCTCAGCCGTGGCCTCACGCCGCCGTCGCCGCCGCCCACTTGGGAAATGCAGCCAGCCAGCATGGATGGTGCCCACGCTGCCATGCCCTGCCTGGCCCCCGCCGTCTTCCTTCTCGCTCGTCGCTGACGCCACCCCATAGCGCCAGTCCCAGCGCCCTCTGCGTGCGCCAGACCCTGGCGCAGACCATCTCATCCGTGGTGAACGCTCTTTCCTCGCGCCGAACCGTAGACTCCGTACTGCCCTAGTGCTCCATCACTCCATAGTCTCCGCAACTGGTCTGCCTCGCATGCATCTTAAGCACGCCAATGCCCGTCGTAAGCCAACTCGTCCTGCACCCATCATTCCCTTTCTTGCATATGCGCGCAGGAGGCAGCATGCCTCCCGGTTCCTTCGCCTCCTATTACACTCGCGTGCGCCGTCTGCCATTCCAATCTCGGATCTGCCCTGCAGCCTTTGTCCTTACCGTTTAAGCCGCTGATCCCACACCCAAGCCGCCGTACAAGGTTGCACCTACATACATTCGTTCGATCAACCTTTTGGTCATTTGCGTTCAAGTGCCGCACGAAGCCTCTCTGTGTTTCCGCCACCCGGAACCCCCCCCTACGCACGTCGATGCAACAATGGCAGACGAGAAACATCAGTCAGCCTTCCAGTCGTCGCCGCCTATGACCTGGGGGAGAAGTCCACATCTCTATCCTCATTCGCATCATGGTACTCCAGCACAGGAGTATTCCAACTTCAACTTCGGCTCGCCGCAAATATCTTTACCTAACAGCACTTTCGAAAGCACAATGTCCCAACGACCAATCCATCAGCAATTGCAGCCCTTGGTGATGCCACAATGGCCATCAATGCTAAACAGTCAATCGCATTCGACCTTTCAACCCACCTATCCTCAGCCTGTGCAACCCATACAGCCGATGGCGTTGGCGCCTCTCCCGACTCCGGTGTCAGCAACGTCGACGAGATCGACATCTACCCCTCGAAAGACTTTGACGGACCTCGATCGAAAAGCCATGTGCCAGTACGCCGAAGACAATCCAACGGCGAAGCAAACTGAAATTGGAGGTTCGTTGCCTCTGACACAATCCGCTAAATTTTGCTAACCCCTAAATAGCGAGATTTGGTGTTGAAAGAAGGTTCGAAAAGATCGCATCTTTACAGTTGGAAAATATTACTGACATCACATGTAGCACGGTCTCAAAGGTTCTCCGACAGAAGGAGAAGTACCTTTTCCAAGACGATGGCAGTCGATCGCCTGCCAAACGACCCAAAGGTCGGTCTCCTGACATTGAACGCGCTCTTGCCGTGTGGGCGAAGAATCAGGTAAGACCATCTTGAACACGAAGGGATTACTTCGAAAAGATTTGCTGATTGCTCTCACAGGAAAAGAAAGGCGTTCCTTTGTCGGATGATTCGATTCGCCAAAAGGCGCAGGCATTTTCTGCGACCTCAAGCAATCCGGATGCCCAGAGCACCCTCAGCACAAGTTGGCTTGAGAAATTCAAGCTGAAGAACAACTTGATGGGTGCCCGTTCTAGAAAGAGCTCGCTTGCCCCTGATGATGCCGACGATGCCTCGTTCACAGCATCGGCCTCGCACACACCCAACAATGCATCGCCGAATTCGCAACAAACCTTAAGCTCGCCTTCTGTAGAAGAACTTCACGGCGTCAACAGCCATGAGAACATGAGCATGGAACGCACAGAAGGTTACACTGACTTTGGCAGAAGTGCACAATACCAGTCACAAAGCCAAACGTCTCTGCACAGTGCCTTTACAGAAGCGCCGTCCTCCTTCTCACCCACCACCCTGAGTCCCACATCCCCTTTCTTCACGCCAGACTCAGCAATATCAGCAAGTCCGTTCATGCCCCAACCCTTACGACAAACTCCCACCGTGCCATCAAACGGCCCTAACGTCAACCACAACACCAACAATGCTTCAGCCAAACCACGAAGCCAAACTTTCCCCCTCCTCGACCACTACATGTCCGATGCAACCATCAATTCCAGCTCCGCGGAACCGCCTACGCCCAAATACGTCGCATCGAACATGCTCGATTCCCCCCTGCAAGACTTCGTCGACCCCCTCCCAAACCTCAACTCCGCAGTCGAAAGCATGCACCACGAAGGAGGCCGACCGCACACCATTGCACCTTCCGACTCAATGCGTCCCCCACCGCTGCCCACGAGCATGTCCGCGCCGCGCTCCATGACTCCTTCGTCCGCCTCGAACCTTTCCGTCACGAGCCCCGAAGAAGCTCGCAAAGCGATGGAAGTCGTCCTGAGTTTCTTCGAGCAGCAGCCAAACGGCTACCTTGACTTACAAGAAAGCATCACCGTCGGCAAGCTGATGGAGAAGCTCAGACTGCAGGCTAGGGCAAACTAATCGCCAGATGAGCTCGTTGGTGTCGAACACCAAATGCCTCGGCTGGCCCAAGCCTTGCCACCCCAGACATTCTGATCCATCATCGTGTCTGTGTAATTTTTGTACAAGGGTTCCTGCCCTTTTGCTTTAATCAGCTTTTATTATCTCGGAACGCATCGTCTCATTTTTCATTTCTTATTATTTCTTGGGATTCTAATCATAGCAGGCGGCGGTGTTCTGATGCAGCATTCATCTCCTTTTTCCCTTTCTCTCCTCTCCTATCTCTTCTCTTTCTTTTTTTTATTACTCACATTTCCTTACAAAAAATCTCCTTGGCTCGGGAATCATCATCGTCATCATCATCATATTTGCCAGGAGAGAAATTCGGGAACGGAAACGGGGACACGACGAAGGAACAACAACATCACATCACACACAAAGCACAAAGGAACGAAACCATTAGGCGGTGGAAGAAGCAATAAGAAATTCCACCCTACGAAAAAACAGGGCATACTCTAAAAAGCATGGAATGAACAAAGGAATGGGAGGATTAAGGAAGTACCCCGCTGCGGCGAGGAGCGACAGGTTACTTACTGGAGAGGGGAAATAGAAAGAGCCATCATGGGCTTAGGAATCGGAATCGGAATTGGAAATGGACCGAATCGTTTGTATTCACTGGAGGACTCTTCGCGAATAACATCAAAAAGAAGGGATTCATCATCGCTGGATGCTGCTCACGCGGCTCGGGTGAAATCTTGGGATTTGGAATTTTTGGATTTTTCTGGTATGGAGGGATTTCTTTTTTTTCTTTTTTTTCTTTTTTTTCTTCGGTTTCGATTTGGGGGAAAAAAGAGGGGCTGAAAGGAGAGAAGGGTCTTTCGGGAGTCGGTTGGGTCGTCCAGGGGCCTTTGCCGTTTTTGGGGAAGTGATGATAATACTTACTTTTCTCAAATCTGTTTCCTAAACGGAGCTCTCAAGGGTTTGGAGCTTGGTTGTTGTACTTTCCTTCGCCCCCCACGTTTTTGACTTGTATCATTCACGTGAAACTCTGCTCATCCGTGATGACTTCGCAAGGGAGAGGGAAACAAGCTTCTTGGCACTCATTCATTCATTGATTCGTTCGCTCATTGCTCCTCGGCTATCTCAGGGAACAAGCGCAAGACTATCAACTCCACAATCTCGACGACAAGGTGCTTATTGAGGTAAGAATCCGCGAACAAGCCCAGCGAATCCTCCACGTCGTCCTGCGCAACAGCAAAGTCTTCCGTCGCGAAGAATTTCGCACGAACGTAAGGCGGCACCACTTCGACGATGGCGCGCGCACACTCACGCCTGATGGCGACGATCTCGTCTTCGGAAGGCGGCACGCGTGCTGGGCCGAGGGCGTTGTCGGGGAAGATGGCGCCGCGTATGGCCTGCAGGGCTGGCGGCAGGAGGGCTGGATTGAGGACGCGGGTGTGGATGGTGTGGGAGAGTAGTCTGGACAAGGTTCAAAAGTAATGGTTAGCGGAAAGAGCATCCTGGGGTGTGAGTGTTTTTTGGGCGGCCTAGGCTGCCATGTGAAAGTGAAGCTATGCGTCTGACATGTAACGTGAGCGCTCGCATATGCGCGTCTGCAGAAGCTTGGGGGTAGGGGGACAAAGAACATGTCGCGAAGGATGCGCAAGGTCGGAGTATGCGTATGTTTTGATTCGTATCCGGAACCGCTCGGGGAAGGCGGGAGTTGTGGTTTTTTTGTTTGAGCCGTGGCTGGGCGATATTATTTGAAATGCGGTAGCGAGCCCTTGTTTTATTGAGTCGCGGCGTTACATCTCTGGCAATATTGATATGATGCGTATCACCCAGGATGTTGACTGCTTGTATGTTGCAAGACCCCGGATCCTTGTCAAGCTCAGAGTTTTTTGGGGGTGGGCCGCACGGAAAGCGTTTCGCCGGCATGGAAGGGAACAGGCGTGAGGGGCCCGTTAGGCCCGAGCCTTGAAGACTACGACTTCAACAACCCGCGCGATGAGAGTCAACCACACCGGTGTCTTCCATGCGATGGTGCGTTGGTGATTTTTTTCGTTGAAGCAATGCTGCCCAACAAAACGAGCCGAAGCTCATGATTTGTTGACGATCCTGGAGCTGGTTGAGCATCCGCTGTGCTGGTGACGAGGTTTCAGGAGCAACGACCGATCAGAGCGTAGCCTTCAAAGTACATGCATCTCGCATAAGCTCCAAGACTGTTGGCTGCGGGGTCGAATTGTGAAGCCATCAGCCGGCTGATGGCAGCCACAGAACAAGCCATGATGCATGCCGATAAGACACGGCTGATCGAGGGGCGGGCCGCCAGGAGATGACATTGGCGGATGCGAAGTCATATGACTTTCAACATATGCGGCTGCCCGTTCGTGCAGACCTGGTGGCTTTTTGGAGGGCGAATGAACATAGCGGATGGCGGCAATGCAGTCCTGAGTGGAGGCCGAGAGGGTCCCGACCGGCGCTATTGTACCAGGTTGCTGCGACGAGGGTGTGTTGATTGAAGAAAGAAACATGTTTGACTTACCTATCCAATCTGCTGTCCGTGTAACACACCTGTCCAGGACCAAACATCGAAAGCCATTGCATCAGCGACAGCATACCCGCAAGCCACGGCATCCGGTCAGGAAGTCGAGTGAGCCGTGACAATGAGGTCCAGATCGCCATCCCGAGTATAGGCGGCTTTTCGGGGGAACGAATGGAGTCGAGGCCATCGTCCTCATTGATAACGTCAGCCCTTGTCGGGTTCTCAGCTTTGGCGTCGTTGGTGCTGATTGATCGCTTTGGTAACGATGAAGCCTGCATGATAGTATCGACCGATGAGCGTAGAAGAAGCCATGCAAGCCATATTGATTGCACTAGAGCCCAGAAACCACTGCTGAATGCGTCTCTTCGACTGCGTCTAGGCTGTTGGATCGACTGGTGAGATGCACCTACATCCTTGGAAAGAAGTCCGAATTGAGCGAGACGATCGGTATTCTCAGGATCGACATGTTGAGGGCGAGGGATCAGGTCGGACCGGATGGTGTAAATGATTTTTGTGACACCTTCCCAGATGAGCCAACTCTCACAAGCCTTGCCGCAGATTCCGTTATGAAATATCATCTCGGACAATATTTCTGATACCAAGACTTGCAGACATGGGTTCTGATGCTCCTCGTATGGCAACAGGAGCGCCAGGGCACGGTTCACCACCATTTGACACCATGCACTTTCGTTCTCCTGTTGGTCGGTCAAAGTATTCGGGGAATTCGGAACTGGCGTTAGTGCATGGTGCGGTCGTAAAGCATGGTATACTGTGCGGCTTGCAGCATTGTTTCCTGAAGATTGCAAGCTTCGTGCAGCGATGCGAACAGCTGTGTCATCATTAGCGTATTGACCAACGTGCTGATATTGATCACAGACTAACCATCGATATGCTCTACCAAGATCGCTGGCAGCTCATCAAAGACAAGACTCTCAAGATCGACTTGTCTTAAGCGTTGCTCCAAGCCACGAGTGCAATGTGCAATGATCTGGACAACGTTGGCAACAAAGTCCTGGTCCGGTGTGATTTTATCGTACCAGCTTTGGACGAAAAGATTCAGGACGACAGCTATGAGAGCGTACAGTTGCAGGTCGACCTCGTTGGAGCTGCTCAGAGGCGGCAGTAATTCATCCAAAGACTTGTCTTCTAGCTTCTCTGAAGAGTCACTGGAGACTCCGGATGAGTTGTATTGTTTGCAGAGAGTACGCTTGATGTAGCTAATAGTGGCCTCGTCTGGAACCTTTATCGGCTGGTCGTTTTGCTGCTTTCTGTCCCGGCCGAGCAAGATCCTGCTTGCCTGACGACCATGGCGGCCGGGTCGCCGAATGCCTTGAGCCATGCTATGATGCGACGACCTTTGGATATATCATGGCCATGCACGTGTACGGCGAAGAGAGTTTGGCAGACTGGAGCCCGGTGCGCAAGAGTCCATGTCACATGGGTCGGCTGTCAGTGGCCGATGTTATGCGATGCGCGAATTGCAGCCTGATGCCTGAGGCCCCTTGGGCGACATAAGCTCCGGGAAGACTTCGGTAAAAGTCGATTGCGTGATTGAGACTTGCCTCTCTCGGAGCGCTCTCGACGACAAAATCGCCTACTACTCCTCGCAAACCCCTGGAAGGGTCTATACCAGTGTCATACTGTTGCCCGCAAGTCTCTGCTTTACCTGACACCCATTGTGCAGCTCGTCGCTGAGTATACCGCTGGTCAAACCGGACACGTAACGCTTTCCCAATCGGGCCCTAGCGGGCCACCCAACAAGACCAAAAAACGCACGTTGCTGGCCTCCAATAATGCTCTCCCTGCCCTTCGCTGCCGGTGGCATGCTTCCTTCACCGCAGCGAACCCTGTGACCTGCTCGGTTCAGCGCCCCGACAAAGCTGACCATAATGGTGTTTGCTTGCGGTAAAGGTCGGCTCAAGACAGTAGGTGTGGTGTTTGTACAAATGCATGTCTTGAGGAGTCAAGGTGAATGGAATCTCACTCTTGACTTTTCTCCCTTCATCAACTCCTCCGTGGGCTTCAATACTCGTCGCCGGTATACTCATCAAAAGCCAGAGCCCTAGCGAATCATGCTGGCCAAACTTACCGCTCGTGGCAAATGCCACTTGGATCTCTCCCCGAAACGCTCCACTCTCTCGGACCGTTTTCTGGGACAGTCACATCATTCTTGCTCTTTCCCATACTCTTTCCCAATCGTCCGTTATCGTCGTTGTTCCCTTCATCTCGCAGCCAACACCTCTCCACGCCAGTATCAAGGCCATATTCAAGCCCAGTTCCAGCCCATGATGCAATCCATCGACTCCACACGCCCAACGCCCGAGCCGGCTGACGGCTTCGAGGGTCTTGTGGCTTCCATCAACAAGATCCTTGGTCCCAGTAATGGTATTGACAGCGCCGGCGTCAACGTACAAGACCTCCAAGATGTGTTGCAAGCCTATTCATCCCGCGAAGCCGACTGGGCCAAATACGCCATGGCCGATCCCAGTCGTGCTTACACCCGCAACCTCGTCGACAACTGCAATGGTAAATCCAACTTGTTGATTCTGGTCTGGACTCCCGGCAAAGGCAGCCCAATTCATGACCACGCCAACGCCCACTGTGTCATGAAAGTCCTGAAAGGCACCCTAAGAGAAACGCTCTACAGCTGGCCATGCCAGCGATCATCCAACCCCACCGCCTGCGCCTCGACATTACAGCCATCCGATCCCAGCTGCCCAAACCCAGTGCACACATGCTCTGTCGGACCGGAACCACTGGAGCCTGCCGCACTGCATGTGCAGAGAGACACGGCCTACGGCCAGGACCAGGTCACATACATGAGCGACAAGCTAGGCTTGCACCGCATCGCCAACCCCAGCGAGACAGAGTTCGCCGTGAGCTTACACTTGTACACGGTAAGTGAAAAGTCGCCGATACCAACCATCTACCTCCTACCCTACCCCGAAGCACAAACCCTAACAACCCACACAGCCTCCCAACGCCGCCAAACGCGGCTGCCACATCTTCGACCCATCCACAGGAAAAAAGAGCCATGTCAGCCAATGCGGCTTCTACTCCGAATTCGGCCAGAAGCTCTAAAGCGACATCTTCCTTTCTTTTTCTACACGCGAAAAGCAACCACACCAGATTGACGACATGCCATTCTCACCGCACAGGGCATGGCTTTTTCACCTCCTCTCTTCTATTTTTTGCTCACGATAATACTTAATTAGCGACGGCGTTACGGCGTGCATACTTTTCCAGAAAGACAGACAACGCATCTCGGTCCCTCAACGGCCAGAAAGAGCGCATGGACGGAAACGCAGTGCAATGAAATGCATGAGAAGGATCGATATGGTTTCAACAGAAAATGCTCATCGTGCAGCTGCGGGATTTCTTTCGATACCTAGGTAGTAAGCCAAATGAGAAACGAGCACTTTGCTCTTGAATTAATCCAGACCCACAACAAGTCCGAAGTCCGTCGTGGCTGTGCGCGGACGCAAGAAAAACTTAAGTAGTTCCATGCTCCGAAAAGCACGCAATATTGCAGAAAGGGCGATTGCGAGCTTTTTCTTGCTGAGAGGGCTTTTTCGGGAGGAACTCGGCGGAACTTTTGGACGAAGATTATCTATCAGTGAACAAACACTGCTGAGTCTTGAGATGGTAGAGGAACTTCGAATAATGACAAGTTTTGATTATTTGCATAATGTACAGTAGTGACTATGTTATTTTCATGTTAATACCCTTATCTCCTTCTTCTTCTTTTCACATCTCTTCACGAGCCAGTGAAGCCTATATTAGCTCTGTTGTCGTCAATCACTCGGCCGTATCTGTTGCCCAAAAGTCAGCGATCAGGAAGCATATCACGAAGGAAAGACAACAAGAAGCACGGGAATACTCACTCAAGCATCAAACGGAAGAACCAAACCTCGAAATCCTCATTCCTCAAAGCCTTCCTAGCCCACTCCCTGCCCGCCTCCGCCATCCGCACAGCCTGCACCTTCCCTTCCTCCTCTCCAGCAAAATACCTCACAGCCTCAAGCCCTTCCTCACCCCGCAGGGACAGCGGGATGTAGTGAACCCAAGGCTTGATCCACTCCTCGTGCCACTCGCGGAACAGGGCCATTTTGAAGGTCAAGCTGTGGGATTCCAGGAAAGCGTAGAAGCGGCCGGAGAAAGCGTTGCCGTCGATGTCGAGCAGGTACTTGTACTTCCACGCGTCCTGCTGGTTGGCCGGATCGACAACGTCGAAGAAGGCGCGCTGCGCGTCGCAGTCGCCCGGGTCGCACTGGCCGATGTGCGAGAAGTGGATGTCCATGATGTCCTTGTAGTCTTCGCGCGGCACTTTGCGCGTCTGCCAGTCGGGCGTGGCGGAGGGCGAGTCTTTGTTGGCATTGGTGAGGATTTTGGCTTCGTCCAGGGCGTTGATTTTCTGTACGAAGTGTTGGCGGTGTTGTCTGCGCCAGCCGCCGTCGCGGCTGAAACCGCCGGTTGTGCTGCCGCGCCACCAGAATTTATCTTCTTTTTCTTTCCAGTCCATGTCGCGTTTTTCTTCGTAGGAGACTTTGCCGTACCAGTACCAGGGGCTTGGGTAGACGATGTCTTGGAAGCTGCTGAGTTTGCTCTGGCTGAAGATGGGAATGAGGTCGTGGACGACGTTGAAGGCGTTGGGTCGGTCGAAGAAGCCGTATGTTGAGGCGAGAGAGGGGGAGTTGCAGACGTCGGAAAAGGCCGTGTGGTTATATACAAAGCCGAGGTCTCCAATTGCGTAGGCGGTCAGGTTGTCGTAGGAAGTGGCATCGTCTAAGACGACGCGTGCGGGACTGTCGGGGGAACATGAAAGGCGCGAGGGAATCCATACAGGCTGGTGTGCGAAAACGTTGAATCTTGTGGTCTTTGACTCGGCAATGCGCTTGCCACTGTTGACGTCTTTTGGTCGGGAAGAAAATGCATTGCTCAGCGCGGAGTTCTCGAAAGCCGCAGGCATGCTCTCAGTTTTGGCGGTGTGGATGAATTTGGAAAGTGCATCGTGCGGCACAACTACTCGGGGTTCGTCGTGGATGTTGAAGGCGAGGTCCATGTCTGGCAAATACTGGACGAACTTCTCCATCATACCGATAGTGGCCTCCTGCTGCCACTCTGCTCCGCCTTCAACATGCGCGGCGGTACCGTCTCGGATGAGCAGGCCGATTAGATTGTTCTCAGAATAGCCAAGTGCTTCCTTAACCCGTCCACGGATGGTGGCTGGCGAAAGTGCCCAGAACGGGAGAAGCGAATGGTAGATTGTGTCATACTCGTCAATCAGCTGCACATTTCTCTCTTTGGCAAAGGCGTACCACTTGTCAAAGTGAGGTGGCGGAGGGATCTGGTAGCGGCGTCTGTACTCTGCTACTGCGGCTTCCAAGCTTTGCGATTGCGAACCTAGGGTCTGCGTCCAGGATTCCTCCGAGGAACGAATGAGTTGGTCCACCGGGTGTGATCTCGTGTCAGTGTATTGCAGAGGTTGCAAGGGCTTAGGCGCAGGTCCGATGGGCAGGCCGTCAGTAGGTCCAGCCCTCAAGGCGGGAGAGATTGAGACGAGCAGAGACTGGCGCATGTGCAAGATGGCCAAAGCAACGAAAGAGAAGAGCGTGACGAGAGTGAGGATCTTGGAAACTCTTATCATCTTCCTCGAGCCGAAAGTATCTGTTTCATCCAGGAAGACAAAAGCCGCACCGGCAGCGAGAATGGCAAACCACAGGCGAGCAAGAGAAAAGTCAAGCATGAGCTGGGAGAAGACGGCGGCAGCAAGAGGAAGAAGGCTGGTCATGAAAGCGCCTTGACGCGTAATCTGTAATGAGGATGTTGGTTAGCCGGACGGAGGAGATTGTGTGCGTGGCGTGGCATTAGGAAAGAGCAACAGCGCAAGCCGGAGCATGCCAGCTGGAGGCATGAAGATTGAATGCCCCTCTCCACCCATACCATCGAGGCAGACAGACCAAAAAAAAAAAGTAAATCAATCGCAACTTACCATCAATAAAAGCGAATAGTACAAGAGCATGTGTGTCAATAGCACACCAACCGCAATGGCAAAAGCAAAATAGCCATGGCGCGACGCCCAATTTCCGCTCATGGACTGCCCTGCCCACCCGTGATACACAAGACCGCCAAAATGCCAGTTCTCCAGAGCAACAGAGGCAACCAACGTCGCCAGAGCAGCAGACGCGCACACATCGCGAACGACATCCGCTGGCTTGTTCCCGCCGCTGGGCTCAGAGTCTTCGGGCTGGGCGAGGAAGCCATTGGCAGAGTAGATCACGCTGCTCCCACTGCTACGCGAATGCTGTGCTAGATTGCGCGCGCGTTCAACAAGCAGAATGCCAGCAGCACCGGCGAGAGCATACGACAGTCCCAGCGCAATCGCTGTATTCGACCCTACAGACGCAAAGACTGCAGCCAGCGCCGTCGCCGTCAAAATCACCAGCGACGTCTTGGAGCCTGCGACAGGCACTGAACCAGGCTTCTCTAGCCCATCGGCCTGGTCGCTCGAGTCTGCCTCGCTAGACAGCCCAGCCGACCCAGCAGCAATATAAACAATCATCGGAAGCAGAGCCTATCCAAGAAAAAGTCTCAGCCAGAGTTCCCTATTCCACAAACCACCGGGGTATCAAACAACCTTTGCCCACCAAATCGCCCGACCGTCAACCGCCTTGTCGCACACCTGCGCCAGCGCGAATAGCGATCCTGCCGCCCACGCGGTCTTCTTCGCAGGCGTTACATCGATCAGGCCTTTCGCGCCTTTCCTGAGCGTGTAGAGGACGCATACTGCCAGCCAGGCGAGGCCGCTGGTGAGGAGCGAGTGCTTGCTCGGGGTTCCGATGTTGGCGATGAGACACGTCAGGAAGACGAGCGCTGGCAGCGCTAGGCGTGAGTGCGAGGAGGCATCGGGCTGGAAGCGCGATAGCGGCGAGGGCATATTATCGCTGGAGCATTATTTTATACAAGAATGTATTCTCCTTTCGAATGCTGGAAGGCTGCTCGGAAAGTTGGTTAAGGGTGCTTCCTCGCTTGTCATAATGTGTACCGGGGAGTATATCTGAGCACTTACCTTGATGAATCCTTCCCGTCTTTACCGGACAACCTTGGATCTACTTACCGCATTATTATTAGACTCTCGGAGGCTCGACCAACTGGCAATCCATTCATGGGTATTCACACTCTGGAAGTCACGTCTCACTGGTTGCCTTCATTTCTGTTTGCGCTTGCTCGAGGCGAGACGAGACTTGCTTGGTCGAACATCATCGGTTACTCATTTACCCGGCACCGGGGTAAAGTCCGTATCACACGAAAGGGTCTTCATGACATGCAAGCCCCATGCACTACATACCTTTCACACGTACACATTGTAGTGTACCGCAATCACAGGGTACAATAAGGTACAAAATGTGTCACGCGAGACGAAAGAAAGGTAACAAATTTTTGTTTTTGGTCCCTATGCCTGATCATCCTCAAGTATACTCCTATTCATAGCAACAACTCCCAATTCTCTAACACCACTGTCCTCATAATGTGCAACCATGATCGCAACAACCATGAGCCTGAGGTAGAAGTAAGACTTTACCTGATGTATAAGCAGACCGCTTAATAAAGCTTCATATCTAACAACCTCTTAGCAACCAAGCCTTGAACTATATAGAACAGAGATGGGCGCAAGCAAGCCAAGCAATCAATCAAGTCAAGTCAGCACAATTCTAACCAAGTCAACTAAATCAGTTCAGGAGTCTTACTCAATCAAGTCAAATTAGGGGGACCTGGCTTGCTTGACTCGCGTATGCTGATGTGAGCACAAATAGCGAGGAAGAGCTTACCTCACAAGACTCACCAGAGAATGGACTTTTGGACAAACCGACTGGCCTAGAGAATATGCAGCCGGTATGACTTGATTGATGAAAATCGATGCTATAAGTTACGAGACTGTACTGGGTTTCAATTCCCCATTTCATTTAAAGAATGGGCAACGCGGACTGTGTCGCAACGTTTCAACTCCCAGGTCTCCCAGCCCATCTGCAGTGCTCGAATCCGGCATTTCTCTATATCCTAGTGCTGTTCCCAGTGTATCCCTTGTTGTACTTCTTTGTGTTGTGCTAAATTCAGCACTCTGTCCTCGCCTTGCCTTATATCACCTTGATATCGGAACTTCTAAAGCTCTGTCTGATTTTGGAACAACAACTACCTTTACATCATCTCTTATTTCCAGGAGACATGATCAATCAAGCGCTTGAGATTCATATGCCACAATAAGCGGCTTATCATAAGCGTTGTGTGTCATTTCTTGACCTGGTCGATTGCGCTCCCTGAGCTTCACCAAATCCCACAAGACATTCATCACGGGATGCACACAAGATCCATCATATCGTATATCCAAAAATGCGCAAGAGCGGTTTCCAAGTAACGCAGCACTGAAAATACCTTCGAAAATCATCATAAAGTCGTGTTTTCGTCGACTTATCAAACGTCGATTCAACCCAAACTTTCCGCTACCCCCAGCCCCATCCACACATCCAACATCAAACAAATGCAGCAAAAACCCGACCAACAAACGATTTATCCAATGACTCCACAAACGAAACAAAACGGACCATCATCTCAAATTTCCACAAAGTGGGAGCCTCGCTTGTATCTATATTTCCCCTCGCTCCTGGCTCCGGCCCACACGCTGGTCCCCTAGCCACCAGTCGATCGGGGTTTTATGTATACATTAGTATAATGAAAATCACCAAAAAGCTGCATATAAATGACCAAACACCGAAACTTTATGTGATTGAAAAAACAGGATCGTGACCCATCGAAAATCGTAGTGGTTGCGTTGTTGCGTTGTGGGTGGTGTGGCGAGTGAAGCTGTGAATGAACATCTTTTGATTTTCGTGGTCGCCGCCTCCCCGATGAAAGTGTGTTTTTCTTTCCACCTGTTTTGTTTGTTCGTTGGTGTTGAAAAGTGGACCAGCTCATGACTATGCTGGAAAAGCATGTGGCGACGAACCAAAATATACGGGCACGTACTCTAACAGCAACAAAAGTCGCAAAAACATCACCCGTTCTGATTCGTTACATTACATTCTGCCTTATCTGTCTCCTGACCTTGAGTCCCCGACACAGTCGACTGCAAAGGCGGCAGTCGCAAAGCCGCATGCCGCTCGATGACAGCCTCGACGTTACGCGCCAAAGCGGCAATGTCGTCGTTCTGATCCGCTCGCAAGCAGCGAAAGACTTCCTGCGAAACGTCTTCAGGGCACGTCTGGATCGACCTGAACAACCTGTGCAATTGGTTTCGCTCCTCTTGCAGTTCTGCGTGATTGCGGTTCAGCGCTGCCCGTTGGTCTTCGCCTTCGCGTGTGACGTAGATGCATTCCTTGCTGTCTTCGCGGCAGCTGGCGCATTTCGGCCTTTGACGGGGGATGTTAGGTTGGCTTGGATGTTAGGAGGGTCTGTTTGTTTTGAGATCTTACCTTGAGCCATCGCACTGTTCGGCCGAGTCAACCTGCGAACTCATGGGCGTTCGTGGGTTCCTTCTGATCTTGTCATACCTTTGTCTTCCGCGATCTGCACGTCAGGCACGCAGACTTCACTTGCCCGCGCACGCGCCTTCGTGGTTGGGAGGCGGTCGGCTGCTCAGCCTCCGATGACGGAACGCTTCCCCTCCGACTCATGCCCAGGTCGAAATGGTCTTCTCACCTTAGGCAGTACGGTATCGTCTTTGCGGGTTTGAATGTCAATGAAAGATAAGACGAGATCTTATTGGTTTTCCTGATGACGAGGCAAGTGTTGTGACCGCCCAGGAGTGATGTCGTCTATGTTGCTCAAAGAGCTTGGTAGTCAGCTCGACAAGTTAGTGAGCGTGGTTATGTAGAGTAGTCAAGGGCCTGTTGGCGGTCATTATTTTTGCATCAACATCAATCTGACATCATACAAGTAGCGAATACTTCGCCGCACAAGAGCTCTCGAGTCCAGGTAACTGCTTCTGCATCGTAAATGATGCTTGAGATCTCACTTATAGCTGCGAGCTTTGCCACGTTGCCATAAACCGATGATGCTATACCTTATCACCAACGTGGCACTTGGTGGCTTGAATTTGCATTATTGCTCCGCGATGTCCCTGGAGGGTTTTCCCATTCCTACGCACATGATTGCCATGGCCTGTTACAGTAGGTACTGCTTCACAGGTTCAACATCTTCTGTAGCCAGTAAAGCTGCAAAGAAACTAGACGGACGACGAGTTTTAACCCCTGAAGATGCCAAATCTCGCTAGCACCTCCAGCCGTGACCCAGAGGGTGTGACCACGGCCTTCACCCCGCGAGATGCAACCCAAGATGGCCGCGAGCACGTTTGATTCGCAGTTACGATCGTCGCTGATTGGTGTGCGTGTGAGGAGACTGGAGACTAGGAACGGCTGGCTTGAGGCCATTTTCGGCCGCAAACGTGAGGTAGGAGGTAAGAATTCGATGCACATCGACCATTTCGCGGCTTTCGTGCATTCGATTGCTTCTCTTCGTGCGGACCTGACGCCGTGCCCGACCTCGTTGTTTCGCGTGGAAGCGGTAGTGCCGTTTAGGAGGCAGGCTCGTCAGCAATCGATTTCGCGGATAAGTCACTCGCAAGAGTACACACATCCAGCCACTTGCGCGTTAATAGCACTGCATCGTTGTCGCTTCAACTCTGTGCTGGATCGTGTCTACGACGGGACAGTCTCGTGTTGACTTGAACAGCTATACGCTTCGAATCATGTCGAGCCTAAGCTGTAGAGATCATAGTCGACGTTTGTTCTGCATGCGATGGAGCACCGGGATTTCTCAAGCGCCCCACAAAGACGTCTCTGTCAGGACATAATTAGCATTTTCAATGTGATCGAGTGCTAGTGCCACTCTCGCGATATGGTGATAGCGTTTTTTCTTTGCATTAAAATTGTTAGCTAGTGGTTCTCCACAGCCGGTATTTTTCAGAATCCAAGCGGCTTGTTAAGTAAATCACTATTTATTCTTCTCTCGACCACACGCTTGCATTGCGCACACGCACACGCATGCGCATTACTTGCTTCTACACACAAGGCGCGGTAAGCATGATTTTGAGTTGAAAGTGGCGCGCGTCAAAGGGTTCACATACCATAAGTGTGAGAGGTTTTGTAGCAGTAGATGACCAGTTACGGAAGAAGTGAATGAAAACGAAGTCCGGAGTGAAGTGTGCCACGCCTAATAATGCGCTTGCTGCCTATTACTTTCGCTCTCGAGGTTCGCTTGTATTTGGATGTCTCGCCCATGAGTCCGCCGACTCCCCATTACCACATGTTTCTTGCGAATTGCAGTTTACAAAGAAATAGGGGGAAGATGTTGATACTTGGGCCATCGTTTTATTTCCCGTGACGGCGGAGAGCCGCGTAGCCACTGGCATTTCATAACCTCGATTCAATCCCGTCGACGATGAGTCTCGTCCTCTCTCGAATCTTCACGACGTGAGCGATCACGACCGCCTCGACGAGACGAGTCTCCTTCCCGCGAAGCGTCACGAGTCGAACGTCTCGATTCTCTCTTGCGAGCAAATTCGTCGTCTGAGGAAGCGTCGTCGCGCCTGGACTTCCGATGGTCTCCAGTCCGCTCTTCGCCTTCCTCATCTCTACGCGAGCGGTACTTCTCCTCCCGATCGTCAACATCCTTACTCCGCCGTGAGCGATGGCCATTCCTTCTCTCGTCGTCGCCTTCCCTTTCTCTCCTTGAACGATGCGTTTCCCTTCTCCGTTCCCCATCCTCACCTTCAGAACCATGCCTTCTCGATCTATGATGCCTTCGCTTCCTCTCTCCATCGCGCTTGCCATCTTTCCTCGAAACCTCCAGCCTCTTCAGCGCCTCCGCGACCTCCTCCTTCTTCTGCTGAACCATATACTCCCTCATAGGATCGTCCTCATCATGCTCCTTCAACAACCTCTCAAGTTCCACTTCCTCCCTAATCCTCGGCCTCTCCTCCTCCTCCCCACTCCCACTCTCACTCCTCCGTCTCCTCTTCCTCCTCCCCTCCCCCTCCCGATCCGTCTCATCCCCCCCATCCTCCACAGCACTCTCCTCCATCCCCTCGCCCTCCACCTCCCCCTCCTTCAACTTATACCGACAATGATCCACCCCCAGCACCCTGCCTAGCACCCCCGCACCACTCAAATTATCCACCGCCAGATCACAACTCCTCTGATCCTCGTACTTCAGAAACGCGAACCCGCGGCTCTTGCCGGTCTCTTTGTCGCGCGCCAGGTGGATGTGCACGGGGTTGCCGTATTGCGAGAAGATTGTTAGGACGTCGCCTTCGCTGAGCTCGAAGGGCAGCCCGCCGATGTGGATGTAGGCTGTGTCGCGGTAGTCGGTGTGCCAGGAGGCGTTGGGGGGGATGCATTTTTGGAGCTCGAGGGCGTTGAGCCGCTCGATTTGGCGAATTGTTTGCATGTTGGGTGTTGGAAGCGCTGTTTAGCGTTTCAAGGGGTTTTGGAGGGCGCCAATTTGCTTGTGCGTTTTTTTTTTCTTTTGTCGCTATGAGGTGGGAGTTTGTGTTGTTTGTTGGTGTAGGTGGATGTGGTAGGTGCGGTCGAGGAAGTGAAGATGGAGTTGATGTTGGCGCAAGCTCGCGAGCTTCACATGTCAAAAACCGACGGCGTGCATGACTCGCGAAGTTTATGGTGCTGGCATGGGAACTACAACGCAGGTTTAAGTCAACGACGGCCGATGCTACCATGAGATGCATCTTCAAGCACATCTGATGGAGTGTTACAGAGCCTTATTTCTCGTGTCTACAGATCCCACAAAATGACTTGAGCCAAATTCCTGGAAGAATGATATGTAATTGCGAGATCAAAGCATCTCGAGGACATCGTGAACATTCGCACCAACCGCCTGATGCATAGGCGAAAAAAATAAATCCAACACCTCATCCACAAAAGCCCAACTCGCAAACTTGCCGTACACCAAAACCTCAAAAACACAACCAACCAACCAACCAACCAACCACCCACGCAACCCAAACCAAACCCCCTCCAAGAATCCTCCACTCCCATCCCTCCCACGCACCTCCCATGTCCACGGCCCCCAAACCACCAACCACCACTCCCATCCACTCCCTTCTACCAACATCCTGGCACCCAACCTCATCCCTCCACTTCTCCTCGGGAACTAGTGGGTTGTCAAGTTTCCACGGAGCAAAGTCCTAGAAACAGCGAACATGCCATAGGACCTTCCTCCATGGAGCCGCTTTACCGGGATGAGTTTGTGCGAAGGCGAGGAGGGGAGATGGGAGTACTGGAAGGACACGGTAAGAGATACATTGCTAAGGTGTTGCTGTAGACTGTTGCCTGTGCATTTATGTGTGTATGTAGGCCCGTAGGCGCCGTGAATTCTTGCGCCGAAGAGGGGCGACCATGCACGTTAATATGTTATTTTGCATGACGGTGGAGGTTGTTTCCGGTAGGTGCATCGGCTATTGGTATGATGCTTATTCCTTCTTGCAGGGAGTCGCACTCTAGGAGCCGTATGGAACTGTTATCAGACCAGTATGCGAGTGGAATCGACTTTTGATACCTCCACTAGCTATGCAAGCCAAGATAACGATTTACAGTACGTTTGGAGGAGAAAAGACCAAAACATGTGCAAGCCATACGAGGATGACATCCAACGAAACTGACCAATCTGTCATAAAGATGATTCCCAGCAATACGGCGAAAAGCGGACGTTCTTCGAAGGTCGGAAAATCTCGCATATCGCCATGTCGCACAAGATACTAGTCTCGTGCTACTGTGAGGTACACGGCGCCTAGAGGCTAGGACAAACGCAAAGTATAGTCCATACATTAACATTACTTCCTATCTCCTACTCACCTCATCACTACTGCCGTGGGACGTGATATATTCCAACCCAATACCATGACATACCATACCGTATCAGCATATGCAATGCAAGTAAGATGGATGCAAATGCAGGTCACAGTGACACGACAGCTCGTATTTTGCGACGAGGTAATTTCTCCGAAAGAAGAAAGGAAGAGAGTAGAAGGGATTGAAGAGGAGTGCAGATGCAGTGTTCAGCAGGCATCATCTCTTCATCTTCATCTTTCGATGGGCGCAGGCGCAGGGTTCAATACACGACATGCATCTTCGATCGTCATTCAAGGCGCCTACTCCCGAGAACTCCCACGGCCACCTCCTACTAGCTTACTACCGGAGTGCTGATGCCACTGCGATGGGGGTGAAGATGCGAGGGACCGTGCCGTCTTCTGCCGAGCGAGCGAACGAGTTGATTACGAGGTGGTCAGGTAGTTGGAGGTTAGTCGACTACCTAACTTATTGGAATATTGAAATGCATGGGCCAGGCCGCTATGGGATTCCCTTTCGGGACAGATCGGCGCGCGGGAGGCGTTGGTAGCCGCGGGCGATGTATGGCCGTTGGGTGGGTGCTCGGTGTGCGAATGAAGGCTCTCGGAAGGATGATGGATGGGTGGGCGGCCGTGGGACCTTGCAGCGGGCGGCAGATGGGATGAGATGCATGATGGGGGAGGGTACGGGAACGGGAGTGCAGGACGTGTATTATGTATATTCATGGAGGTAGAGAGAAGGCAAGGTAGGTAGGTATACATGTATCTTTACTAAAAGGTTAATCATTGTTGATGAGGGTTAGTGTTCCGTTGAACGGTCCATCAACGCGCATGGGCCCGCGGAGAAGGAGCAGAGCAGAAGAGGCTAAGAGGAGGAGGTGACATCAAAAAATCTAAGAATATCCCAAAGCTCTGTCGAGCGCTTCTCCGCCTTCCCAAGCGATATATGAGCCGGACGCAGTTGGTGCTCCTTGTGGAAAACCGTGCTGGTATGCCATTAGTCGGAGGTGGTAGAGTAGTCAGTATGCTCCTAGCCTTGAGAAGAGTCCTCCTCTGCTAGTGTCATCCGTTGTTGCTACTGCCATGGCCTGAGGCGTCTTCAACCCACCCACTTCGTCAATAATCAATAATCAATAGCAATCAATCTAAAATGCTTGAGAAACTAATAAACCGGAATTGCGGCTAGGGCTGCAAGATTGCGAGAGCGTTTAGCACAGAATCTCGCGAGTCTTGGGCCTCGTCGAGACTTTCGCCCATGTGCCGGCAGCCCAGACAGAAACGTCTCGCCCGCACCGTCGCGCGCCCATCGTCCTCTCTCTCTCCCCGTCTGTCTCTGTCTCTCCCTCTCTCTTTCGCCTTGCTATTACCTGCCAAGCGAGTTGGTTGCGTCGAGCGAGCTAACTGCCTCCGCCGCCAGAGCCGTCCTCACACTACCCTCCGCCTCATCCTCCCTCCTCCTCTTCCTAAACCACTCGTGTTTGTGCTATTCTTCGCCTTCGCCGCCCAGTAGTGGTGGCGCTTTTGCATTGAGCGCAGGCCCGCCGACTGTTCCTCCGCCTTCTGCACGCACACGCCCGCCGCCTCTTCGTTCCACATTACTGCCATCCGCCCTGCATGTCGTCGCTGAGCACCGACTGACCGAATCTCCCTTACCTGCTGTCCTGATTTGCCGTCTCTTGCTGTCTTGCTTCACCATCACACGCACGTCTCGTTTCGCATTGAAGCATCGACATCGACTGCCGAACCATCGCCTCGACATCATCCCGCTGTGCCACGCCCGCACAACCCAGCACTTGCCGTCGCACCTCATCTCATCCACCTCACCTCACCTCATTGACTGCCGGCACTGCAATCCCCGACACCGACACACACCGCCTACCACTCGACTACCGGCATCATTTCGATTGCGCCCACGCGCAATCTGTCGTCCTAAGCTCGTCTCCAAAGTCGGCCTCTGGTCCGGCGTCCACTCGCTACCCGCTATCGAACAAGCCTTACTCCGAGCTTCTGCGAAGCATCCCACGTTCTCTCCACTGAACCATCGAGCCATCTACACATCCAGCCCATGCGTCAGTGGCATTGTTGAAGAGTAGTCACAAAGCGACCGGTTTTTCATCCACTACGACAGTCATTTCCGCACCGGCCGCTCTGGAAGGGAATTAGACCGCTGAACTTGACATTTCGTCCGGCCCTCTGGTGGCCTCATCTCCATGGGCGAGAACATGGCACCGCCAAACAAGCGGAGAAAGCTGCTGAGCTCGGCCCAGGATGTCTTGCAGCAGTCAGAAGTAGCGACAAGACCTTCGGGTCCTCAATTCTTTCACGGAGTCGAACATATTGACGCATCACCGTCCACTCGGCCAGCCGCTGTATCACCTCAGCGTGTCGAAGAAGTCCACCTCGAGATCCGGAATCAGCAAATCGCGAACGCCGATGACCACATTCGTATGCTTAGGCGCCAGGGAACGGCAGCAATTTCCGATATCATCAGCACAAATTCAGACGCAGACGTTGTGGTAGCGGTCACTGCTGAGGTCGATGTGTTTGGTAGTACCACCGCATTGACATCGGCCACTGTTACTGCGGATCTGCCTGATCTACCCTCACTACTATCAACTTCTGTCAGCACTGCAACCGTGTCTGATGGTTCATCGGCTGCGCCGACCTCATCAGAAGCCTCTGATTCTTCAAGCGAACCCAGATCTTCTGCAGCTTCCCCTAGCACTACCGACGCCCCGAGTAGGACCAACTCTCAAGCCTACGGAACAGGACCGACCAACTCGTCTTCGCGGTCATCGAGTGTGACTGAAGATCAGTCCCAAGATGATAACACCTCAAGTTCTGTGGCTTCCTCGACTCAGGCAGGCACTGCTCCCGCGCGCAGCAGTCAGCCACCATCATCATCACAAGGCACAATCGTGGAACCCTCACCATCTGCTAATAGCAGCATACCGTTGTCTACGTCCTCAGCTAGCCAATCGTCACTTTCATCCAGCAACAGGCTGAATTTAACAACATCTGGTAAGCCGCGAAATTACAACATTTTTCATGGATACCATACTAATTCAACTCAAGCATCAACTCGAACCAGCGGCAGTTCGGTGTTCGTTTCGGACTTTACAATCGATTTAGCTTCTGTGACTTCTAGCTCGGCAGATTCGACCTCATCAATAGACTTTAACGCTCTGTTCTTGGGCACGCTCTCTGGCGGAGACGTTGAAACTTTCACCCGATCTGATGAGGAGTTCACGACTACGCTATCCGATGGCCAAAGAGCTACTGTATCACCTTCATCATCTCGCAGTTCATCCCATGGTTCGAGCACCAGAGAGTCATCTGGATCTGTTACAACCATATCCGACGAGCACTCAACAGTACGATCTACCATATTTTCTACGGCTGAACCTTCATCAACCCAAAGCTCTTCGGACGATAGCAATGGTGTTGGTATTGCTGGAGCTGCAGATCAAGGCGCAACGGAAACCTCAGGCGGCCTAGCGAGCACCAGCACCGCATCAAGCGATGACAACGACAACGACGATACTACCGCGCCGCCTGGTACTATTGCAGGAGGCGTTGTAGGCGGAGCTGCGGGACTTGCACTCGTCGTGTTGATCATTTTACTTTTCTTACGACGATACAAGAAACGAGCTCAGATAGGACACAGCGCTCTCCCTGCCAATTCTGCTGGTGTTGCCCCTGAACCTGACGCGGGCCCTAGTTCGGGTGGTGGACCAGGCATGGCTGAACGTGCGGGTCTGATGCCATTCGCTGGCGCGGTTCCTGCCCTCTTCAGAAACCAGAGTCGTAGCCAGAACAGTGGATCTGGAGCTGATGCCGGCGAGCGAGGCTTCCAACGTGTTTCTGGCCGCAAGCTTCCTTCAGCTTTCAGCGAGGGCATGACTGCACCCCCTAACCCGGTCGGCTCTCCACCTCCAACCATGCCTCTAGTAAGCCCAGAAGGCAACGCGGACAGAAATCTCAGCAGTCAGTCTTTCTACCGCGACAGCACCGGCTTCTACGGCGGCGACGGCTCAACCACATCACCCAACCCGTTCTCAGACACCAACGTCCCAACAGCCGATGACCCAGCTGAAAAACTAACAATGTCACCCGGCCCTCAACGCCGCCCAACCGTCCACGCACCGAGATCAAACGTCCAAAACCCCAGCGTCGCTACTTCAGGCACTCCCTCGTGGACTCCCAGTTCCGCAGCGCCATTCGGCAGGAGCGAGACTCCTGTTTCCCTGGATGGGAGCAGGAATAGTCGGTTCACCGAGGAAGTGTGATTGGCAAAGCATGCATTTGCATAAAGTGCCAAACACACAAGTAATCGGACTCGCGCTGGATTGGTTTTTTTTTCTTTCTTTTATTCTTTTTTCTTCTTCCTTTTCACGATACCACTGCCGTCCAATTGTGCGAGGAGCACGCGCGACGCTTGCATTATGTCTTTTCCTTTTACTTTTTTCTGTTGATTGTCATACAGCGCAATCATCATCACCATCATCATCATACATATTGAAAACAGGCAGGCCCCGCGTTGCTAAAGGCGATGTTTCACGAGCTCAAGGGGCCGTTTGTTTGCTTGGCGGGCTTACATTCCTCATCAGGAGGATTGGGAGGATGTGGATTATGAGGGTGTGGATCATCCCGATTTTTCTCTTTTCACGGCATACCCTTTTGGAGGGGACTTTGTTCTTGTCTCTGGCTGAAGCGAGAGACTTTGGCCGTGCTGGGAAATATCATTAGGTGCGTGTGGGAATGAAGGTGAGGAGGTAGGAGGTATATAATGTTTTTAGACCACCGTCACAATGGAGTGATTTTTTGACGTTTTCTTTCGTACCTTGTGTAAGGTATCTTATGTATTTCAACCCCTATGTACGAAGATACAAAGGTAATAAATAAGCACTACCCAATGCACCAGATCAGATCTCAGGGTCCAAAGCCCATCGATGACATGTGTGTACCTAGGTATTTTTTTTTGATCCTCGAATGATCGAACAAACGAACAAGCAAACGACTTGCAATTGTCCTGTTCTCACCGAACGCTTCTTGAGATTGTATCGTCTGACTTGCATGTAATAATTCGCATGGCAACGATTTCATTAAATACAGGGGCCTGTGCATCACTTTCATTTCACGTGCAACCGTGCTATAGCGCGCGCCGCTCCCTCCCTCTGCTAAAGCCCGCCGCCTCGGCTGCTTTGCCCGTGTTTTGTTGGATGAACTTGGGACGGGAGTTGCTACGATTCTATTACGGATAGACGCACTGTTGTGTTTTCCATCCTTGCTCGCACCTTCTTCCATTCAGCGCCCTTCCCATATTACCTATACCGCCGAGTCAGCGCGGGCGGCCGACTGTGTCTACCTACCTACCTAATAATCCTCCTGCCGGACTCAAGTCAAACTACGCAAGACCTACCTTCTACCGGCACAAAACATACAATCCCCAGCAGCCCTCCCGCCCAAGCAAGAGAAAAATACAAAGATTCACATACCCTACCGACCCATCTCCCACCCACCAGCACGCAGCAATGAACACGCCTTACTTCCACCGTCCCAACGAAGGCGAAAACGCCATGGCGACCAGCCCCCTAGGGCCCCCCAACACCATCCATGCCACGCCCAACCGCCGCGTGCTGGGCGAGATTTCCACGAACCAGAGGGTTTTCAGCTCACCCGCCTTGGGTTCTGCGACGGGGGGTTTGTTCGCGGGCGGGAAGAGGGCTGCTCTCTCGGGGAGTCCGTTGAAGAGGAGTTTTACTGCTGCGGTTGAGGAGGGGTATGGGTTGAGGTATTTGAAGAGGAGAAGGGTTTCGGGGTTGGGGTTGGGGTTGGGGGTTGGAGGG